>VZTA01022446.1:58020-219434 GCA_013398855.1 Mohoua ochrocephala
CCGGGGGCGCGGGGCGGCTGCCGAGACCTGCCCGCCCGCCCCAGGTGCTGCTCCCGGGCACCGGGGGCGTGCTCTGCTGCTGCCGCTACCCAGGCGGTGCAGCCGAGATGGCTTTCACGGCTTCGAACCTCATTTATTTCCTCCCTGTCAGGGTCTTAGATGAATTACTAGAATGTTCCAGGCTCTCTCTCTATATATTAATTTCTGTAGCCTTAGGTTGTCGTGATTGAGAAGTGCTGCTGGGTGCCAAAGGTGTGTCAATAATTGATTTTTGTCTCTCTAATCAGTGCAGTGGACTTTCCTCTCTGTACTTCATCATGCACTGCTTCAGAGTTGGTTTTCGGGTGGAGCAGCATACTTGTGTCTTGGTGATGTGTGTGCAGTATCGTGGTGCTAAAGGATGCAGTAACTGTTCATCCCCTAGGTGATGAAATGAGGTGATGAACATTTCGACTCAATAACAGGCTTTTAGCATGTGTTTACTTTACATGCTACAATTATTGTTCTCCCATTAGGTAGTCATACATTTCTTGTATTAATGCACAGTGGTGGACTTTTAAGATGGGTAGATGCCCATTAATCGATTATGGCTTGCTTCAAATGCTGTGACCCAGTCTAAGGGCCTGTGTTTGTGTGATACTTGAAATGTGTGTTGATGAACTCTGCCAGCATATTGTATCAGCCAGTGTTTACACAGTATGGAAATAATCATTTCCTGATATTGTTCTATCTGATACTTACATGTACACACGCAGACTTTCAGAAAATTAATGGAGAAGGCAATAGAAAATGCCAAGAAAAGTATGCTTGAATATATACTTTCTGAATGAAAATTACTTTATCGGGAATATATATCTTTAAATGTAAAGATATACACAAAATATTTTAAGGACCTAAATAGTCAAGTAATGTTGATCCTTTGAGGCTTTGTATCGAAGTAGATGCTTGTAGCCAAAATGCTGTCTGATGGCTTTCCCTTTTTTTTTTTCTTTTTTTTTTTTTTAAGGTAGCGGATAAAAATCTTGGGCTTGGACGGAAATTCTGCTTCTTTTTTGGTTTTTTTCCTTGTTGCACATTATGTTATGAAAAAGAAGCACTTCTGGAATACCTGGTTTGTCCAAGTTGGTTATGAGGCAGTCTCTGGGTTTCACTCCTCGGCTTTGCCCAGTGCCTTGTTCTCACTGCAGCAGCAGCCACTCTCCTATTTGGATGTGTCACATCTGCTGCTGAAATGATAAGTGATTCCCTTTGGAGATGAAACGAATTAGAATTGATTGGAACAGTGCTTGTCGTATTAGGAATATGGCTTTGCTGCTTTGTGTATCCATGATTTTGAAAGAGAAGGTTGAAATTGGTTGGAGGCTGGCTCTAGTAGATATTTGGCTACCTTGTGGTCCTGACTTCAGGGGACAGCTTGCAAATCTCTTTAAGTGTTAGGGAATAAGCCCCTCTATTCAAACAGAAGTGAATTCTCTTGAGAATGATTTGGGTGGGAGGATAATATGTCTTCAGAAAGGTAATTTAAAAAGTTGTGGGAATCTTGTGGCTGGTTACTGCAGCCAGAGTGACTCGCTGCAGTCACCCGTTTGGGTGGGTGCTTCAAAGGTGGGTACACAGTGTGAGCCTCTGCAGCAAGATCTGACACAAGAAATTGCTGCTCTAGGCAGCTGGAGCTGCTCACAAACAGTAATTATGGAAATGAAGGACAAAGGGACTCAATTTCCCTTTGCTCTCCAGTAGGCGTGAAAGGAAAGCTGGAACATAACCAATGTTGAGAAAAATGGTGAAGCTCTCTGTCCAGCACCCGGCTTGTGCCCTCTGTGTCTCAGCAGGTGCCCAGCGCAGCAGCAGGCAGTCATGGTCCTTGGCTCATCTGGCAGAGGAAATTCAGTGTTCAAAAAAAGTGGCTGACTGACAAACCTCTTCCTCATCATGATCAATAAGCCAAAAAAGTCAAAGGCTTTGTGGTGTAGCTTTTGTTCTAATGAGGTATTCACCCGCTGGTGAAGTTATTGATGGTGGGGGTGTCTGCCTGCCACAAAGTTGATGGCTCCTCACTCCCTCTTGTGAGGGATCTGCACCCTCATGGAAGAAAATGTCCAAGTCATGTTGCTGCTGCTTCTGCTGTGAGTTTGTCCTGGGGGTTAAGATCACTTTCCCAAAAAGAAGAAATGTAATGCTACGTTTGATGAGTGAAGTCAGCATTAAGAGCGTTCACTCAAGTGACCTCCTTTGACTAGGAGGGAAAGCAGAGTAGGAAAAACAAATCTTCAGTTCTTTTTTTCCCTCTACTCCTTTTTTTTCCTTTTAAAATCTTGTTCCTTTGTCATTTTTCCGTAGCCATATTTATGAAACAATGAGTTAGTGACAAAATTCACAGGAGGCTAGAGGAATTATATTTCCCTCCCCAAACAAAATGTCTCAGATTGATATATTAAACACATACAGAGGAGTATTCTTTTAATTTTTCCTCCCCCTTGTCTTTGCAAACCCTTTTTATTGTCGATGGAAAGCTGTATGTCTTTGTTCCTGGTCAGAATGTCTCGTGCCTGTGAGTGGTTCTGCTGGCGCTGGAATTTGTATGTTGGGAGCTGTTTGTTCAGTTTTGGGGTGGGCAGCGCTCTGTGGCAGTGCATAGGGCTGTGGTGGTGTGTCTGCAGCCTCTCCCCGGCTTGCCTGCAAGGGCAGAGTGCGGGCGGGCTCCGAGGGGTCTGGTGGTGCTTGCCAGTGGGTTGCAATGCAGAAGGTTGTACTCGGTGCCCAGAGCCAGGTGCAATGCTTTGCTCTCGCACCTGTGCTGCCCCCAGGCTCTTCACCAAGCCTGGAGGAAGAGTACCAGTATTTCAGCTCGGTACCATGTAGCATCCTCCTGACCTCGCCATGCTTACTTGAGAATTAATGACTTGTCCTGGAACCACAGTTCATCTTTTAGGAAGACTTCTGAATAAGACTTGAATTTTTCGATGTGTAGAGTACTCATCACGATCTCAGTAAGCCTTTCTGATTGTTATTTATTGTAAGAGGTGGACTGTGCTTTCAGTTGCATGCCTCAAATTCCTGGTGTTGTGAGGTCCAATGCCCCTGTCAGAGCTCGGTGAAGCTGTTCCCTGCTCTGTTATTCTGTGCCCTGTAGTACTCCTGAGCTGTAATTAAGCATTAAGCCTCCTCTTTGATATGCTGCGTGTAGATCCCACCGAGGTGCCATTTCTTCCCTGTTGTTGCTTTTCTTATGGCTACTCTGTACGTTTTGCAGGGGGTTTTTTCAACATCCTTCTTGAAATGCAGGTTGTATGAGTACCCTTGTTTAAGTATGGTAATACCAAACTGATTTACAGGAACAGAAAACATGTGAGCTTAGCAGGGATATGATACCTGTTTATACAGGCGAGATATGTGTTTATCTTTTGGTTACCATGTCAAAATAGTATTGTTTACATTTCATTTTGTGTTCACTTTAGGATTTAAAAGCTTTTTATTAGTAGCTACCAATTTCTAGAAAGGAAATTTTCTTACTGTACTCTCACCCCTTAGTGACTGATTTTGGGGTCTTCTCATAGTGTTCCTATAGATAGCTGAGGGCCATTTCCGCAAAATCTAAGACTCTGAAGGCAAAGATCTGTTTCAGTGCACCAGATAGAGGAAATCACAGCTTTGTTTTGCAGAAGTTCGCAGTGAGAGAGAGTTATTGCTTCCTTAAACGCAGCTTTAGCTTAAGAAAAGGTAATGTATTCCCTGACTCATTTTTTTCAAGTAAATTCAACCTTTTCTGGCAGTGCTCTCTCTGTCTACTGCTACTCCCGTCTATTTTTTGGTACTTTCTGCCCCACATGCCATCTGTCTTATTTTCTAGTTTGTTTTCTTTTTAAGTCTCTAAGGTAATGCAGCAGATAGAAAAGAAGTATGAATATTCACGAAGCACCACTGCCACCTTGATTCAGAGGGGAAGAGGTGTGGATGGCTTCCTGCCAGATCTGGTGATGCTGTGATTGCAGAAAATCCTTGGGTCTGCCTAGGTTGTTACTTTGGAGGAGATGCTGCGTGGAACAACTTGATGTTGTTTGTCAGTGGCTTGGCACTGCTTGTATGCTGTGTCAGTAGGCTTTTGCTGTAGTTAACTGTCTCATGGTTAAGTAGTGCCCCAGTCTGGTGGCAAGGGCTTTGTTTTACTCTCAACTTCAGAAGTATCATTTTTAGAATGCTTTTTAAGCAGCTGTACTGATGCCAAAGACCTGGGTACTTGTGATAAAGCTGGGTTTAATCTGTATGCAGATTTTGGTAGCTGCAGCAAACTCAGCAAAACTTTGTAGGCCAGAGAGTGGCTTGAGTTCTTCCTTCATACTTTCTCACCAAGGTTCAGATAATTCAGGGAAGCACTGAAGTGCATAATAATTTTACACGTGAAGATTATTTGCATGATATTTAGAATTTATATTAAAAAGAAATTCTTCTCTTACAAAAGCAGTGCTTGACATTTTGTACTCCCTTTTTCCATCCTGGTTGCTGATCAAACCTTTTGTAGTGAAGCTGCTGAGGACTCCTGAAGGTAGGGGCTGTGGTAATCCGTGACATGAAATCTGATCTGTACCTTCTGTCCCAGCTCCAAAAGCCTCTGAAATGCAGGTATTGTCTGGCAGCTGTGTGGTGTAAGCAGTGACATCTTGGTGAGGATGGGTGAAGAACCAAGGAGATGAAACTTTTACTTTGTTACAGAAGAGTGCGCTGAAATGTGGCCCAGTGTGTGGTGATAGAATGACTTTGCCTGTTGTGAGCCAGTCGCTTGTGCAGATCTGGTCCAAATGATTAACAGCTGATGAACACGACGCTCTTCTTGCCACCCAAATACGTGGGGTCAAGTCCCAAGCAGCCTGGGTAATCATCGGGGCAGTCAGGAAACAAAGTGAGAACCACAAAGCAATGACAAGGGTGGCTTTCTGCCAGTGCCTTGAGTTGTTCTCCAGTCCTCATGGTTAGGTATCCACGGGAGAAATTTCATTTAATTTACAGGTAATTTGGGTTTTGCTTTTGTTCTGTTGTGTTGTTTTTGGTTTTCTTTTTAATGTATGGTGCTGGGCAGTGTTGGTTAGGTATGCCTTTTAATTAGGGGTGAATGGAGGGTAGCATCACATCAGTGTGCAGAGGCTAGGCAAAAACTTCCTGCGATATCTGCATTTGTGTCCTGCTACAGTCATACTTACGGGATGGAAAGGAAAATCTCCTTTGTTGGGCTTGTGCTGATGTGGTTGCTCACATCACACTGCATCAAATGTCCATTTGTTTCCTTCTGTCAGGAATTCTAGATTCCTTAAAAAGGGGCTGTGCTGCTAACTGATCCCGCAGTCGACAAATTTTTAAGTGGGTTGTTTGCTTTGAAAATTGTGTTCTGTTTGTAGTGCATCATTTCTGTTAGTACAAGTAACACATTGGTTGTCAGGAAAAGAGATTAAGGAGATGAAGATTAGTTTTCTTTTCTCCTGCACTGTTGACACTGTGCACCTGACCCTATTGCTTGAGAAGGAAGTTTCAGTGTTTTGTCAACTAGTTGTGTCCTTTTCTAAGCCTTGCTCTGGTAGTTCCCAGTCCCAGGCTGAGCCTGGCAGATAATAGGCAGGTTTTAGGGGCTGGGGACTAGAGACTGATCTTGAAGCCAGAATGGTACAGCAAAACCAAGAAATAATGAATCTTCTACAGGGAGGTTGGAAAGAGCAAGGAACCCGAACCCTAGGAATGAACCAGGCCTTATGCACTGGTGTGTGTTGGGGTATTCTCCTGGCCTCCATGGGTGTGGAAAAAACACGGCATCCAGGAGAGCAGTTCCTGGCCCTTCTGCTCAACTATGAACACAATTCAGGTTAAGTTTATGAGAAGAGCAAGGCGAATGCATTTGTTTCTTTGTTTTCCTCCAGGGAAGGAGATGTAGACCCAGACCCAGCAGAGCAGAGCAGTGTTGCTCCTTGCAGAATGGGACCCTGCTCCGTTAGGAATGAGCCACGATTGAAGGGTGCTGTGGGTAGTGTGTGCAAATGCAAGCAGAAAGCCAAGGAGGTTTGCAAAAGGAAAGGTGGTGCAGCTGAAGGAGCCACTTGAAGCACCGAACCTGATTTTTAAGGTGCTTCTGAGGAGACGTGTGTTTCTTTTTACTTGGTAACTGTCATGTGTTCATCTTGTTGTGGACCAGTGTAGGGTTTGGGATGTAAAGGCTTCGTGTTGCAAAATGCATTTCTTGGGAAAAACTGTCATCCCTTAGTAAATGGTAACCGTCCTTCAAAAGCCTCTCCTCTGGCTGTGGGGTTTTTTTGTTTGTTTGCTTGCTTGGTTTGGTTTGGTTGGGTTTTTTTAGGATCTAGAAACTTTGTAAAGAATCAGACTTCCATGAATGTCACTGGAATCAGGACTTCACATTCAGTACTGAGTACAGTTGTCAAATCTTAATTGCTTTTCTATCAGCATTATATTGCAATTGAAATGAAAAGTTCTACCTGGTACTGTGTTTTGCATCTGTTATATAAGTTTTGATTTCTCCTTCATGCCATGTACTATTTATTGTGAATTCTGTGATGAAAGATCTGTGGATGATTTTCTCACTGAAAGGCTTTAGGATGACAGAATTCCATGTTATAAATTGGAATTTACTTCATCTGGCCTTGAAACATATCTCTCTTCCCGCTTCTTTTCACTTATTTTTTGCCCCTTCTTTTTACTTCCCCGAGTCCTGCATGCAGATATCTCAGAAAAGCAATTTTGACCTGTGGAAGCTAGACCTGTTAATGAGGTCAGCTCAGCCATGTGTTTGGAATTGGAAGTATGCCTTTTAATCCTAGGTCCTGTCATAATTATTGGCAAGAACATGAGTAGGTTTATGGTTAAACTTGATGACCTTAAAGGTCTTTTTCAACCTAAATGATCCTTGATTCTATGAATCTAGCTCTGAGGTAATACACTTTTCACAGGTAATGTGTCAGTCCTTTTTAACTTCAAATCACTAACGCACCCTGATGGGGTAGGTGCAAACTGCTTTTCCAATTTTTTTTTTTAAGTGTAGGTCTCTACCCAGTTTGGACAGATTTTCAAAGACAAATTTTAAGTTTTAACACCAAAAATGGAAGGACTACAACCCCTCAAAAATAGGTTCTTTAACATGGGAAAAAAGCAAAACCAAATCCAGCACTTGTTAATGCATTAACTGCTTTGGCTGGCTTCAGCTTGAGAAGGGGCAAGCAATTACACAGATGTAGCTATAAACAAGAGAATACAAAGTTTTGTTTGAAACGTTACCAGCTATGTCAGGTGTAACTTGCGGTGAACACAAATTAAGCAGCTTTCATCTTTGGGCCCCACTTGTGCACGTGTGTGCTTAGGTGTCACAAGCATAATCTGTGAGTGAGTAGTCCCTCTGAATGCACTTGGTACAGGAGTAGAGAGCTCAGAGTCTCTGTTGTGGTACCTGGTTGATGTGGCTGAGATGGATGGCTTTTGTGAAAATGCAACACTGGAGGAATTGAAGCTATTTGTCATTTTCTTTACTTTGTGGTGTTTGGTTTTTTTTCTCCCCAGCAAAAGGCAATACCTAGCTTCAGAATGCTGAGTTACTTTGTTGATACTATCAGTATAAGATGTTTGAATTTTAGTTTCAAAATCTTGTTTTCTTCAACAAGAGAACCTCAATTCTATAATAATGTTTAAGACACTTGAGTAATCTGAAAGTAAAATATATACTGTTGCTGCTTCACCAGAAAACTTCTACACATCTGGTTTTTATGCAACAGTACTCAAGCTTAATTCAGGTGTATTTTTAACTTTTTTGTTGTTTAGCTGAGCCCTGAGCCATCTCACTGGTTGAACACATGCAGAGTTGAGCAAGTAAAAGCCCGATTAGATATGCTGAAGAAAGGATGGCGTATAATAGTTTTGCATGAATCGTAACATTGTTCAATCTTTTCTGCATACATAGACGTAGGTCATTTTACTTACCTGAATGATTTTGAGCAGGTAGCTGTGCACAAATGATTTGAACACAGAAAAGTATAGAGAACTTTTCTGTTTCTGCTTCTGAAGAAGCAAGCAGCTCTTCAAAGAGACACTCTCTAATTAGTAGGTAAATGTGACTGTGCTCCGGTGTGTAGCAGGGGGAATTCCATTTGAGAGGGGAGTTTTTGCGCTGTATATAGCGCAAGGTGACTCGGTACAAGGTCAGCAACTGTGTGTAGTGTTTACAGGAATCTGGAGATGGAGGAAGGAAAAATGGTAAGATAATAGAGGTTTTCAGGATGTTTCAGAAGGGCAAGACAACTAAATAATTTTCTGTTACACAGTGCCTAAAGGGATTTTGCAAGGAAGAAGGAAATAATTAGAAACATTGCTGCTTTTAAAAACAGGATTCAGTCTATGCAGTGTGAAGAGAGTTTGATTTATTGTTGATCGTTGTAATTTCGATGCACCTAACACTGCCAGTATTGGAGCACCTATGAAGCTGCATAGGCATAATACAAGGTCACACTCAACACACTGTAATGCAATAAATTTTGCAGGTTAAGCAATTGAAAAGTAAATAGTGAAGGTTTCCAGTGTTAATTTTGTACATTACAAATGTACAGGATTTTGTGTTTAAAATTAAACTGTTCAATATATACTTAATATACATAAGTGTAAGCATGTGACACAGTTCAGGTTGCTATGGAAACCTGGCATTTTGGTTCTGTTAACAGTGTTTAAGATAGGAAAACATTTGCATTGCATTACTGCTAGACTCCTTTCTGCCCCCACTCCCCAGCCTCCTTGCTTCTCATTTGGGAGGTAGATGATAGAGAAGAAGGGATGACCTGGAATTTGCATGAATCAGGGTCAATTGTAAAAAGAGGTGTTGAGCTGAAAATTAAAAATTATAATTTTACCTTCAAGTAGCTCTTGCGTCTGGTTGCTTTTTTGAAGTAATGAAGTATTTTAATACGTATCTTTCACAGTGTAGTGTCTCTGGGTTGATTTGAGATTCTTTTTCTAAACACATGAAAATGATGGGGTACTTTCTGAAGAGAAGTTTCCAGTAATGTTCACTGCACGATTATGTATGTTGCTGGAAATGTGCTAGATGTAAAAACCTGACCATTTCTGGTGCTTCCTGTTAGACTGATGGATTTGTTCATCATGGGTTTCTTGTTGCCTGGTCTAGTCCTGTAAAGCACTGAGAACGTATTAGCAAAGTCTCATTGAGTGCAATGGGAATATTTAATATAAACCTAACTTTCTGCTTAAGCATTTTGGGACCTAAACTAATTAATAATTGTAAACAGGAGGTCATTTATGGTACCTGTGATTGACAATATAGGTATTTGTGCCGAGCATCGAGCCACATCTTTGTGATTTAAGAGACTCTTCAAACACCAGTCTCTTTCTGCTCTACCTCAGCTTTATTTACGTTTCATGTAAATGCCTTTCTTGTGTTGGTGAGAAAAGAGCTGAGAAGAGAGCAAGTTTGCTGTGAAGCTGAGGTCATGCATTTGTCTTTCGTTGTCTGTTTCTCATCCCGTGAATGCTGGCACTCATCTTTCCACGTGTGGTTGCTGATGCCCACAGAGCAAAGTCGCTGCTTTGGGAGTCACACTGATGGATTTCTGCCCGAGCTTTCTGCCGCAGGTCTGCCTGCTGTGGCAGAAGTGAGGGTGTGCAGAAAAGCCTGCTGGGAGGGGGTGTGAGCTGGCATGGTGGGATATAAACTGAAATGCAGATACAGAGCCACTTCTGAGTCTGCTGCGAGTCGTTGGTGTGGTAATTTTGGGTGGAGGAGTGTTACCAAGCAGCTGAAGTGGGCGAAAGGGAGAAAGGCAAAGGGCAGTAATACTTGAAACTGTCGGCTGCTTGCTCCATGGGCAGATTCTAACAGCTTCAGACAAGGGAAAGCCCAAATTCTTTGTCTTGGCACTTTGGTCAGGGTCCCCTTGATCACCGAAGGGTATTTGCTGTTCATCTGTCTGTTGTGATGCTGCTGTTTTGCCAGTGCAAATCCCACTTTGTGGCCTACGTGAGCTAATTCCTACAAACAACTCTGGAGTGTGGCCAGGCCTGCGACATGTAACACCGTGGATCCAGTGGCCTTTAGCAGCATTCTGAGTATGGGAAGAGGGGAATCTAAGGAGGACTTGATCATGTCCCTTATAAACCTGGTGGAGAATTTGTAATTCATTGGGTCTGGGTGTGATGTGGTTGCTTGTCTGTATCTTTCTTGACCTTATCAAAACAGATGTGCAAGGCTTTCTTTGAAATACTAAACAGATCATGAAAGTAGCAGTTGTTATGAGCAAGGAACATGATGGTGTCGACTGACAAAACAGCAAGGTAGTGCTAAGGGGATTGTCTAAATGCTGGTTGATGTGTTGAATGTTCATCAGTTTTTTGTATTCTAGAAAAGTGCAAATACTTGGTGTTTTAGTTGAATGCTGGGGAGCACATACATGAAAAGTGTTTTGTGTGTATGCCTACATGCTCCAGGCAGAGGTAAGGGAACAGTGATATCCATCTTACCTGCTCTGGGTATGGTAAACTTCATCCTTCTGTAGTTCATATAATCACAGAGTCGTTAAGGTTGGAAAAGACCTCCAAGATATCAAATCCAATCTTCGACCAAATCCATATTGTAAAGTGCAATGTCTGCTCATTTTTGGAACACTTCCAGGAATGGTGACTCCACCACTTCCCTGGGGAGTTCAGTCCAGTCTTTAACTGCTATTCTAGCGAAGAAATGTTTCCTAATACCCACCCTGAACCTCCCCGACACAATTTAAGGCCTTTTCCTTGTGTCCTGTTACTAGGTGCCTGGGAGAAGAGGCTGACTGCCATCTCCCCACCTCTTCCTTTCAGGTACCTGTAGAGAGCAACACTGTATATACCTGTACAATGTGAGTGTGAAAAGCTGCAGGGTCAGAGGGCTTGGACTTGATGCTTAATTGAACTGGGGTAGGTTGAAACAGGAGATACAGTAAGATGAAGGTATTAATTATTTTAAAACATCTGCAGCAATGTTCCTGTTGACCTAAAAATGAAAATCTTCCCAGGTGGCCTGATTTCCAACAGCACTGCACTTTTACGTTTGGAATGGCATAGCACTCTGCCTGTTAATAGTTTATGCTGTGTTTTGTAACCAGTTTCTGTCTAGCAACTGAAGCTGAGTTGAACAGTAAAATACATTGTTCTGTATGGAAAATGCATCTGGTGATGTTCAGCAGCCAATGAGGGAAGATTAAATCTCGATGTTTTTGTCTCGTGACAACCTGACTGGTGATGTGGAATTTCTGGTAGCTCGTTTGCTTCCCCTTCTTCTGTGTGAAACGTGACAGCCTGAGTTAGTGGGTTAAAGCCTCTTCCCAAGTAAGGCAGGAATAATTTGTCTGGAGAGTTCTTTGGAGCTGAATCAAGTTTTGTTATTGTTCTGTTTTTGAATCAGAAATGTTTCTGTTACATTGATTCTCATTTATTCTATTTGAACTTTGTTCATGTGGACAGACTGTTGGAAATCCAGTAGGGGAACTGAAGGTGATCTAAGCTTAGCCTGTTCTTACTTCATTAATAGGGAATGAAAATGCTTGAACTTTTAGTTTGCTACACCACTGTAGGGGGGATAATAACCTCCTAAGCATTGTACCCTATTCCTCAAGAGCGAGGGTGTTTGTTTTCTTTGCCTGTCTTCTCTCCAGATCTTATCTTCACTGTCCTTGAGAGCCCACAGCATGCAAATAGCCACATTGAATCTCTCTGTTTCTCTCTATTTGGAGACACAGAAATTGTGACTGTTCTGTTTTAATATGAACAAGAAGTCTAGAAATTGCTTCTGCTTACACATTTATTTTCAGTCTCTTAATTTTTGCATTTTTATTCTTTGTGGATTTTAAGAGTTCTCCCTTGTCACAAGAAATGTGGCAGGTGTAATACTTCAAAGATTAAAGGCATAAAGAAGGGTTATTCCCCTGGGCAAGGGGCAAGTGAACCTCAGGCGGAGTAGCTCTCCGGGGTTAGTTCAGCGCCCTCCAGTTACGTGTAATGGACTGGAACTTCTCTATAGAGTGTATTAATGTTTTAGAAATATCAGTACACTTTACATCATAACTATAATATAACTATATAATTGTATTGAAATAATTCCATAATTCAGATAGCTTTAGAATAAACGGGTTTTTGTCCACTCTGATGAATGTATTAAGTCTGTGCTGTGTTTTACTTCCTCGTGCTACGTACTTTTCTGAAAGCTTCCAATCTCATTTTTTCCTAGGTCACTCTGCCTAAAGAAAAGACTAAAAAAAAGTTGTAGCTTACTCTCTCCTCTTTGCTGGCTTTGCATTTCTGTTACGTTTCATTTTGAGATGCTGTAGTGTTTTTACAGAAACTTTTATCTTTTCTATTACACCAAGTAAAATATACTAGCAGAACCTAAAAGCAGTAGAACTCAACCTGGTTAGTCCAGTCAGTGAGGCATTAATGAAATGCTGCAAAGTTTAGCATTTCTCATAAAGTGCTAGTGTGCATTCACCTTCCTGGTTTTAAAAATGGGAGGTCTATGGAAATGAATGCAAGAGTTATTATTAGTGTTTTGGCTTGTGAAGCTTAATAATACGCATTTATATGACCAGTAGCAAATGAAAATGTCTCCTGTGTTAAACTGTTTCTGTTGCCTTGGGTGGTGTGTGTTTTTATGTATTTGCATCTGCACGGTGCTCTGGTAACTGCATTGGGCTCATCAGAGGCACAACTAGCAACCCCGAAGGGTTCAATTTCAGGTCTAATACACTGAAACTCCTTTCCATCTATCTGTGATTTGTTCTACAATTTTTTGCTCTTCCAACTTGATAGCTATTTTTAATATTGCTCTTGAAGTACTACAAACATGTATTTTCCTTTTTTTTGGTCTTAGTGCTGGCTTATTGGTGTAACCCTTGTCATCTCTCATGCTGCATCTTTTAGGGGTCGGAATTGGCACATGTACCCAGAAGACTTGTTATTCATAAGAAGACAGTTTCAGAGTTGCAGATCTAAGCCAGATCATTAGTAATGCTTCATGTGTGAATGTTGGTGTTACCGCAGGTGGTAGGAGGCGTGCAGTGCCGCGAACAGATGTGTGTGGTGTTTGTAGTCTCAGGGGCAGAGGTATAATAGAGAAGCAAAAACAAAAAATTACTGTTGTGTGGGACACTGTTCCAGAGAGCAGATGAGAGCTACGTGGTGTGTCTGGGCAGCATCCTGTTCCCTCAGCACAGTGGGGTCTCCCTGCTGCATCCTTGCTGTGGCCATGTCCGCTTGGCTGTCCCACTGAGAGTCTTGTGCCTTAATCTGCTCTGCCTTCCTAACTGGAAAATTTGTGCTTAGACCTCTCACCTTCCCTGCTTGTTGTTCACAGTGTGATTGTTGCCACTGTCTCTTGCATCATGAGGCTCCTGCTAACGTATGGAATACACTACCCTTGACTTGGTTTTCCTGAAGTCAATTAATTGGTTTTTTTACATACTTGCTGAAGGAGCCGAGTGAGCCTGGATCCTCAGAGGAGTCAGGCTTTTTATTTTCTTTTGTGGATCTGAGCTATAATTCCTATGTATCTGCCCTCAGAGCCAGATAAAATCGAGACTGTGCTCTTGGTTTCCAAAGTCAGTCAGTTTAAATTTCACAGAAAATAATAACTATCTCCTTGTCAAAGTAGTCTCCCCCCGTGTTCTCATTGCTGCTGGTTATTGAGGCTGGTGGATTAAAGCTGCTGGGAGGATACTTGCACACTTTGCTCTTCCGCTCTCGTTTGAGCATGTGGAGGCAATTCTTACCATTCAGCTCCCCATTTGCAAAGCAGAGAATTATATAATTTTCCTACCTCTCAATGAGAGATTGAGAGATATTGACTCTACAGGATCATGAAAAACATGTCTAGAGAATTGTGTGATCTTGAATGTTTCTTTTTCTCTGTATGTTTTTCCAGGACTTGCAGTGGGCACAGATGGCCAGAGACAAGCTATCAAGTCCACTGAATGTTCTAAAAATAATCCTTGGCTTCTGCATTGCTGTGCTGTTGGATGTACTGTTGTTCATGTGCACGGTTTTGGAAAATAATGCCCACAACTGAAGGATTGCTTGTTGATGCTTTAGAGCCAGCAGACAGGATTTCTGGGGGCTTACCCCTGAGCACAGCAAGCAGGACTTTTTCTTGTTTCGTGAAAATGTGAACTAGTTAAACTGCAAGTAGCAAGGTACATTATTCTTCATGCATGAGAAGTGAAGGAAAAGGAAGAAAGAATAATTTTGAAAAATTGGTAAATTTATCAAAGTCTTTAAAGGGTGCTCTATTCACATGCTAACTTATTTTACATGTTCCCCTTCCCTTTGTTTATCCTTGCACTTAGAGCATCTTCTGCTGTTACTTGGAATGTACCAGTGCAGGAAGCTGCTCTTCTGCGGTGCCAGGTTGCAGGGAGGACAGCCAGACCTGGAAGCAGGTTCTGGAGGTCTTGGGGGCGTGGTGACAGTTGTAGTGGTGTGGGTATCCGTGGTCAGGAGTTCACTCTGTTCCTGTGATAATCATATTTTAAAAACTTTTTTTTTGGTGGCCTTGCTGGAGCATTCCCATCCTAATTACAAATTTTCAGTAACATCTCCAAAGCTCCCTGGTAGCAAGACTAGATAGACAAAACAAGTGTCCAGAAATGAGGAAATATAACTTAAAATATCCAGGGCAGTAGGACTAAAATCAGAAAGACGAGTATATTTTTATGTATTTTGTTCTTTTTTTTATATAACTATCAGGTGCTGACACTGGCCGAATTTGGAGAGTGGCAAATTTTTAACAGGCTCCTTACTGAAATGCATTGTTTGGTCATCAGGTTTGCCTTGAAAATGCCTAATTAAAGAATTAGCATTGCTGTAGACATGTAATAAAAGCTTTTCACAGTCTACTTCCGTTTCAGTGTGTAGAAAGTGTTAAACTGAGCCTGAAATTTATGTAAAATCAGCTTTGTCATCATTTGAGTTTGGACTGAACTCATGATATATGAGTAAGGTGTCTGTTTCTCAGCATATAAATATCCCCCAAAAATGTACATTTTTAATCATCTGCTGATTCACTATTTGTCTGTACCAGAAAGGAGCTGCCAGGAAACCACGATTCATTTTAACCATATAGCCTCAATAACGTTTTAAGCAGGTAATAAAGAATACCTCGGATTTTTTTTCTTGTAAGATATCAAAGGACAGATAGGGGAGAAGTGTGGAGTAGGTTTGCCTTTTTTGATGTAACTTTAAAATGTCAGTGACAACCTATAAAGTAAATGTGTCTTTTGTGCTGTTACTGCTTAAAAACCGAAAAATTGAAAAGGACCTCTGAGAAATACTAAATACTAGTTTTCTGTAGCAATTACTGCAGGCTGTGCTATGTTCCTCCTAGCTGTCAGGCTTTCTCTTTTTTTTTTTCCTTTAAGGCAGCTAGTACAAAATTCCCAGCAACACAGGTAAACTCAGAACTTAAGAAGTCGGCATTCCTAATCAGTTTGCTATTTCTAGAACTATGTTTTCAAAGTATAATTTTCAGACTTTTTTATGCCTTTCTAGAACAACACCATTGTTTCTTCTAAGAAGGTAAACTAAGTAAGTTTTAAGTCAACAGGGTGGAATCTGACATTAAATGATTCTATTATGAACATTTACTCTAACTGGTGACTGGATATTATATTACTGTATATTTTTATTAGCAAAAGAAAAAAAAAATTGCCTGAATGCCTTTGCTGTGTCTGGTCTGTGGTTAACATTCCAATTTTCTGAGTGCCCATCTGTTACAAATATAATTATTTCATTTTTTTGAATTCTTGATTTATTCCTCCTCACCATGTGAAAGGACTCGGAGTTGCATTTATTTGATGTGAGAAGAGCAGGCTCCGTACCCATATTGCCACTGCTGGCTCTGTTTAGCGCTGATGAAGGCAAACAGCAAACCTCACGCTTGGGGAGCTGAGCAGTGCCTCGCTGCTTTGGTGCTGGCACCTCCTGCAGCATCCGTGGTTAGGTCCAGGCTTAACCTCCTCTCTCCTTTTTAGTGCCCCTTTATGCTGGAGCAGGGAGTGGCTGCTCCGGCACTGGGCCTGACAGGGATGTGGGCAGGCAGGAGTTTCTCCTCCTGGCTCCCTGGGTAGTAGCTCTCTTTGTCTGCCAGCCTGGAGCAGGGCAGTTACTTCCCTGGCTGGGGATGTTAGATCATGGGAGAGGAGGAGAACGAATGGAAAGAGCACACCACTGACTCTTGCACAGGATTAGGCAGTGAGGAGAGATCTCTCTTGCCTCTGTTCGTTCCAGCGGACCTTGTTTCAGTGAGGTGAGGGACTCTTCCCTCTTCCCTCTTCTCATTCCCATGGGTCCCGCTGTCCTTGTGGTCATGGGTTTAATGCTATATTGATGCTTTGGGGTTATTTGAGAGTTCTTGGTCTCAGTGTGAGACTCAACTCTGGCCTGTCAGTGCCCTCATGCCACATCACAGTGCGGTGAAAGCAAAGCAGGTGAAAGGGGAAAAGTGGTTCCTCTTTCTTTGAACTCTTTTTGTAATTTGCTGGAGAGGTTGTAGTTGTACACTTTGAAAGACTTACTGTAACTCAAAGGCAGTGCTAATGAAGGCACCAGTTTTGATCCTCTGGAGATCTAAGAACCTGCCCCAACAGGGAAATAGAGATGCATCAGAATTCTCTGGAAGTGTGTGGTGTCTTCATACCGACTGGACATCTGAGCAGGCCAATTTGTTCTGATGCTGCTGTTATGCTACTGTCATGTAGGTTTCTGTGTCCAGCTGAAGACTGCGTCATGTGTTACCTTGCAGAGATGAAATAGTATTCTCTTGATAAAGCTAAAGATGTCAGATATTTGCCATTTAAAGAGTACCCATTACTGTAAGACTACCTGATGTGTGAAAATAGAGCAACTCGATTCCTTTTGATGCACTGGATGTATTTAAAACTAATGAGTAAGAAAAAGTGCATTTTGAAGCAATGGGCTTCATATGCTCTGGACTGATCATCCATCAGTAATGAGAGAAAATTGTGGCAGGTATTTCTAGTAGACTCTAGCATGATTTGTTCTTGGGGTTTTCAAGTAGATTAGTCTGTCTTTGCTGCATCATCTCTTTTGTTGACATCTGGCAGTTTGTAGCTTGTGATCTTTTAATGCAGGGGAAAATAATGGGAACTGATTAGGTCCCAGAGGAATTTTTCTTCTTTTGCTATGAATCATAATTTATATGGCTTCCATTTCTTTGTTATACAGCCCATTAGACTAAAATGTTTAGTAGTAACTTCTGGTTTGAGTTTATTCTGAAATGCTGATAAAAACCTCTGAAGTTAACTTATTTTGTGCCTGTGCACAAGCCATCAGGGTAGGTTAAATGTATGTTGAGGAGAGGAAAGTGATAAAACATCTTGGCAGGAGTCTTGGACAGCAGTCGATGTGGGATGTTGTTAATTACAGTAATTATAAAGCAGTTCAGAAATTCTCAACTCCTGGTTTCCAAGTGCCTTGGTACAGCATTCTGCCAACAGGTGGTGATTTTCATGTCAAAAACCAGAATTACTGGTCTCCCTTTTTTTTTTTTTTTTTTTTAAATTCTCAGATAACCTAGATAACCTTCCCTAGTCCCACCTATCTCAAGGTGATGGCACTTCATCCGGAGAGCCAGAGGTCCATCTTGTTTCTCCCTCTACGGTTGTTTGAACTTGTATATTGGTCACAACAGTCAAACTTTGTATCGAATGTAGATCACTCTTTTTTCCTTTACATTGTTTTAAAACTTTCAGATCTCTCACAATTTTATAGTATTTTTAGTAATTTAAGATTTAAATTCAAAGTGAGCACGGTGTGTCTTACTGGTTATACTGTTTGCGCTATGTATTTCCAAAGCTTCTCTTGATCTGCCTGTCTAGGAAACACATGAGACCTGGAAGATGTTTTGGTACGAACTTGAAAGTAGTTTAATCTTTCCAAAGTTTTAAAACTTGATGCTGCTCTTTGGGTTACCTGCTTTGCAAAATGTCTCTTCCACTACTGAGAAACTGGCCTTATTGTGGCATTTATTGGTTTGTCTCAATGTATACTAAATGGATATTGCACAGCAAACATTGGTTAAAGTTTTACTTTGCTTTGTCACTGGGTCAGTTGTATTTCCACAACCTGTTGGGTTTTGTAGGTGTTGTTGACATGTTGATTTATGAACTTCCTTTTTTTAACTGTTATATACAGGAGACTCTGCCTGGATATGAGGTACTGACGGGAAAAAGAGCATCGCGCTTGGCTGCTCACCTTGCCCATCTGACTGTAAATAATGGAGACCAAGGAAGAGAAGAAGGAACGGCGACAAGGCTATTTTGCTCGGTAAGCTTACAGGGCCTATTTCAATGTTGATTAAAATACAGAACTCCTTATTCTGCCTTTTTCACAAGGCTTTGTGATTTTTCAAGTGTGTATAAAAGTGAAACCTATGCTGCAGAGGTATGTATCCAGAAAGTGCTTTCCTTGCTGTATCCCTGATGTTGGAGTGGTGATTTTTTTTTCTTTTGGGTAGTAGAGGAAACTTGAATTATAATTCTAATTTGTAATATTAACCTGTTCTCGGGTACTCAATTGCAAATTGCGCTGCATTTGAGCTTCCGGCATGGAGTTCCTGGACCGTGTTGATGAAAACAAGCATATCTGAAACATATGTGTGTCTAAACCTGAAGTTTATTTGATTTCAAATAAAGCACAGATTAAGTAGTATTATCTCATAGGGTAAGATTAGCTAAGAAAGGGTAAGCTGGCTAAACCATATCATCTTTGTAAATAAAGGCAATGTTTTTTCAGTCAATCATTTTTATCATTTTGAATTCATGATTGGTGATTTTGAAGAAATAAGTGATGTTGCTTTCCTAATAACTTATCTTTGTTAATTTAGCAAGTCTCTAATCATCTCTGAGTTCTGATGTACAAGAAGAACCAAAGCTCGCTCACTCTTGGGAGGGGATAGAAAATGGGTTTAGAAAACATCTTTGCCTCAAGGATGTTTTCTGTTCTGTTGAAGAGGAGAATTGTATCCTCTCTCCACTCAGTACTAAATAACTGTAGCCTTAGTGCATTACAGACATCTAGAGACATGCCTGTCACAACATTTAGAAGTAGTGTGGGGAAAAGTTGCTGCTTCTTTATTGCTATTCAGGTTCTGTGTAATGGTGGCTAAAGACTGGAGGAAGTTTTGGTCATGCGTTAATGTCTGGTGACTTGCTTTCCATTTGGAGAAATGCAGTTATGTTGATGCTGGCAGAATGTTGCGGTTTGGGATTCTGAGAAGGGGAAATAGATAATGGCACCTAAAACAGAGGAGGCATTATGAAGGGTAAAGCAGAAGTAGCTAAAGGATTGTACTAAGGAACAAGTAATTTTGTGTTAAAGAAGACTCGGGCTTTGAGACAGATGTCTGAGTAAGACACTTTAGTATTGAGAATGTTTTGTGTTCTTTCTAAGTGCTGTCTGCTAAACAAGTGAAAAGCCTCAAGAGGCTTTCAGGAAAGTCCCTGACAATTGCATTTAATCTGCTTTCCTCTGTCATCTTGTGAGTGTTCTCTTTTAAAAATTCACAGGGGCAGCATGTCTTATATGAGCATAGGACATTAAGCAAGGTTCAAAAAGATCCGAAATCAATTTGTAGTTCTAGCACTTAGCTGCTGAGTAACTTTGGGGAGCTCACCTGTCTTTTTCCCTCCCAGCTTTCATCTTTTTTCTTTATACAGGTTGCAGGCCCTTAAGTGAAGTCCCCACTCTAAGCAAAGCCATGGATGATTTTTACAAGAATGTCTTTGCAGACCCTCAGGTCATGTGTTAATAGAAGCTGAAGTCTGTCAGTAGGTGCCATGGCCAGCTTTCCTTCCTGCACATTGTCTGTGTGTGCAGTCAGGGACAGAAGCAGAACTGAATTTACCTTTAGCAGCCTAAGTGTAGCACGCTTCCTGTAGTAAACAGGTGCCACAGGATCTTGCAGATGAACGGTGTAAATGCTTTGCACGATGACCCAGATAAATGTCCTATGAATACCTGAAAATAACAGGCAGATTATATTGCCTTTAGTACAAAGACAGTTCCAACAATGTCCCTGTTCTTTTTTAAAACTTTTAAAAATTTTGACTTGATGTCAAAAGTCAGATTTTGACTTGACACAGAAGTTACCGGATTAGGTGCCTCATTTTGGGACACAGATCATTTGATCAGGTGCACGCTGTGGTGTTGCTATCAGTTTGGGTTGTTTTGTACCTTAGAATTTGTGGAAACTTGTTCTGTCCTTAAATTTAAGCACCTAAATTTGCTAAGTTCTGTCTCTCATACAGTTTTGTGTGCTGCTTCAAAAACACTGCTTTTCCTGCCAGCTTGGGCTCATATTTATTAAGCTAAGAGCAACCTTAGCTGGTTCCCAATCACATGCACCTCTGTATTTTTCCCTGTATGTCTTATTACTGTTATGTTTTGTGAGTCTAAGATAAGAGTACTATTTACAAAATCCAAATTTATGTAGAGTAAACATTCTCATGAAGCAAAGACTCTTCACCTCACCTTTACTTTAATCTTGGTTTTTTTTGCCTGTGATCAGATGTTCATGGGTGAAGACTCTACTGTTTACTAAGGAAGAGAACAGGAAATGGATTAGACTTTTTGCCAGCAAGAGAAAAATCTGTGCTTCTTGTCAGAAGGGTGGGGAAAAGGACTCCACTCAGGGCTGAGAAAAAGGATCCCTTTTGCTTATATCCTCGTTATAAAGGGGAAAATGTTTATATTCAATGCTGGTGGAATAAAATATTTAATATAGTCCACTAAGTACCTAGAAATGAGAATACACAAATTTTAATAGAAAATCCCACTCTTTAATGTGAGGAGAAAGGTTATCATTATGTTAACAAGGTCAAAAGCATTAACTGAAAAATGGGAGATGATGCTTTTTCTCTTAAGCTCCTGCTAACAGAAACCCAAGTTCCCTGTTGGCAGAGCTGGGGAACATGTAAGCATGAGCAGCGGGACAAACAGTTCCCTTGCTGCCCTGCCGTCATCCCAAAGTGTCTGACTTCCCATCAGAAGGCGACTTTTGGCCTTCGGGGTAGTGTAATCTTGGTGCCTCCTGGGCAGCTTCTGGTAGGGGTGGTGCTCAGTGTCTGAGTGGTTATGCTTGCAGTTGTTGGAAGGGTTAGCTTGAGAATCCCAAAATATGTGCTGACAATCCAGCTCCTGAATTGCAAGATCAAGATGAACATGAAATTGTCTGCATCTCTGTCCCCCAAATTTATTGTTGTTTACACATTTATCCTTTAAAATATTGGAAATTGCTCTGTAGAAGAGACCCACTCAGCCATCATATTTTTCCATGACAGATAGTGATGGTCCGAGTGCCTCAGTTTTCCCAGGTCTTTCCCCCTCCCTGTGGCAAGTGAAGCTGAAATAAAACCTTCCCCATCCATTTTTGCTTCTTACCAAATGGAACTTTACCCACTGTGTTTTGTGGTAAAGGGCTTATTTCTTGCCTTAGTTGGCAGGAAATGAAAAAAGTGATTTTTTTCAAACAAAATCGAAATGTCTTCAGAACTTTTTAAAGAGTGATTTAGATTTCTTGTGTAGATAAGATGTTACGGCTCGTGGGAGTTTAACAGGCAAGAAGTGAAAGTATAAGAGTAACATGTGAGCATAAATTTCTCTTATGCAATAGGTCCTTATTTAACTGTTACTCCTACTTAAAGACTATTCTGTGTAGTTAAGGTTTCTTGCCTTATTTTCCCAACCATGTTTTTAGGCTTTTCTGTTGCCTTCTGTGTCACTGGCTCCTGAATGGACCAGTATCTGTGCTGGTATTCAGCAAGTCCAGAAACAGATGGCACAGTGTGATGGATGTACAGTGGCACATCTATGTACATTGACTCTACTGTGACATTTGGTGCTTTTTGCTGTGATTATGTGCCCATGAACCCGGGTACAACTTCCTATTTCCCTCTGCCTGTGCATCTTCCCTCTCACCTTACAGAATGGAGAGCCTCTCTGTTTTCCCTTGCCCGTTGTGTAGGCTTGAGTTCAGGGGTATTTCACCTCATAAAATGAGCAGCCATTAAAATTTTAACTTAATTTAGAAAAAAACTACCAAAATGAGTGTTGTATATCACAAGGAAAGAATTGCCTTGGATATAAATTGGTAGTCTGGAAAGCTGAATGTACAGCTTGAAACTGGAATTGGTTTGTGAGTGCCATTGAGCGATACTGGATGGATTTTGCATGTGCTATTGTGTGATACTGGATATCTTTGGACAAGCAGTTAAAGGAGATGAGAAATCATAAGGGAAGAGTTTGAATAGTTTTTTGAAAGAATGACAAAAGGGGCTCTTTCAATTTCAAGTTTTCTGTGTCTCAGCATTCATCACAGCAAGTTACTGAGCATTTTCCATGCTTTGTACAATCCTATGTCAAGTAGCTGTCTACTGCTGTCTTAGCAGGGAAAACAAGTAAGTATGCTTTATTTGAAAAAATGCTGCTTTTCAACAAGTTGACCAGAATACTTATATTAATTTTATTAATTCTGTCTTCAACTTGTGGTGACCTCAATCTGAAGAATCTTTGTGGAGATGAACTGTAAAAACGATACTTAACTTGAACGATTTCTTAATAGTTTCCAGGGGAATTATGAATTTTAGTTTTCAGTTTCTTTTTGGTTACCATTGAGAGCCAGATTTCTGAAGCCAAAGATGAAGCACTTGTATTAGGGAAAATATTCTCACTGGGATTTAGGTGCTTTTCTGTTGATTGCATTTACATTTGTCTTACTACCATCATTCTTTTGAGAAAGCTGCATAAATGTCTAGGACGTGCTCCAAAGGCCGTCCCAGTAGGCAGAGGCTCCCTTTAGCTCCAGATTGCTAATACTTTGTCAGAACCTGAAGCCAGTTGTATAACTTGGTGGTCACCTCCTGTTTCCTTATGATGTCAGTATCTAAGGGGAATATATAAAGGAATTCACAGCATGTTTCAAGTTCATTTAGATTCTTGGCTTAGATAACTAAATTGACATCCATACAGATGAAGGTTTATGCATTAAACCCAAGATTTAAAAAATATGAGTGTTTACTGCAGTTGTTGTTTACTTGTTACCAGCTCCAATTCACAGCTTTTTTCCCCTTCTAATTATTTTTAATACTTGAAAATAAATAAAACCATACAACAAATGATGTAAAGCTTTTCAGTCACATAGTTGGTTATGACCTAACCTTAGCTTTCCTTTTAAGTATTCACAACAATTCCCACAGTAGCTACTGAGCTCTAAGAAGCTAGAGTCTGGAAAGCTTAGCTGGGGAAGGCATTATATGTACTTGTCATGTTGTGACGGTTTTCCCTGATCCTTGCTCTTGGCAAGCTGTTGGAGGCAGGATGTTTGCACAGACCTTTGGTCTGACATGCTGTGGTCATTCCTTTGGTCAGTCTTTTGCATACTGCAAGCTATCAGATTTATGAGCATCTCATTTGGACTTGTTCTGTCTTCTGCTTTATTCCCGTATTCGGTAATTGTGCACTTCATATTTTTTATTCCTGTGGCTATTGAGACACAGAAGGATGATGAAATAAGAAAAATGCAGTAAGCACAGAGGGACTGTGTAGAAAGAGGGTGTCACTGGTGGCTAGGACAGAGGAAAACCTAGATAAGAAATATACGCACAAAGATGCTTTCTTGAAGGCCTCTCCTATATGTGAGAGCTTTTCGTAAGTTTTTCTGTTAGGTGCGGTTCTTGTTGGTCAGACTCATTATAGCCCTGTAACACACTTCAAGGGTTGGGTGCTCCTCAGCTCACTATTTCTCCAGCAGTTGCCTCCTTGCAATTGTTCTTACTGTGCTGAGCCAATGTGTTGATGTTTATTCAGGTTTCTTGTAGCACCCATAATTTATTTTTTGCTTTTAGGGGGAAAAAGTTTTCCACGCATTGTTTTTAAAACAAACCATCACAGAGGTTTATCTTGGGCGTGAAGAATAGTCAAGCCAAGATCCGGGAGATGCTTAAATATTTTTTAAATGACTCTAGGAAATAATACATCATTTCAGTTCATCTGTACAATGAAAATATCTTAACTCTGCTTCCAGATATATAAACATTACCTCATAATCCTGTTACTGAAACTGAGTAACAGTATTGCATTTTACTCACATTGTTTCAGGCAATAGCACCTCTGCCTGAGGCACTCTGTTTTGTAAGAAAAGGCTGAATATGTCACTACTTCACATTTATGGGGTGCAATGGTTATGATTTGCTCTGTTATTTAGGGGAGATGTGTGTGTGCAGAGTAGTTGATTTGCTATGGTGGATAGCTTAAAAAAAGCCATAAAATATTTTCTGAAATATGCAGTATTTTGATTTACCTTTCAGGTACTTATACTTGAGGGGTTTCAGTGTTTTTAGCAGATTTTCTGCCTGCTGCGCTGTAGGTCAGTGTTTTAGCTGCCCTTTGCAACTGTCATAACGTAAGACATTTAAAAATGTCTAGAATTTCACAGACAGCATTGCTAGGACCTTTTGGGTGGAGCTTTGGGAGGTCGGTCAGGTCCTTCAGATGCTTGAGAGACACTTGCTGTTCATTGCTCACAAACCTTTTTGTGTGTGTGTGTGTGTGTGTATGTATATTTTTGTAGTTTTCTTTTTATCATAGGTGTAAATCCGGAGAATGAGAGTTGGGAGGGAAATTGAACCTGCTTTTCCTGAAGTGTGTTGCATGGGAAAAGTTGAACAGCTGTTTATCTTGGGAGCTGTTTCCTCATCTCACATTGGAGTTGCTTTCTGGATTCCGAGGTTTCTGTGTTAGCAGTGTTGTAATTCTGTGGTGTGGATAGAATTCAGCAAAAGAGCATGAATCACCATTTTCTGTTTAGTCTTTAAATCACAGAATTATTCCCAATGTGAGTGCTTCCTCTGGGAAACATAAACAAGCTAGCGCTTTCTGCACTTTCGGTTCTTTCCAGTGCTTTCATCCTCAAGAGTAGTGGAGTCATTTAGGATTGAAGAAGAATTTTGTTACTGGTAACAGAGTTAGTGAAAGTATTTAATGGGCCCCCGAGGCTTTCCGCAGGCTCCTTTAAAACTTTCCAGTACCAGAAATGCTGTTTATGGAGATACAAAGCTGTTGTAAGACAGGAAGCATGGTTAACCTCTTCACCCATTCACTTCCCCCTGCATGTGAAGTGAGACTTGGGTAACAGTGTGGCCTCTGTATGAAGAGGCTTTTTTTAGGACAGGGAAGAAACGTGGAGTTTTGTGATGTTCTTGATTTCTTTGAGAGCTGTATCCCAGACTGTGCAGAGAAAAGAGTTTATTTAATCTTCAGATGTACTGTCTGTGTCACACCAGTAATTTCACAATTTTTCACCTTGCAAGATTCTTATAAGGTTGGATTGTTAGATAGAAGCATACAGTGACCTTAAATTTGCTTTCCCCAAAGGGACCTTTGGGTGTCTCTTATCAGCCTTTAAAAAGAAACTTATTTAGACTCCTTTACAGAACATAAATAGTTACACGATGGGCCTTTTGATGTCGACATCTGTGCAGTTTTGATAAGACTTACTATTAACATAGTTGCAACGTAATTTGTCTTCCTCTACTTTCCTTCCCCGTGGCCTACAGCTGGGAATGCCAGGCACTGAGGGGTGTCCTGGACGTTCCTGGTGGGTTATGCCATTTACCTTTTTGCTCTTGGATTTAAAGACAAATCTTAAAAATTACAAAATTTGTAGGCTTCACACGATGGTTTTCTGGATGGGTGAGATACAGACTTCTTACTGTATCTGATATAATTACATTTTTAAATGGCGCTTTTTCCGTAGTGTCTGCAGATATGGTCTTGTCCTTTCAGCCTCCCAGGCGTGTATTCTCTTCTGGTTTTAGGTGCTTTATGTATCTACTGCATAAAATTCTGCTTAACCCCAGTGAACTGTTTTAAAATTAAGTCTAGCTTAAACACTGGTGGAAATGTAGCATAATACTTGGCAGTCAATTTTAAAGTGATGTGTAAGGTGCTACTGAAAGGAGGTGGTCCCACTCAGCCTTCTGGTTTTGCCGTGTCTCCTATGGATGACAGAGCTGTCATCACTGAGCTGCTCCAGAATGAAGGTGCCTTGCAGGAGCAGCCACCTGAAGAGATGCCTAATGATACTGGCTTTTTAGTGGTGCTGTTAATCATCATCTGCTTCTGCTGTGAGAAATAGCAACTGTCTTACCTCCTTTTGGCAGCAGTCCTGGTCAGCTCTCCTGTGCTTTGTACCACGTGGTGGTAGGGAGTGGGCTGTACAGTATTTTGAGAAGGAGAACAGTCGGCATTGTGAGCTATGTTAGAGTTTGCTGGATTGAGGAAAACACAGGTTGATAAGAAGCTAGACATGCACCCTCAGGGAAGGAAGGTGTTTGTGGCTCTCAAATGAAATTGCCTGCCTTTGTATCTGCCCTCATTCAGGGCTTTTGCCTGTATGGTTTTGGCGTGTGCCATGCTATGTTGTATTGTCTGTTTCTGGTAATGGTGCTGCATGCCTAAAGGGAAAGGTAGGAATGATACCTGCAGGAACATGCTTTTGGAAAGGGGCAGTTTTTTCCCCCCTTGGTCTGAGAGATTGGAAAGCACTATGCAGCTAACTAAGGCAATTCTGTCGGTAAGAGATGAAATACTGTGGGTACACTGGATACCTGTCTGCTTGCACTGTATCTGAACTATTAGTTGCATGTTCTGCAGTTTTTGCTGCATGCCTCTGGGCACTGGGCTCCCCACTCCTGCCTCCTCCCCAAGGAAAGGAAGCTTTTTTCCTCTGCTCTGGGGCTTTGAACAGGGTAAGAGGCTGTGTGGATATCCCTGGTGGCCTTAGGTTCCCCATGGTAATCTCTCATGTCCTCGGTGTTAATCCAGCTTCCAGACTGTGTTTGGAAGGGATTTCTTCCACCCCATCCTGCTCCTGCCGATCTGATTATGGGGAGGTGAGTTGTATGTGTAAGTTTGTGGTGGTTTTTTTTCTGTCCTGCTCTGTAGTCTGGGCAAGGAGTGTTTCTTAGGATCATCTGAATTTTGAGCATGTGTGTTAGCTATGCTCTAGGTCTCTCACTCTATTCCACTGAGATCTGTGGGATTCCTCCTGTTGATTTATGTGAGAGAAAATCCCAAGGAGAGCAGCAGGAGTGGTTAGGAATTTGGGGAGGAGAGAGATAATTGTCCTTATGCTGGAAAACCTTTGTAATGTAAATGAGCCATAAATCAGCTCTCTGGGTGACTTAATACACTGAGTATTTTCCTGTGAGACAGCAGTTTCTGGCACAGAGAACTTGTCTCGTATAACACTTAATATACTGCTAATAACTTCAGGCTTTTGCTACTATTTTTCTCGACTGGCTATTTTTATTTCAGGAGGTGTAAGCTTAACAGCTGGCCAATCACTGGTAAGCTTAGTTTAAATTATATTGTGGTTTTGGCATAACAGTGCATTTCTGCCATGGATTTTTGCTTTCAGTAATGCTTCTATAAATAAATGGCTTGAAGGTGTTAATCACATGTTTCAATCAGACAATCTTTAAAAGTCAAATCTCCTTGAGCAGAAGATTTATCTGTATGTTCACTATCTTTTAGTGAACTATATGTTAAAAAGATGATGCTGCTCTTTCCACCTGGACCGCAGCAGGTGCTGCATGTAGCAGTTCTGCTTGCCTGAGGCTGAGAAGGATTTTTTGTTGTTAGAGAGATGTTCTGTGTTACAAATACTGCCAAAACTCTTTTTTTTTTTTTTTTTTTTGGCGGTTCAAAACTACAGCATATGACTCTGGTCCCATGGACGGATGCATTTGGGCAATTTTATGCGTGTGAAGAACCATTCTGTTAGGTTTTACAGAACAGTGAAAGCTGCTTGTAGGAGCTGAGCTGTCCAGGCACGAGTGGTGGGAGCAGGTCCAAAGCACTGTGGCTGCAGGGAGAAGTGCCAGGGCACCAGAGGGGAGGGGAGACCAGCAGCTCCCTGCCCACCTGCCATAGCAGGAGTAGGACCCAGCATGCCAGGAAGCTTTCCTTCCCAGCCCAGAAGGGAATGGACAAGTGGGCATAATGGCAGGCAGCAGGACAGAATGTCACAGAGCACCTCCCTTATCTGGCTTGGGCTAGCTGTGTTTGGCAGAAGGTTGTTGTCCTTGAAAATACCAGGAGACTGAAGATAGCTCCCGGCCTGCTTCTCCCCACCACCCTCCTGCTCTGCACCTGCAGGGAGGCGGCACTCAGCCTCCTGGGTGTGCTGCAAGGGGCAAGGCCACTTGGTGTTAAGCAGAAGGGCTGCCTTACAGGATTAAATTCAAGAGCACTGTGACTTCCTGGTTTCCTCAGCTTATTATTCCAGTTCAGCTACTGCCTCAAGTGCAGTGAGACCTCGTGGACTCGCAGAGGCCAGAGAACGAGGAGATGGAGCAGAGCCTCTTGTGTCCTCCTGTTGACCCTTCTTCCATCATGCTGACAGAGGGCAAGATTTACTTTTTGCTTTTTCATTTTCCCTGAAGTAATTGCTTCTTCTCCTTCCAGCCATATACATTTTGACTGCATGTTAAAAGTTTCAGCTGAAGTGAAAATGAAAAAGTCCAAACTATTCTTCAGGCAAAAATAAATGCATAAATAATATTTTATATAAAACCCACAGAGGAGTTTGAAGATGTAGTAATTAATACACATTTTATTTCTTATGAGTGTAATTGAGGACCTGCTATACTATTGTAATGGTATAGCTGCTGGAAAATATCAGACCATGTCAAATTCTCATTTTAAGGATATGCTTGTGAGAAGTTGCACTTGTACATGCCTGCCATGTGACTGTCTCATGTGGACAAACTCTCCCTGTCTTGTCATCTTTACACCTGTGGTTAATGGTCTTTTCACTATAGTATTAAAAAGGTGGTGCCATGTTATTTTGTAGAGAAGATGATGCAGACACCTTCTCTGGGTGTAGATTGATCATCATTCTCACTTATGAAGTATCTATTTTATGAGACAATATCAGCCATTATTCTAAACACTGAAACTACAGATTCCTTCTTTCCCCCCCACCTGTTATCAGCATGGCTGGGTGTCTTTTCAGAACTTTAATCCATGTAACGAGATCTTCAGTGCACTTGGACATTTCTTCTGTGCTGCATGCCAGTTCATGGGAAGTCTGTTCAGGAAAGCCATTAAACTGCTCAACATGCAAAATGGGTTGCAAGTTGTTTGAGGACAATGAATGCAAACCCAGAAATGAGATATGCAATTGGTTGGTTGAGATTTGTTTTTAGCAATTACTCTGAACTACATTAAATAAAACCTTTTTACACTCGGGTAGGTGTGCTTTTTGCTGTACATTTGTTCCTGAATAGATACATTTTCAACCTGTTTGTAGGCCTGTGCACAGCATCTCTTACACTGTGATCTCCAGCTGTTATTAACAGAATCCGTGGGAAATATGTGGTGACTTTTGAATAATTCTGGTGTCATCATGAAAGTTAGCATTTATAGCCATCAGTTTGGCTTCTGTGCCTTTTTTAAAAGAAAAAAACCTTGGTCTTCTCTATTAATAATTAAAAAGGGAAAGTGTGGGTTTTTTCTTTCTGTTTTTCTTTTTTTAAACTACTTTTGTTTACAGCGGTATTAGATTGGTAGTTTGATGCCATACAGATGGGTGCAGTGATGCAGAGCACCTCAACATTTAAATGGTAATTTTCATAGTAACTTTCTTAAGAAAAGCAAAAGCTAATGCAAAGACAGGTCCTTCAAATCTAAGTCCCCTCCCTCTCTAAGATATCTTTGTTAGTGGTCGTTTAAATAAAGAAACTGTTGAATTTTTGACTTTACTTTGTTTATTGACTTCTCAACCATAGCCACTTCTAGATCACCCCGACTGTTTTTATCAGCAAACACTGACAGGTGACTTCACTTACTGAGTTGAGTCAACTTACTCAACATTAGATCCTTTTAATGGAGAAAACAACGCTTTCTTCTCTCTCTGTTGCCGGTGGAGAAGCAGAGTCACTGTTTCTGCTGCAAAGCAGGAGCCCCTGGAGCGCCAATGTTTATGAAAATTTCCCATCATCAAAGCACCTTTTCTGGATAAGTGGGAGGGAAGAAGCTGCCATGACCACTTCAGTGCTCCTGTCCAGAGGTCTGTTGGGCATGGTGTGGTGTGTGCCTGGTTTGGCTTTCTGGCATCCTCTCTTTACTGGTCTCAAGTGACGTGACAGAGAACAACCAAGGCTGTTGCTTGGTGTGCCCTTCCATCCCAGCAAAGTGCCTGCTTGGAGGAGCAGTCTTGCCTCTGCTCGTGGCCTTCTCCTTCTGTGTTGATACCAGTGGTAGCAGAGCCAAGTGGGATCTAATTAGGGGAGTGATCCAATTTTGAAAAACTAATTAATGTATTGGTATTTTTGCTGGGTTGCCTTTAACCTGCATAGTTTCCCAGATCTGGTCCCTGTGCAGCTGCAGCAAATGGGTTTGTGCAAGAATGGGGACAACTCCTGGGGACAGAATCAGTGGTGAGCAGAGAGAGGCACCTCCTTTTACTAACAAAAGTGGCTTAAAGGAGCTTCTTTGAGCTACAGGCTTTGAGACAAGTCTCCTTTTCCTCAAATAGCATTGTGCTCTGGAAGTTTGCTGTGCTTTTTGCCTTGTTACTGTTGCACTCACCACGTGGGATTTCTGCTGGGGGCCAGGCAGGGATGCTCAAGAATGAGGGGCAGGGGAAAAAAAAGGGAGTGCCTGCAGGTGTCCTTCAAGAGTCTGCCCACAGGTGTACAGCCTTCTAACAGCTTGCCATGTAGATTCCTTCTGAGAAACAAACCAACCCCTAAAACCTAAACAAACCAACCAAACCACCCAGACTGAAAGACTGTGATCTCCCTGTTGCTGTGTTCTCCATGGCCCTGCCATGATGAATTTTCATATTTGCTCTTTGTACCTTTTTACATCTTTGGCAAACAGCATGCCTAAGCTATTTATTTTTATCTGCTTTTCACTTTTATCTGAATGTAATTCTTGAAAGAATTTAATTTGGTGTCTTTGGTACTTCTCATATAAGAAATACTAAGGTAGCACTCCTTGAGGTTTTTTTTCCTGGAGGTGGGTTCCAGCTACATTACTGCTGCATGATGAATGACACATTTCCTGTGGGTTTTGCTTTAACTGACCATTGATTTTCACCTACTGTTTTATTGCTTCCTTGCAAATGTTTATTGCCACTTGAGTCACTGAGCACTAAATTTCTTTCTGACTGTTTTCAGTCAGTTTAATCAATACTAAAACTGTTTTCTACTATCAGGAAATTTTGCTACATAGGCAATCTGAGAAAGGGGATGTGCAGCAATCGCTGTATGGAGCAGCACATATTTCCCAGAGCTTTCCATGTACCCTATTGTTGTCTTTGGGGTTGTTTTCAATTCTTGTACTTCGTTTCCCTATGTTAATTAAATATTAAAGGGCCTTCCTCTTTTTTTCATGGAATTTGAGTTTTATGAAGAGTGTTCAGTTGAGGCAGGGAGTGAAGAAGTTTATCAAAGTTTTGGAGCAACTTGAGATGTGTGTCAGCCAGCCTTATGAGCTTACTGTCCTTGTCAAAATAAATAAGTTTTAGCGTGGTGTGACTCTTTCTGAGCAGCTTCTCTGTAACATCCTCCTTTGCTGTGTATCTGCAGTTCCCTTTTTCTTGCAGTTTCACTCAGCTGATGTGGAGGGGAGCGGTCGCTCGAGGGGCTGGCACTAAGCAGAGGAGAACTGCTGGGAGCCAGCACTGCCTGGAGGCGACAGGGCAGGGCCATCCCTCCCTTGGGCTTCAGCGCAGGGAGGGTGTCTTGTTGAGCCACTTCCAGAAGAATTCCTTGCATGCGTAGGAGCAGTTTGGGGTGATAAATGAACACCACAGTAGGAGAGAGTGTCTGGCATTGTCAGCAGAAGAAAACAGGAGGAGCATGATGGGAGTGTGTTAGGAGTCAAGTTGGTATTTGTGGCAAAACAGATCTGTGGTGCTGCTTTAATTGAATAAGGCTAATCAGTGAACTTCTGGCAAAGTTAAAGGAGTCATCTGAAGGGAAGGATTTCTTCATTTTGCCTTCTGCCTAGGGCTGTTCTTCGAGAGCTTGCAGTAGCTAAGGTTATAAGGGAGAGAATCAAATAGATGTCTAAAGCAAGCAAAATAGCTTTCCAGAATCCTTTTCCTAAGGAAAAGATTTTGTCAAATTGTTGTCATAGCAACAGAGTGCTGAATGCATCATAACTTCTTTTGCTAAGTAAACACAAAAGATGGGGATACTTCTTGCCTTTGAAAATAGAAAGTCTGTTAAGATGTGTGGGAATATTGTAGTCTTAAATTTAAGAAAGTAAAGACTTTCTGACAGCTCAAAACTCTGAGTTCTACCCAGGGAAACTGGGATTGTTTCCACCCCCCCAAATAAACATAAAAGATGTTAGATGGTATATTTAAAATTCCCTGATCTAAGTTAGAAAACTGAGGATGAGAAATTAACATATTTTATTTAATCTAAGAACGCATTTTATCAGACGGTGTTGTAGTGTCTGAAATTCCAGAACAGCTTTACTGCAAATCTTTCCCTCCACATTACAGATGATGAAACAGATGTGGTGGCTTGGTTTTTAAGCTAATGGCAGTATTGGGAAGAAAATAGGCATACCCTGGATTGGCAGTACAGCACTTCACTCTTTGGAGCACGCCAGCTTTCTTGAGCATTGCTGCTGGCTGACCATCTGTGAAGCCTGGTGCTGGTACTTGTTGTCAATCAGTAACAAGAGTTCCAGTAAAAGTGGAAATTTCCAGCTTTGACCTGTGCTACTAATATCAGAGCTTTCAGGAGTGGCTTTTTGTCCTTTGGAATGACCAGATTATGGACAGTTTTGAATGTGTGCAACCACCATACTGGATCCACAGGGTTGTCCTTGATAATTTTTTCAGAATTTTTTTTGGTAGTTTTTTCCTCTCTGTGGTTAATTGTTAAATATCTGGCAAAAGATGTGCTCTCTCCCTTACATTTGCCTTAATAGTCTATTTTAATAGTAAACATACAGCCTTGTGGCTTGCTTGTTTCCAAAACAGGACATGTGCCAACCTGAAATGAACTGGTGTTCCATGGAGTGTGCTTCCTTGTAGGGTGGATACTGTTTAGTTTTAGGAAGATTTCTGAGGGTGAATGGCTTTGTATTTGTTTCTGTGCTGAAGTGAAAGTAGCCGCAGTGGGGAGGTCTGGGTACAGCGTTATGGTCTGGCAAGCAGTCTGACTTCCTTTGGCTTTGCAAGCAGCAGTGATTTATTTTGTCTGAGATTTGCTTATTCCTCAGGTTACATCGGATGGGATGAGAGCACAGCCATGCCTGGAGCTGGCTGAGTCGTGCTGGCACTGAGCTGGGTGAAGGGGAGAGGGGTGATGTGTGCAGGCTGGGAGAGAATGGCTGATTAAGATCAGACCAATGGGTGACAAGTGGAGACTTTTACTGTAAGATTTCCGCACTTAGGTATGAGGCTTTTTTGACATGAATTTAATTTATTTAGCTCTTCTGGATGGGTGGAGAAAGGCATGTAGGGTAGAAAGAAACTAATACATGCTACAATCAGTGCAGAGATTTAAATTAAAACGATTAATTCTGAAGTAAATAATTGGGGCGCATGTAATTTTTTTACAAAGTAAATTAATGGGAATCTTAATGGGAACAAAACAGATTAAGATGTTTGAAGTGTTTTAAAGTGTTTTTTTTTGTAAGTTCTGTTAATCTTATTGTATATATGCATAAATAGATTTTTAAAAATGTTATTTGCGGAGCATGATCTGTTTGTGCTGTGCAGGATGTTAAGCTGATTGTATGCCAGATATCAAGGCACATTTTAGAGGATGCACATTGTGGAAAATTTTCAAAAAGGAAAACTTCAGCCTGTCAGCTGAAAGATAAAAAGATTTCTTCTCCCTTCCCCCTTCCTTTTTTTATATTTTTGGAGGGTCACTTCGTTAGATGCTTTTGTTTCTAAAGCAAGAGTTGTACATGGTGTATGAGTTTTATTAATCTAATACATCATAAAAAACATGCCTTGCTATCACAGGAGTTTTTTAGAACATCCTATGATACGGACCTAGTGCTCTTTGACTGTGATATGATGCATTGAATGAGGTCCTATTGAATTATCTGTTAGATACCTCTACTGAATAATACTTTTGTTAAGAAAAACAAAATGAAATTTCTAGGAAAAAAAGTTATTGTCAGATTTCCATGTCTTTGTCTCAGTGTCAGAGTTGCTTTAGTGGTTGCTTGTAGTTTCTAGTGAAAGCTGGGCAGAGAACATCACCCCTCTTTTCTCTGAGCAGTTTTCTTTTTACACTAACCACCTACCTTGTAAATGTACCAGGAAGTTCAGGCTGTTTTATTCTAAAAACTAGTTATTTGCCTTTCATAGGCAGTCAGATAGAGTTGGGTCTGAAGGATGAAGTAGACCATTTCTGGAATCTTTCCTAGCTCATTGCCTATAAGTCAGTGCCCAAGGTATTAAACAGGCAGTTGCAAATTAATTTAGGTAAGCACTGCTAACCTTGCATTTTTACCTGCCTACTCTGTGATTGTGTCCATTTCAGATCATTAGTCTTTATTAAATTAAATGAAATGACCTTTGTGTTGCAATTAGTTTTGCTTTTGCTGGTAAACTTTGTATTTGGACAAACTCAGAAAATGGCTTCCTGGTTGTTGCCCAGAAAGCACTTGAGGGGCTGGAAAAGGACGCCTCTGTAGAAACTCAGAAGAAATGTCTTGCCTGTCAGAACCAATCAGCTTGAAAAATGTTATCTGGCGTCTAAATGAAATTACAGATGTGTAAGACTTTCTTCATAAACAGGAGTGTTTTCGAAGATAAGATGTTTTTTAACCTGCCCTCCCTGTTTCAGTCTTTTTGTTTCTTCCCCCAGCAGCTTTCCTAGTGGAACACAATGTATCCATCAACTGATACTGAAAACAAGCTTTTTCTGCAGTAACACTTTATGCATTCACTTATGCATCTTGTTTTGCCTAAAAGGCTGATTTAATTGGAGAACATGACGCTAATCAAACTGAAGGATTTAAATTTTTTGGGGTTTTTTTGGGGGTTGTTGTTTGTTTATTTGTTTGTTTTGTTTTGGGGTCTTGTGGTGGGGTTTTTTTGTTGTTGGGTTTTTTTTTTTGTGGTTTTGAGGTTTTTTTTGTGTTCAGCTCCCTTTTACTTTCATAACTATTAGGACAAAACTGGATGTTGGATTTGTTCACAGACATCCCCTTAAAAACTGAACAAAACCACTCAAAGTCTTCCAAAGTTGTTGAAAAAAGAAATAATTTGACAAATGGTGTTCTGCTATTGTCCATAGCAGCTCTTGTCATGAGGGTTGGGAAATACCTGAGAGCTGGGAGAAGAGCAGATTAGACTTTCAGCCTCCACCTTCTTTAGGAGGTGATGGGTTTGAAATCTAAGTGGGAGAAGGACTGGCAGCTTCTGTGGGATACACAGGTCAGTGTGAGAAGGGCAAGTGGAGACTGAAGGAGGTACCTCAGGGGGATGGAGTTTAAGATGCAGTAAACCCTCCAGCTGTGCTCTTCACAGCCCAGTCTCTGCTGCACTGTACCAGTGTGTGTTAGTAATGAATTGCCTCGTGTGTGTACAGGGCTTTGCTTTGCTAAGAGGGTGCATGATGTCAAGAGGCGTGCTAGTTCTGAGGCTGCTGTTACGGCTCTGAATGCTACTGAAGGCTTGTTTTGGTTCCTTGGGGTATTACAGGCAAGGCTTTTCAGGAATGGTGAATTGGACAGTTTTGGGTAATTTTGACCAGGCTTTAGAAGCCTGGAAGCAGCATCTTCCAAGCAGAGATTATAACCCTAGACAGAGTTGCAGTTACTCCGAGTCCTCTCTGGAATGCCATGGATACTCGGTCCTCATTAAGTCTTTTTTCTTAGTGCCAAGGTTGCCACTTTTGGAGTTGGATGGTCATGGCCTTGAAACAGAGCAGTGGGCAGGAGTAAGCTTGGCACCATCTGAAAATCTGATGTGTGCCATGAGGATGGAATAGAAATTATGGAGTTCCCAGATTCTTGATGACTCGTACCTGAAAGATGCCCGTGGCACTGTCCATTCACAGCAGCAGCAGCAGCTCCTGTGTGCTGGGGATGCTGCAGGTTGTGTAATGAGCTCCCGGTGGGCTGTAGTAGTGGGAATGCAGCAAGATCAAACACTGAGGACAAGAACCAGTCAGTTGCATTGCACCGAGTCAGTTCAGACTCTCCTTTCTGCTTTCCTTTTCTCTATCACTAATGGACCAGTTCTGTTTTAGCTTTTTATTCTAAAAGTTGCCAGGGGCATCTTTGAAAACTCCAGTTCAAATGAGTATGTTTTAAGGAAAGTACTGACAGAAGCTGTTAGTATTGTCACAAGGACTGTTGACCTCTGGAGAGGTTTTTCTCTTTATTCTTTTTTTTTCCCCTGCCAAAGAGGGTTCTGTGTTTCCATTAGTGGCTTTTTTGTTGTTTTGAGATACTACATTCATACTGCAGAAAGCTTACGTAACACAGTTTGTGATCATAACAAATAGACTGTGAATCTGAAGACAGAAGTCTCTGATGCAGTATGAATAGAAGTGGGGTGCCAGTGGATGCTTGCTAGTTCTCATCTGCTGAAGCAGGTGGTTTGGGTATCCTCTGATATGCACACACGCTGGAAGGTCATTGAGTCACTAGAGTCAAAAGTCAGGAATGTGGCTCATTTAGAAGTCTGGAATTGGGTATAACCCTGGTAGGAATATGCCATTTCAGCGTAGAGGGCTGCTTTGCCAAGATGTACACCAGAGCTAAATGCACACATGGTGCATGCAGAATGGCTGTGAAGTTTTGTGATTCTCACAGCAGCCTTTCGTAAGGGCTGTGGCTTGTAAGCCAAAAATAAGCTTCCTTTGCATATGCAAACTTCATTAGTCTAAACAGTTTAAACACTTCATTTGTTATATAGATGTAGTCACTTTTATCTTTTATAAATAAATTTATGGTGTTGTCATATGTAGTGAGGACTGAATCCATGAAGTTTCCTATACGGTAACTGTCTCTTGCTGGGCAGAGCACGAGCTGCTACTACTACTAGTTGTTGTACAGATCTGTGGGTTTGAATGAATGGGGAACCACAGCATCCTCACTGGGTTGGCTGCAGGACGTGAATCTTCCTATTTTGGGAAGCATTAAAGAAATATGTATACATACATGTGTGATAGACACAGTTTGTAAGGCAGTATTTTGAAGTGTGTCACTGGAAAGTGTTGGTCACGTGTAGTCTGAGAAAGTGACCCTTCTCAGAGGTCTCAGTCTAGACATTCTAAACTTGGAACTGGCTTTAATATTTTATTGAAAAAAAAGGTGTGTAGTGTGAAATGTCTTTCTAAAATTCTCAAATGCTCTGTGTATTTATTTTTATGTTGTAGCCTATAAAAATACACGAAAAGCATATAAACATAAAAGGTGGAAGAAAGAATCTCTGAAATTCCTGCATTATATTAATAACTCAATGTATTAAGTTTTCACTTACGTAAGCTGCTGCTGAGAGGTCGTGTAACCTTTTCCCGTTAGTGGTGACTCACTGGTTGTGTTGTATTTTCTATGCATAATTCCTCCTGTGCGCAAAACAAAGTTTTTAGCATCAACAAGATTAATACACTACTCGCTCCCTTAGGTACCTTGAAACCAAGAAGTTAGTGTACTGAAGAGAAGGACCATTAGATAGATTAGTTTTTCATTTTGTATGGTATGAGTCAGTGATTAACTGGGAGCTATTTTAGTGACAGTGACTCTCAACCCATAAAGTCAGTCTTTGCTCTCACTAAGCAAACTCAGTGCTAGAGATGGTGATTTAGCAGAAAATTCTGTGTTAGGATTCCTGAAGCATCTTTCTCACTTGAACTGTGCTTTCAGGAGTCTTCTAAAAAGAAAATACTCTTGTTGCTATAGTGATAAGTTGGAAGATTTATAGGCAGCTCATTAAGATTTCTCTCAGAAGAAATCTAGGCAGCTGGAAAATGTTCTGGCACAAGCAGTTTGTGGCCACATTGATCATGTTGCAGAAGGAGCTCCTGGGTGGTGCTTTGAATTCCGGGTAGTGTGGGTTGTGCCGGAGCAGCTGTGGAGTAAGCATGAGTGGCCTCTAGGAGATAACCTTGGACAAAATGGGAAAAAATAACAAGTTTATATGAGAACAGATGGCTTTATAAAGCAGGAGCAGTGGACTGTGGAATTGTTGTTAGCTGTTGTGTTACAATACATTGTGATCTGAGGTTTTATTTTATCCCAAGCTTCATCTTGAAAACATGAATTCAGTATCTTGTTTCTACATTTAGATGTATGGTCCTTTTAAAAAAACCCCAGCTTTTCAATGGTTCATTTGTTTGTTTTTCCCTGTTCCTTCTCCTCAGTAAACAAGAGTAAAAACTTTATTACCTTTTTTGTTATTCTTGAGAAGGTATCCTTGAAATTATGGTATAATGGAAGAAGGAGTATGAGGTAGGATAATCTTAGTTACCAAGTTACTGATGCCAAGTGTGTGATTTTCGAAGGGTTGCAAGGAATTCTGATATTAAATTCATTTTTTAAACGTTCAGTTGAGAAATTGAGTAAACTTGTCTCTAGAGGTTGGCTAAATCTTAATGTGGGTTTCTTTTCTTTGTGCACAGTTTGAAAAAGAAAAGGCAAGTCAAACAAACCACTGAGACTGTCTCCGCCAATTCCCCTGGATCTCCTGTTTCCAAAACACCTTCTGAGAAAGATGATGAAAGTAAGGTTATTTTGGAGCAAATCAGTTCCTCTGAAGACAACTGTAAATTTCCTGGGGAAAAGGAAACTGCTCCAGACAAGGAAAAGAAAAAGAAAAAGTACAATCAACTGAAAGACATCAGACGTACAGAACTTAAAAGATACTCTAGTACTGGTGAGTTATGTTACTGCTGTAGTGTTTTAAAATATGTTTGTTTTGATAGCTTGTTAATGTATTTTTCTCATATTATGTAGGCCTTTCTTAAGAGGATAATTGACTTTGGATATGCTTCCTATAAAAGCAAATAGAATTATATAGTTCAAAATATCATCTGCTTCTAGCTTAAACCTTTCATTCTCACAAAAATACCTATAATCTTGTTTCTCAGTTCTAAAACTGAGTGTTGTTATAGGCAGCAGTTAGTTTATTATTGCATTTTATTTTAGTTATTTTTAAGATTAGTCTTCCATGTTTTACGGGGTTCATTTTTTTTGGTGGGGCTATTTCATAAATTGATGTATATTGTTTAAGACTTAGGTCTTAATTCATATTTATGTTTGTCTTTTGAAGTGCAAAGAAGTAAGTAAATTAACTACATATTTTTAAACCAGATGTCAAAGGGCATGTGTGATGGCTCGTTTCTCCCTCATGCCCCCAGCTGTCTAAGTAACTCAATTAATTATAAATTCCTTTTTAGATTTATTAATTGCAAGCAATTAATTTTGCAAGAAAAGGAATCCTTTTCCAAAGAGAAGGAAGGGAACAGGAGATTGTAGCTATCCTCAAAGCAGATTTTACTGCTCACATGGAGTGTGCGTGGATGGCTGACTCCTAAGGAGGAGTCCTCTTTTGGAGAAAAAAAAAAATCTGCAGTAAAAACGTTGTTACATGTTGAGTGGTCATGCAGACTAGTCCACAATGGAAGAGTGCCTTTTAGGAGGCAGTACAGACCTTGCCATAAAGAAGATAAACCCTGGAGTAACGTTTCCTAGCAAGCTCAAGGGTTTACAGTGATTTATTGATCAGGCTGTAACTTTTGGCAGATTTCAATGTGATGAGATCCATAATTTGAAAACTAAAGGCAAACTTTCTTCTCTCTGTCTGAAGTTCTGACCACACTGTTCTGGAAATAAAATCTGTAAAAGGAAGACTGGAGAACCGTTAATGAAGAAACCTGTAATTCTTTCCAATTTGGAGTAGAAGTAGTAGTATGCTGATGAAAAAAACCCAAACACACCAAAATATAAACCTCTGCTGCATTCCTAGTAAATGCAGCTTCTGCTTCTGCTGGAAGCACTTGTTGGTTTGTACCTAGAGGAATTTAGGGATTTGTGAGGTAGCTGAATTTTGTTTCTCAACTTTTTCAGGAGTTAAATTAAAAAATTCTGCAACATTTGGCACTTGGGGTGGTGAGATGGGGGCAATGGGATCACTCCCTGTCACTGAAGAGTGTGGCAGTGCTGGCAAAGGAAATGTAAAGATGTCTTTGATGTCTTTGAGTTGTCTTTGACTTGTGATCCAACAGTCAGTACAAACTCGGGTTTTACTTACACTTGTTTCATAAGTGTTCCGAGTTTCATGTGAACTGGCATCGTTACAGAGTGACTTGAAATGTTACTGGTCATCGTGTAGGTGTGCAAAGCTTCTTGGTTCTGCAGAAATACAGAATTTCTGTTGAGAAATAAAAGTGATTTAATGCTGCTGTTGAGCTGAGCACAGACTTGACTGGCAAATCCAGAGAAAGGGAAAAACCTCATTCTTGTTTAAATGCCTTCTTTCGGTTGTTCCCAAAGGCTTTTACCCAAGTGGAGCATCAAATTGCGGAAGTGAAAGTTTAAGTAGAGGCAGAAAAGAGTTGGTTGTGAAACAAGTGCAGTAGCTTCATGTTCCCCGTGCAACTTTCAGAATGAAGTCTTTTCGGTAGAATTGTTAGTTGCCATGGCATTGGACTACATGGCTTCTACTACCTTCACCCGCTGCAGCTATAGCTCTCGGGGTTACCTGCTTAGCTGTTTGTTACTGCTGCTCTCCTGAAAGCTGCCTCCACTGCCAACATCCAGAGTAGTTTCTGAGAGCTGTCTGTACACCCACAGCAGTCTGAAAGTGCTGGACTTGTTTAAGTAGTTTGCCTTTTACCTGCCTATGGCGTGGCAGAGGACAAACCCATCTGTCTCGCTGAGCTGAGTTCTGCCAGGTGTACATTCAGCAGTTCTCTGCTGGAAGACGTGTCAGCTGCAGTGGTGGGAAGGTACTGCCAAATCTGTAAAGACCTTATCTTTTCATTGTTGATATACTTTCGTATGAAAGTGTCTGAGAGGAATTATCCATGGATATACATCTGTCTTCATTATTTAACGTTAGGAATACATACACCTCATTTCCCTCTCCCGCCTTCCCTGTCTTTTTCTTCCCTTCTGACTTGTCTCATTATTGATATTTCTGAAGTGCTCTGACTAAAAAGCTTGCACTCACTCTCTCTGCCAACCATTTTTCTAGTTATGGTTTCTCAAGGGCTTTAAGGTTTTGGTGGTCGTTTCTGCCCAAATATCCAGCCTTGACCAATGTCTAGAACATGGCAGGGGGATTGGAGCTAGATGATCTTTAAGGTCCTTTTCAACTCAGACAGTTCTATGATTCTAACTTTATGAAAATCTGACACAGGAATTATTTTTTTGTTTTGTTTTGTTTCTAAATGCTTTTTGCACTTTATCAAAATGTTTACGTTTTCCTCATCAGATGAAAAATTTATTAAATGTAGCAACAGCCTTGCATATTCCCATGATACCCCCAAACTTTGTGGCTTAATGGAGGTTCTTAGATGAGTCATTAGATGATTTGAGTCCAGAGGAGTTGGGTCTGTCCGTCTAACAGAATGAAGATCACTGTCCTCTGAATAATCTCCCTTTCATATTTTATAGGACAATAAATCCTTCTTTATTTATTGTTCTAAGAGATGAGGGAAGGAACATAACATCTCATTATAATTTGTTCCTTGCACACCACGTCCCTTCATTAGAGGCTTGTGAATGTGTTTGCCTTTATGAATTTGTAAATACAATGACATCCTGACTCTCACTTGGAATGCTGTGGTTTTTAATAGATTCCTGCAGGCACCAGTGCTGTCAGGAGGATTTTGTTGACTCAGTAAATTCCTCTTCTCCGGTGGAAGGACACAGCTTCTGAAGGCTGTGCAGAACTGGAGGTGGTTATCCCTGCCACGCTCTGTATAAAAGAGAGTGGTTAAAAGGCTTGGATGATTTGAGGAAGGTGGAAGCGCAGCGGCGGAGCGAGGAGCGCCTCTCCCGCATCCGGTGCGGCGTTGTGTTAATGCCGGCAGCCGGCGGGTGGCACCGCCGAGCCGAGGAGGAGGAGGAGGAGGTGGAGGAGGTGGTGAGACTCGGGCATCCTCTAGAAAAGGATCCTCCAGCATCCCTCTCCCAGCCAAAACTGTTCGGTATTGCATATCGGCTTGCACTGTGGTGGCACCCTTACAAATAAGCTGAACGTATACAGGATTGGTCATTTTTCTTGAGGCACTGCTAAATGGCTGAACAGGTCCTACTGCCAGAAGGTTTCTCCAGTGTAGCCTCATATTTTCCTTTTCTCTTAGCTCTTGCATTGTTCTTCAGTGGCTCTATAGTTCTGTAATAATTTGCACCATTCTGTCTCCAGATCTCACCTTAAAAGACATTGCCTTGCAGATACAGCCCTCGTTCTCTTGCCTCAAAACAACAGAGATGCTAATACTGCTTGTTGTTTGTTCCTGAAGACCAATGGAAATAACACTCCTTTCTCCTTATTTTTACCTCATCTTTTGTCTTACACGGTAATCTGCTTGTTAACTTTGTCTTACCCTTTTGCTGTTGTTGCTGCCGTAAACAGCTTTCAGACTTCCAAGGATAGGCCTGTCTGGCACAGTACAGTGGTTGTGTAGGTGCTCTGGCCGCTATACTCTGTGCCCAGGATGCTCTGCCCTTCTTCTTGGGATAACCCGGTTGACCTAATTCTGCAGCTTGGCTGCTTGGTTCTGGCACGCTTTCTCTGGGAAGCCTGTTTTTGTTGAAAGATGTTGATTTGACTCTTGTGAGGTTAGGAAACCACGATTCCTGTCAGGAGGTGCTAAACTGAATGAAAACATTTGTATTGTGCCGCTGAAGACACTGAAGCTGGGAAAAGTGTGGCTTTCTGAAAACAAGCAGTGTAACAGTGGTCAAACACGACACTGAATTTCATCCATACATTTATTCCAGCACGATATGATGTGTCTTTCTATCAGGTGTGCATAATATTCCTGGAGTCCACTGATTTTGCTTGAAAATATAAGCAGGCAACATATGTGAGGAATTGGTCTCCATTAAAGAACATGTCATAAAGAAAAGTTTGGTTTAGGTGGCTTGTCCCATATCACAGAGTTACTTCTGTCAACAAAATAAAATCCAGTTGACTAGCTTATCCTTGTGCTCTGTAATCATAAAGCCATCCTTTCTCATTCACTGCCCGATGTTCAATTTCTGCAGGAGTGGGAGGCGAGAGTAACAAAACCCCCTCTGATTGTAGCTCTGATTTACATCAAAACAAGCAGGAGTCCTAAACACCATGAGAAGGAAAGTGCTATATGTCCATTTAATGAGATAGTATATCACGTGTCGAGCAGGAGGTGCCAGGGTATCTCCCTAGAGACAGAAAGCAGATGCCTTTTTTTGACTTGTCCTCCCTGCCATCCCTTGAGCAGGGAGTGATACAGGAGCAGCACAGCATGTGTGCAGTTACCAAGCTGGGTCAATGGCCAAGAACAAATTTTAGTAAGTAAAGCAGAGAGGGCATAGCAATTTTCATTACTCGTTATGTGCTGAGATTTGCCCTGGCTGGCACAGAAGCAGCAGAGGCAGCTCCCATGATACCAGAAGTACTTTGTTTCAAAGTCAAAAGTTGCCTGCAATGCAGTGAAAATTTACAAAAAATTGACATGTAGTGAAATGGTGGGACACTTAGTGATCACACATCACATAATAGTTAGGTCATTTGCTAAGCAGGCTTAATCTGAAGTGGACTTCTCAGTATATATTGAGTTAAAAATTGAGACTTCTTCTGCTTATGAGTCCTGGTTTTGTCTTTTGTATTACCTGGTACAGAACAGAAAGATGCAGTTGAGGTGCTACTCATGAAAAAAGCAGAAAGAAATTTTTTTTTAAAAAGAGAAAATCCATATAAATTTTTGCTTGTAGCTAGCTAACTGTAATCAGCTTGGTCAGCCCTATTTGTGTAGCAAAGTACTTTCTTTTCTAAGTAATCCAAGTGATTTACAAAGTGGGCTACTCAGTGTTGTGTTAAGTTGCTTAATACAACAGTAAGAACAGGATCTAAATTTTCTCACGTTCTGAGACCTTGCCTTAGTGTTTGTGCTTCAGGCCAAAAATGAGTGTAGATATAAGGAGGGGTTAAAAGGGAAGTAATACTTTTCTTTCAGAATGAAGATCTCAAATAAAATTGAAGCAGCATAGGAAGAAGTCCATTTGGTTGTAATTGCCTGTGTAGAATAACAAGAGGATTGGAATAACTTGCCTATGAGTGTAAACTGAAGGTACTGACTGGGCAGTGGCTGGTTGAGAAGTTTCAGGAAGCTGGTTTATTAGCATTGTTACAGAAACCATGTGGAAAGAATACAGTGGACAAATGACTGAAAGGCAGCTGTTTTCAGGTGACTTGTTTTGGATTGAGAACAAATGATCAGGAATCCCAGTGGATCAGTGTTTAAGGCCACCAGGTTTTATATTCAAGCTGTGCTGTTAACAGATGTTTGCTAGGAACAGTTGCACAGAGAAGGGATGCCTTGTCCATAGGCAGGAGAATTCAATCTGAGCAGTAAGTACCAGTAATAATGTTGTTAGCATTGAGGTTCTGAAAATTTGCGTGGAAATGTCTTAACACTGGGCAAGCTCCCCATGTGTGGCGTCCTCTTCAAATTCTCACCTTGGTGGATAAGCTTTTGTTTGTTGTAAAACTAAATAAAAGATGCAAATAGTTGAACCTTGGTGTTTTGTATGTAATAGGTGAGAGTTGCCCATCAACACAACCTTGGCATTATTAGCACCATGCCCTAAGCAACTGAGCTAATCCCACTGGCACACATGGCATCTTAATCTTGAGACAGAAGACTATAGAAGCTATATGGATATATAAAACCAAATTGTAAACTCACCTGTTGATAGTCAGTAATCTAATGTATGTTTCTAGTGGGAAACAAGGGAAAGTAAGGGGCGGAACATGAAAACTGTCCAGGAGCATAAAAATCAAGAGATTTCTTAACTGTATTAAGAACAAAAGAGAAACTAAAAATAATTTTAGCTTAGTATGTGATACTAGCAGTTGAATTTTCAGAAATTTTCTGGTGTGCTTCTGACAGCAAGGAAGATGAAAGGACATAGAAGGAGAATTGATCTATTTATATATTGTGGTGGGATTTTCTCCACTCAAACAATTAGAAATGGAGGTAAACAGTAGCTTAATAGGTACATTTTTTTTTTTTAAATTGGCAGAGCTGTTTTTCACGTAGGAGTCCTGAGAGTTTAGTGATGGATTTGGGATCAGTGATGTGTTTTTTTTCCAGTAAGCCTTTAAAAAGGGTTGAGACAAGATTTTTATATTCCTTCCTTTAATTTTCAAATAGTCGGTCAAGGCAAATTGCATTTGTAAGCATTACATTGCTGATGTCATGTACTAGTATTTTGTGAGGCCCTTGAGTTTATATTCTAGAATGTCTCAAGTTTAAAATTTGGATGGTAGGTCCCTCTGCTGGGATGACCAAGTGTGTTTAGCTCTGAAGGGGTCAGTTGCTTTCTGTGTGATTTAACACCTTATAGGTGGGGAGGAAAAGTGCCCATCACAAGTTACCAGTGCTGAGTTATGTGAATTGGTTGGTAACTTGAGTACAGGCAGATTACATGTTTTAAAGGCAGGTTGTAGAACAAAGCTTTCCAGGATGAGTGGCCTGTTAACTATGAAAAATTACTTGGGGTACTTGATATGCATACTTACCTGACCGTAAACTTGGAGAGCATCATTTTGGAGGCAAAAAAATAGTACAGGTGCTTGAAAGTTTTATGCATGGGAGTAAAAGGAATTAGAGTGTGACTGTGTGACTGCTGCTGAACCACTGTGTCGAAGCCTGGTGGGGTGTGTGATTCCAGGGTGAAGAAGTGCTGGAGGGGCCGTAGGAAAGCCCATGCTGTTCCAGGCCAGAGCCCACGTAGTGTAGCCTATGTTCTCCCACAAAGGCCACACTTGGATGTCTGGGGAAGATTATGAACACAGTGAATTTTGTAAAAGTGTCCACACTGTTGTCCTCTTCTGAGCTGCTCATAGTTCATGCCTTTGGAGTGCTCTGCCAAATGCTTATCTTGCCTCTCCCTGGGCCTGTGCAGGTTTTGGCAGTATCTTTTGGTGAAGAGTGCACAGGTTTGCTACCATTTGCATGAAGAGCAATCTTGCTTCTGCTGGCTTTGTTGGGTGGCCACGGGTACTTGCATAAGAAACTGAGCAGTCAATGCCTACTCACCATCTCCAAGACTCCTATGATTTTTCTTGTGCATTTCTTTGTTGTTTTCTGGCTGGTTGTTTGGGTTTTTGTTTGTTCTTTTCTCTCTATATAAGATCCCTCTTCCATCATTTCCTTTCCAGGCTGAAGAACTTCAGCATTCCTTACATGTAAGCTGTTTCATGGCTTTGCTTATCCTTGTTAGCCTTTTCTGAACCTACAGGACCCAGGATTCTGGAACAGGGGATGTTTTTGCTCTTAATTCAGGCTCTCTGACGTGGTTTACTGTGAGTTTTGTTTAGCACAGCTCAGGGAAGAAGGAAAATGTTGGAGACTAGAGAGAGTTGTGAGACACTACTTTGGTTATATTTCTTCTTGAGGGGGAAAAAACCCAAGAACCTTATCCTAAATTACTTGTGTAATTGAAATATCATAGCAAAGAGTTTTGGCAGGCTCAGCAGACCGGGACATGGAGAGAAACAAGCGGAGATTAGAAATCAGCGATACCTTTTTAACAGTGGCATAAATTATTGAGGCAGAAAATTAAAAAGTGGTGGTTTTGTCACAGGGGAAAAAATACCAGGATTTGCTATTTTACAAAGTTATGTTCTACTATAGCAATTACTCAAAGTAAGATTTAAGGTAGTGACATCTTGTGATCTGTTCTGCAAAGGTCAGACTAGGGAATGAGAGGGCTGGTGTTTGATTACCTAAAACTGATCTCACTGCTGAAAGACCCAGGTGTGTTTCCTAGGGCTGTCTATTGTTCCAAGGCCTGAATCTTCAGAGGGAGTGAGCACTTACGTTCTTAATTATATTTAAATTCAGATGCACTTAACATCTCTGAAAAGGGGTCCCAGAGGAAGAGAGGAAAGCTGTGGAGCAATCGGTCCCATAGCACACGGTTGAGAGTGTGACAGGTGTGCGTGTGCAGGAGGTGAAAAGGAAGCGTGTCAGGAGCATTAATAAAAAGACTTGTCATATTTCTGCCAGGGATAATGAAAGGAAATATGTCTTTGTGGTTAGCAAGTTCATCACTTCCAGGATCCACTGGCTCATCATGCCTGGGATAGTCTGGTTTTCCCAGGTTGTGCCAGCTGCCTGCTGGGTCTTGTGCTTGCTGAGCACGGGTGCCCTGTGAAGTTAGTCTCTTCAGAGGTGGTCTTGGTGGTGTATCCTGTGCTGGGATAAAGAGTTGGGCTCTCACAGGTCTTTCTCTTCCATGTTTCCTGGGAAGGCTGCCAACCAGGCAGGTTGGGTCCTTTGTCTCTTCCCCCACCCCGGCTTCCAGGACCTGTACCCCGAGTGCCTGTGGAGCAGTCCTCTGCAGCACCCAAGTGTATCAGCTCTCTCCCCTTCCCAGTGACTCACCATAACTCTCTTGGGATCTCTGCCCTCAGGGAACAGGCAGAATATTCTCATTTTAGCTTCAGACATTCTTCTTTAAGACAGGAGTGCTCATGAGCCAAGTACATAAGGATCACAATATAGTGCATTTGCAATCATGTTGCAAATCTTTTGGTCTCCAAGCAGAGTCATGAGGGAGTCGTTTTTAGGGTGTTTGCATAACTCAAGCCTGGTATATCCTCAAGGCAGGCTTTTAATTTCTCTTCTTCACCAAGTTCCCATATTGTGCTTGAAAAACATTGTTGAAAGTTAACATAAATGCTCTGAAAAGCAGAGCTCTCTTCACCTGCATTTAAATAATAACACAAAGTTAAGGCAGATCTTTTGGATTGTGTAATGCCCTCGCTCCCAGCTTTCCGTACTGACATTTCATAATATCTTCTCAGTCTGTTGCGATGTCTCTGATGTGACTTGTTGGGTCACGCTTGGGATCAGTAGCATGTATAAACTGAGTTGCTCCTTTCTGTAGCTTCTGAGGATCTGCGTGATGAAGTGCTGACAGTCAGCAGCACATTAGATGCAGATGTCATCTCCAGACACGAAAATAGGGCATGTGTCCTGTAACTTTAGAATCTTTGTGATTTTCGTCTCTATTTCTTCAACCTATGACCTTGTAATCACCAATCAGTAGACAAGACAGTGCAGTGTTTGATTTGAAGAGACATTGTCCTGGCTGACTTACATGGCATAGCCTTCCCAGGCAAGTCGTGGTGTGTTCAAGCAGCAAAATAAATGAAGAAAACCAGCATGTGTAGTGTTAACAGTTTTCTAAAATGTCCATATTTTCTCTTGTGATGCCTAAGTATTCCTTCCCTCAGTCCTGCTTTGTTGGCAGGCTGATTTTCCTCGCTCTATGTTGTCCTTGAGTACCTGATGTAGTGGGTAATCAGAAATTCTATGATGATACTTTTGTGAAAGATGTGTTTTAGATGCTGACGTGTTCCTGAACAGGATTCACAAGTAATGCTGTCAGACCACAAAGGAGCTAAAGCCTTCTTGGGGATGAAGTAAATAAAGAGGGAATTTAAGTTCCTTAAGTATTTGCAGTTTTTCGTGTAGAAGCTGCAGTATGTGAATATTGCATGAATATCAGTAGTCAAATTTTTATTGAAGTGTGCCTAAAAATACCTAATAGCAGGAGGATTTACTATATTCTTTATCAGTTCTTTGAGCAGGTTGTCATTTTTCGTTGAGGCTCTGTATTTTCTGGTGATCTCCTTATTCCTTTGAAAGAATTGCTTGGAAAATAATTAGTGGACAATCAGTTTTTAGTGAGAATGGATAAAAGTTGTTCAAGGCATAGGTATTTCAGAATCATGTGTCTGTACTGATCAGGGACTCGCAATTTTCCTATGTCAGGAGAAGTTTCACTAATGAAGGAGCACAAGTGTGGTCGTGATGGATGACAGCTGCCCTTTTGTTTCAAGTGACTTCAGCAGTAGCGAAGGAGGAAGCCAACTGATATGATTCAGTAGAGTAAAAATATGCTGAAGTAAAGGTGAGGGCTTGTCAGGAGACTGTGGGGAAAGTGGGAAGTAGAAAAGAAAAATAGATACCTGAGTTGGTGAGAAAGTGTAGGGATTTTTTCATTTCTCTTTTATTCAAATCTGATTAGGGAATGTTTCTGTCTAACTTGCTGGTTTTCTTCAGGAAGAGATAGGTCTGATCAGATGGCCAAAAAACCTTTTTTATGTGTCCCCTAACTGCTGCAGCTGCAGCTGGCTAAAGGAGGGAATTGGGGCTGGGGTAATGTCTTTCTCAGAGGCTGCTGCAGTTAAGATGTCAGTGTGGGTGGAAGTTGTCCCAAACCAGGAATCTGGCCCCTGTGGTGGTGGGGTTCACCCACACTTGACAGGAGCCGAAAGAAAGACTTTTTATTTAAAACTAACAATTTTAATGTGAATGCTGTTCAGTTCATCGCTTTGAGAGTCATGAGAAGAGCCAGAAACGAGCTTTAATTCACAATTACATCATCCTGTGCACAACTTAGCACGTAGCAGAACTGCTGAAAGTTATTAAAATGTCAGGGTAGAAAGTAGGAATGGAAAAAATTGTTTAGGTAAACTGATTTGTCTTCCTCCTCTATCATCCCAAGTAGGACTTTCATATTCTTGAGATCTCTGTGTTTAGAATCACTGAAGTGATACTTACTGTGCTTCATCTCTGTCACCATAATTGGTATCAGGCCTCATTCACTGATAAGGAAACTATCCCAGGAAGCTTTGTTTGCCTAATTTCTTATCAGTACTCTGATTAGGTTACTCTGAGTGATAACTGTTCTCCCCTGAATTTATTGTGTTTCAGATTCTTTTACGCTACCTATAGGTTTTCACTCCTTTGTCCTGGTGCTTGGCTAGACCATAGTAATATAGTTTTATTGCTTCTAACAAATCTGTAATAGAGATGTGGGACTGGAATGTCCTGAAACAGCAGTGGCGTTCTGAGCAGCGTGGAAAAATGACTAGTGTGTGATGTGGAAAAATGACTGGTATAACACAGGTTTAAGGAAATCCTGTTTTCTGTCACCAGCACAGGTTATTGGTTTTTTCATATCTTAAAATCTGTGTTTGGTTTTACTTCTTCCATCTCAAAAAGGATGTAGTAGGAGAAGAAAAGCTAACAAGAAGGCCAGCCTGCGTGATCAGAGAACTAGGAGAGTCTACAGTATCGCAGTATTAGTCAGTTGGAACAAGTGAAATAACTAAGAAAAGATGCTGGAAATCTGTGACATCATGAATGGTACGCAGAAGGGGAATAATGGCTATTTGTTCACCCTTAAAAATGGCATTAATTAGGATGCTCAGTGAGATTATAAAGTACAAGAAGGGACGCAGTGCTTTATGAGCCCATCATGTTACTGTGGGGTTCATTGGCACAGAACTGGCGTGGAGGTCTTAAAGAACAGCGCCATTTAGTGAATGCTGTTGCTCTGGGAAATCTGTAGCCAAGGTAGGGCTAATCAGGGGAGAGATCTCCCTATTTACATGCGGCCTAAGGCTTTGGTGAGGCAGAAATTAATGAGTAAAATGGACTTTTGCACCAAGTATGCCATTGCCTCTATCCTCTCAGGCTACTGAGTTTATTTGCCAGGTGTGGAAAGTGGTCAGTCCTTTGTCCCCTTCTTGCTTCAGCATTCCTGCTAGCACTGCCAGACATGAGGCTGACTGGTGGCTTGGGACCTGCCCGGCAGGTTCAGCTGTCACTGCCAGCACTGCGACACCTCACACTGATTTGGGCTGGCAGCAGGCTGGTCTGTAGCGTCGGTGGTGATGGTATTGTCCTGCAGGGGTGATGGCCCATCCTCTGTGTGGGCAGCCCAGGAGACTGCTGATGCTCCTTGACCTATTCTATCTACTTATAGAGCTATTTACACAGTTGCAGAGGTGTAATTCTCCTATAATGCTCAAGGTCTTTTGGGTGATAAACTGATTGACCTCTTTATCATACTCCTTCAATAGTTGCTTTCCAAATTAGTCTTAGGTAACTCTTTTTTGTAAGGTTTCCTGTAACACTGCTAAACGAAATGTCAAGAGTCTGCTAGGAAACTGAGGTACAAATACATCATTAAGGTCAGAAAAATTCCCATTCTAGACCTGTCTGTTTTCAGTAAGCCTGTATTTTTTTGCCTGTTCTCACTTGGCATTCTTCTCACTGCTCATTATTTTACTATTTTTACATAATTCTTATTTTACAAGTTTCCCAAAACCACAGAGAGGTTTGGTCCACCCACTCTGCCCTTTGCCTAAAAATGTGGTGTGATCAAATTTGCATTAACACCTAGTCACTTCTTATGGTGTGCAATCCCATCTCCAGTGTACATGCAGCGCAGGAAAATTTGGGAGGCAGAACTGTGAGTCATTTCACCACTAAGAAAATGTTCAATTTCAAAAAGTAGCCAAAGGCAGTTGTTTTAAAGCCTATGGAGCTCTTCATCTAGCTCTGACTGAAACAAATGTGGTTCCTGAGGCTTCCATCATGCCTACGTGTGCTCTGGGTGCCTTTGGGGCTGTACTAGAGCTATCTGCCTTCAGATCATGTCAGAGAATGTTTGGCTTCCTGGAAGAGAATGGAGAGAAGATAAGGGGAACTGGAGAGACAGTATATTGTGGTGCGTTGCTCTGCCTGGCTTTCCACCCACTCTGCTGTAAACTGTTCATGTAGAGCACAATTTGTGACCTCGGCCTCACCACGTGTGCAGTATGTGGGTTTAGCAGTACCTGTCAGATTTAATGGATTCATTGCAATTTTTTCTTTTGAAGGTTTGGCATTTTTAATTTATGATTTTAAATCTTTATATGCACATTTAAAAACATAGACTAGGTAAGACTTCGCACTATTCAAATAATTAGGATGTGGTTTTGAATTGCCCAAACCTGACTATTAGTTAGGCTTAATGTATGGACAGTGTTCTCAACCCTTTGTTGCTGGGACAGAAAAAAAAGGAGGGAGTAGGGGTAGAAGAAAAAAGTATCCAAACACAAAATGTCAGATTTTGGTTTCAGGAGACAGTGACTGCTTATTTTAGCCTGTAGCTAAACAGACTATACAACATATATTCTTGCACATAGGTGTGAAAGAAAAGTGTCCAATTGGTTAACTTTTTTAGGATTTATTAATGTTTATTGACAAAAAAAGGATGATATTTTGTTTAATCTAAACTCAGCTTGTCTTTTGAACTTCTTCTCTTTTTCTTGTCTTGCGGTTAGGGATTTTCAACTGTGTGCGCATATTTAGTTCCCCCTTCTGTATTGTACCACGCTTGTGTTCAGGACTCTACTAAACAAACAGGCTCACAGTCCTGTCAACCAAGAACCTAGAGCATATTTTATGACTCCTGTGAATACAGTATTTCAGGCTATAACATTTCCCTGGATAGTATTTTTTAATCTCCAAACTTAGCAGTCAATGCCATTGGGAGGACTTGGAAAATACCATATATTTCACAGTGGGAGAGAGAGGAGTCCTACCTCCCAGGTAGGAAGCTGTAGGGGAGAAAAGTTGTCTGTATTGCTATTTTGTGGTCTTCTTGTGCCACAGGGGCGTAGTGGTTGCTGTTGTGGTCAGCTCTCCATTTTCAAAGACAAAGCTTTGGAACAAAAAATGTTTAGCTAATAGCAAATATTATAAGCTCTTCAGAGGAGCTGCTTTTATTGCATATTGTTATTTGTCCCATCTACACCCAGACTTAAACTTTTTCCCATTCAGCAGGTACAAAATCTCTCTCTCTACATCTCTGTCCTACTTTATTTTTATTCCCACTCCTCCAAGTGTTACTGGTGCATGTCTAATTAGTGTGAGATTATTGCTCTTAACTGTTTCCCACCTTGTGTGCTGTTTCAGAGATAAGTAAGGGTAAAATATCTGAAAACTTGTCTACATTTTCCAGCTAGACCAAATAATTTACTAGAAGGTGACGTCTACCTTTCTTGTCTTTCTCCAGGGAAAGGTCACAAAAAGTTCAGGTAGTGTGCCTACATGGGTGTGATACGTAGTTGTAATTATAGTTATCCTGGACTAATCAAAGTGGTTTCTCCTGGTAGCACAAAACAGTGGGAACTCAGTAGTTGGCAGAGTTTCTTCAGGCAGGATTGTGCCATATTGGCCCTTGTATTGTAGGTAATGGATGAAGAAAACATCCAGTATGTGTCAGGTTTTTTGTCTGACATGTTGTCATTGTGTTTCTGGTGGTTTAATACTGTGCCCTGCTAATGCTGCCATTGCCTCTTTTTCCACGCACTGCTTTCACTTTGATCAGCAGAAGGTGGTGTGACAATGGTGAAAATACAAATGGTCAGAAAAAGGCAGTAAGAAAGCTAATTTAAAAAGTTTCACTGTGGGTGTCCAGTCCCAGAGATGAAGTATCTGAGATCGTTGAGTGATGTTATGTTTCAAAATGCTATCAGGGAAAAGCCGGCATCATCCTGATCTTCCTCTTCCTCCCGCTGTCCTTCATGCCTTGTATACTATGTGCATGTACTTAAATTGTGTGTGTTTGGTTCCTACACTCTTTCTGCCTCTGTTACCTTATCTGTAGTGTCCCTAACCAATGCACTTTGCATGACTGCATCCCTGGCAGTGGTTGGGATATGCCAGTACTAACACCTGCATGCATGTTCCGGGCTCTTGTGAGTCTCTTCTGACTGAGGGAGGTGGTCCCTGACCGTGTAGCCTCTGGAAGACACTGAGGGAGCTCCACAGCCTTAATCTTGCTGTGGGCATGGGCCAGCGGAAGGGTCAGGTGCAGCACACTGGGCCCCTCCTTGTTTCTTGTGTACATTACAGTGAGGCAGGCAAGTCCTCGCCCTTCCTTTTACTATCTGCCTCTTGCTCTCTGGAAATAGCAAAGGTTGCAGCAAAGCCTGAATGCAGGTCAGAAGCCCTGCGCTGCCATTCCCCGTCCTTTCATCCCTGATCTTCCAGAGCTGCCAGCTTGGACCACAGGAAGAGTCCTCCCAGGAGGACAGTGTCTAACTACTCCTGGTCCTGGCTGCTGGTTTTGCTGGGCCCAGCCTTGCCTTGTCTTCTCGCCTCTCGCCACCTCCTCTGGGCTGCAGCACCCTGCCAGAGGCAGCAGGACCTTTCTAAGGGTTTGGGGGCGGTCAGGTGGGGAGAGCCATGAATTGCCTCCTGGCACCCCATCCCCACTCCTGGAGCTGGGGCTGCATGCTGCCCTTGCCCCCCTCAGGTATGCGGGTCTGGGCTCTGGGTTTGGAGGGGAGCCCCATGGGGCTGGGGCTGGCTGGGCGGCTGCATCCTCCCTGAGCCTTGGCTTTGCTCACCCACTGCTGCCATAAGAATTGGCAATCTCTACCCTGCTCGTGCTGCTGGCAGCTTGCGAGTGCCTTTTGGGTCCTGCAAGGGTTTCTGCAGCTGCAGCGAGTTCTGTGTATTGCAGCTGATAGAAAAGGTCTTCTGCACAAGCTTTCTGCTTTCTCATGCTTGACTGTACAAATGCATGCTTTGCAGGACTCTTGGCACACTTTTACCTTCAGAGTTGAAAGTGGTGTTTAAATGTAATGTACTCGTGGTGAAGTGGTGATTAACCAGTATTTGCTGTGGTTGTGCCGAGGCAGTAGCAGTGCGTACATTCACCTGACGGTACAAAGTACTTGTATCCAGCAGCTGAATTGTGTAGGAATCACAGAAGAAACCATGGGAGCAGTTATTGATATGGTATCATATATACATTACTCTTGCAGAGTTCCTGAACGATTACTAAACCTGCTGTACTTGACGAAGTTTTCTTGCTTTACAATGCAATTTTAAGGCCTAATAGGCATTTTTAATGTGTCCTCTTGTTCTTCTTCACAGCTGCAATTTGCACAAACTGTAGATCTCTTTCAAAACATGCTGAAAGGCAAACATCTTGACAGTCAACAACTTGAATTTTTTTTTTTGCTCTTTAGATGGCAATCAAAACAAAACCAGTGAAAAGAAAGAGAAGAAAATGGTTTCTCAGAAACCCCATGGTACCATAGAATATACAGTAAGTACTGGTGTGTGGTGTGTTCATGCCTGCTTTTTGAAAGTGAAGTTGTTGAGGTTGAGAGGGAGCCAGTGGCACAAAACTGAAAGCACTACTGCTTTCTCAGTTGGGACCTCTCTCAACAGGGCTTGCCCCTATTGATACCATTCAAATACCACCGTATGGGGAGAGCTAGGGTCATGTCCTGAATCTCTGTTCAACCCAGGCTCTCTGCCTCTTGCAGCTGCCAGTTCCATTTTTACTTCTGCATTATGGCTCTCTAGTAGAGCAATGGTTTTGTTATTCTGAAAAATACTCCCATTCTGCAGTGTTGCTTGGTTCATCGAGCAGTTGACCTGTGCTTGATGAGATCTGTTTCTCTAAGCTGGAGCAGGGCAGCAGTGAGCTAGCTCTGCCCAAAAGGTCTGTGTGAGCCCTCAGTGCATTCCACTCTCTGCCGTGCAGAGTCTCTGTGGAAGGTGGTGTCCCAGCTGGGAACTGCACAAATGCCTGATGTGCTGTGGCTGCTGGGGGTGTAGTGAACTTTGCAGTGTATGACCTTCTCCCCCTTGCCAGACCAGTTCTAAATATGGTAGTGCTGCTTTAAAGTTTTAAGAGAAAAGGAGAGGGACATCTCTAGCACCTCTACATTTTATCTACTGTATAGTGTGAGAGAATACTTCTGTCCTTTTTTTTTGATACTGATTTATCACTTAAGCTATTAAATAAATGGGGTGTTGAGGTCATTGAGTCTATTCCCTGCAAACAGTCTGTTTGATCGGTTTTAGTTCATGTGTGGTGCTGTGTTCAGTATGGTATTAATCATCAACTCTTTCTTCAGGCTGGAAATCAAGACACCATAAACAGCATAGCATTAAAGTTCAACGTCACCCCAAACAAGCTTGTGGAGCTCAATAAGCTTTTCACACAGACAATTGTGCCAGGCCAGGTAAATCTTTTATTTATTTGGGGTTTTTTTAATACCTGAAACACGATTATTTGCTATGTATTTAAAAGCTTTTTACTACGTACATGTATCTTTTAGGTACTTGGATACAAGGATAATGGACAGTAATTTAAAGCTCTCATTCAAAGTGAAACTCGGTAGATTATTACTTGGAATTGATGTGGGGGGGAAGCTTTGTAATTGCCATATCTGACTTGTTATTTATGTACTGTCACTAAAGCTTAAAGATGACAAGCTCAGGAGGATAATACAGCTGTTGCAAGGGAGTTGGATTCTTGGGAAGTCTGGATAAATGCAATCTATAATGCATTAAAGAATTAGAGAGTTAGATACAGAAATTGAAATGGCTTTGTGCCATTATGTTGGGTATGAGTCAGTCTCCTGTAAGATGAGAAATAAATGGAGAGAGACTTTTTAGGAGAGTCCAGGACTGGAAATGCAAGTGTGGAGACTAACACCTGGTTCATGAAGAGCAGATCTCTACTTCTGCTTCACAGCCATGATGAGATCGAAGTGTCTTGATTTGCAGATAGGGAAACGGAGGCACAGAGAGATGGTGTGACTTGCCTAAGAATACCCAGCAGACAAAAGCCGGAATAAGGAAATTAGTTTCATTTTTCTGAGTGTTTTTAAGGCATGCATTGCAGATCTGAGTGATCAGTATTGTGTTGTCTTTCTAATAGAACATCGTGAATAACCTTTTAAAGCTTGTGCCTCACCATTTTGAAATACCTGTTTGTGTTTAGATTCTCTTTGTGCCGGAAACAAGTGCTGGGAGGCTGTCTTCTAGTCCTGGTGCTCCTGTTTCTCCTTCATCATCGGATGCTGAATATGATAAACTCCCTGTAAGTCAAACATGGTTCACTGGTCTTAAACTCTCAAAATATTTTCTGATTCTGAAGCTGAGAATCCAGGCTGTGTAAATAGCTTTTTTTATTTGCATTTACAGGCCTTGTGTGTAGTGTATTGAGTAAAAATAGTTTGCTGTACTACAGACTTTACCATGTCTTAAAAATACTCCAAATAAAGGGAATTCTGGGTGCGGATGTCCATTACAAGTTCAGTTGGGCCCTGGGTCTATCAAAACTACTGAAAATAGTGTAGTGCATAATCTTTAAAGAATAAAAAGCTAAATATGAAAAATTATGTAGTTATTAGTTAGGAAACTAATTATTATTAGTTTCCTACTGGAGATTTTTATGCTGCTCTGCAGTCCAGAGCCTTGATCCTGCACTGGCCTCCTTGAACAGGGAGGCTCTGTTGGTTTAGTCTGAGCAGTCAGTTTCTTTCTAGTTAAACAAATTGTGGTGGTACCCATATACAGACTTGTCTTTGGACAAGACTGCTGGATTTCATCTTTGTGAAAGGCCTCAGCATAGCTGATCTTTCATTTTCCTGAGAAGGGTGATTAGCCATAATGATTTTTAGATAGTACCTTTTTAGGCAGTTTATCTCCCTCTAACATCTTTAACATCTGCTGAGGTTAAAGTAATTAGTCATTTCAAATACATCACTAATCAATAGTGGAGAGAAGCTTGGAGTGAATAATTGTGTTTAACCTTACCCTTATGCATCTGCATGGGGAATCACACCAGTGCTCCGTGAGCAGAGGTCTCAGCGTAGATGATGTGTCAGGGCAGGCCCTCTCCCTAATGGGAGTGTATAATTGAATTTTGGTGAGCTGACCTGCCTTGGTGTTTTTTAATTTCTTGCCTCTTATTTGTATGGAGTTTCCTTTAAGGGGTTTACAAGGGGTTTTTTTCAACACAGGATACTGTGGGAAGTGTACAAATATACCTACATACATGACCATTGCTTTTCTTCCTTAAGCAAAAGGGAAATAAGTGTTTGAACCTGGCCTTTTAGTTTACAGAAATCTAAAAATATATGATTCTGGTCCTGTTCCTCTGCACTGAACTTTTTCTTTTCTAAGGATGCTGATTTGGCAAGAAAGGCTTTCAGACCAGTGGAGAGAGTCCTGTCCTCTACTTCAGAAGAGGATGAGCCTGTGGTTGTCAAATTTTTAAAAATGAACTGTCGTTACTTCACAGATGGTAAGGTAGGTGGAACCTGATTTTTGGGCATTGTTTGAGATTCTCTTTGGATAAGTGAGAGATGAATACTGGGGGAGTCAAATGTGCTTCATGTTTTTCAGGAATGTAAAAGCTATGTTGGCTTTATCTGTTACTGCTGCGTTTGTTGGAACTGTGATAATATGCTGTATAATTTTGTTCTCTTAGTTACATGTTGCTAGATACACAGAGAGAACTGCACTTCAGAGTTGTGACATGTCAGGATTAGTTGTCCAGTTCCATCAGATTGAGCAACAGCTTTATAAAACGAGTACATGGCAATCCATTTCATTTATGACTTGAAGATAAATTTTAACTGTTTCCAGAGCAGTGTTTCCAAATATGTTTATTTTGCTTCTGCACTTGCTAATGAATGTTGTGCAAGCCTAATAAAAAGGATAAATATTGCATTATACAATCTTTTCTTTCTGTTTCTTTGTAAGCATTCTTGTAACATATGCCAGAACTGCAATTCTAAATTACGGCAGCTGTTTAAGAAGCAAAGGCACAAAGCTTGGGTAGTTTTTTAGCCCTCTTCTCAAGGTTGCAAGACACTGTCTTCCTTTGATATATCTGTCCTTGTTGACTCTGGTTTCAGTTAGCTGTCTGCGTGTTTGGGTTTTCAAGTTCTCCGGAATTTATAACACTGGAGATGCTAATCATTGTCATTTCAACCTTTTTTTCCCCTTAGTCCTGACTTTTGCAAGACGGATGTGTTTATACCTACAGTTTCTGGCTGCTTTTTGCATTGAGTGGATGTGGACTGTACTTAACAGCTCTGCAATTTTACAGTCTGCTATTTTGTAGAATGTAACAGAGAGCTACTTGATGTCTGGCATGTAAATTAGGGCAATACTGTCACTTTGCTGTGTGATGCTTGTTAGGTGCAGAGGATACAGATTGCCAGTTTTATGGCTGCGGGACGGAAAAAGTAATTTGCAGTCAGAGCAATCAAAAATGAGACAACTTCTTTGCCAGAGTAGCTAAAATCTCTTGTTGCCTTGCTTCCTGCAGTGGCTGGGTGGGAAGCACAGCCTACTGATGTATGGTCCTGTGGCTTCTGGGAGAAGCCTCTGCACTTGGTTTTGATTCTGTCATCCAAACACAAACCAAGCTTGTCGACCAAGTCATACAGGAGAACCAAGTGGGAAATATGAGCAGATTTTGCTTTATAAAGGAGCAGGCATGCATGTGCTCATTTGCCAGTGCCAAGCCATCAGCTCGATATCTTACTGCTTTAAAAAAAAGCCCCACAAACCAAGCTTGTGGTCTTTCACCTGCCTATTTATGAGCCTTCCTTGGCTTGCCTTGCAGATGACCTTGGATAATTAGTAGTATCTGCAGTGTGGGTCATTCCAGTTGACCTGTGTATCCTGTTTATCAGATATCATGATTTACACACAGCTTCTGAGTTGGTCTGGTGAATTTTGTAGTTCATCTGGAGGAGAGAGTGCAGAAGCAAGACAGTGGAAATCTTCCTTTTCAACCTTGAAAAATGGTCAGTTGTCATGGATTGATGCTGAATAATGGCTGATGCAGCAGCCTTTTATCAAATGCATGACTAGAGCACATTTTGAAGAATTAAATGAGTCCTCTCCAGCTGTGCGGAATATGCTTGGACCAATGGTAGGAGCAGTTTCTAGGTTGGGAAGAAGCTGTCTCAGATCCCCGTCTGGAGAAGCTTCTGTGCCTCTGGAAAGTTTATCAAGGGAACCTCTAAAGTAGCTTGACATAGTAACCTGGATGTTTCCATGAGTAAGACTGCATTCAGGTGTGCTGGTTGCACGTAAATTCATGGATCAAATTAAGGTGGTTGCATCCAGAATAAAATGCTATTAAAGTTTTTTTTTAAAAATAAATCCACTAACCTGTTTTGTCTGAGATTGATTAGCAGTCACATTTTTTGCTTATAGCAGTCAGCACTGAAAGTTGCATAGTTCAGATGTGCTTCTCCTTATCAGCCAGGAGCTTGGATGTTACTAAGAAATTTTTTTCTTTGCTCTCCTTACAATGTCTGACTGGATGCAATTGGAAAGCAAAGTATTTTGCTAGCAAACACTGCATGACACAGTAAAAAGAGGCAGGAAAGTGGTCTTGCCTTTTAGGATAGTAGCCTAAAATCCAATACCCAATGATGAGTACATTACATGTGATGTGCTGGCTCTTTCTTCTCCTGTTGTAGGGCGTCGTCGGAGGAGTGATGATAGTAACTCCAAACAATATCATGTTTGACCCACATAAGTCTGACCCTCTGGTGATTGAGAATGGCTGTGAAGAATATGGGCTCATCTGCCCCATGGAGGAGGTTGTCTCAATAGCTCTCTACAATGACATCTCTCACATGAAGATTAAAGATGCATTGCCATCGTAAGGAGTGTTCTTCCCTGAACTTACATTTGCATATTTTTAGTAAGGGTCAAGGAAAAGGGCTGGGGGAGACTGGAATGGAGGGGAGGAGTTCTACTGCAGCAGAGTAAAGTGCCAGCAAAGGAATGATTCACTTGTGTCCTTCTTCCACTTTCTCTTTAGAACACTAAAGTGGCATTAAACACAAATGAGTGTGAGAACCGAAGTGCAAAGGAGACCAGTACAAACCAGTAATTAATAAAAGCATTTGTGGTTTGCCATGGTTGGGCTCTTGCACTGACCTGTCTCTAGGGCTGTTTCAATGGATGTGAAGAGGTTTAGATTTGGACCATTATTGTGCTACCAGGACTGTTGTCAGAGGAGTATTTGAACCTTTTGAAGATAACAGCACCTTAGCTGCCATCTTCAGGACTTAGAGAACCACCAGACTGTGGAATACTTCCATCTCAGAACCAGAAGTGCATGATAGTTATAATCTATAATACATAATAGACCTTCTGGGGTGGGCTACTTTCATTTGTGCACAGACCAGGCCCTGCTTATCTGTTTGTTCTAAGCAGCGTTTTGTTCTTATAGGCAATACCTGCTTGATCAGTGAAATTCATTGAATTCTCTCACTTTTCTCATTTCAAGAAAAACTTTCCAGATACTTTTTATACTCGTTACTGGAGTGTTTAATAGCTTCTTAGTAACTTTTAAGTCATGAGGATCTTTTATTCTCATTCTCCTCAGACTTCTTAGCAGTAACGAAGAGCTCAAGTTTTATGCTGATACGTTTTTTCAGAATTTTCCATTTTGAAATGTTTTATGATTGTCCTGCTTTAAAAAGAAGTATTTGGGGAAGCCTGCATTCAAACAGTATGTTTGAATAATGGAGACAAATAAAAGAAGAAAGCTACTAACTCCGTTGCCTGTTACTGTTTTGCAGTAAACATGTTCAAACTGGATACATCTTACATCCAGTTTGTTTTTCTCATGAATACATTTGTACTGACCGGGGAAGCATGGATGGTTGTAGATGTTGACTCATTGTCAGGTGTGGGAAATTACAATAGTCGCATGACTTGAATTCAATTCCAGCAGCTAAATACATGTCCTGTGGTTTTTTGTTACTGAACTTCTGATGACTTGCACATTCTTATTACATGTGTAACATTTCTTCACCCACGTGGCATATTCTGCCAAGTCGTTTATTTGTTTTATTTTGGTATTACACTTTTTTTTCTCCATTGTCTTTAAAATCACTTATTTCCAGTACTGTATGTTTATTTTGGAGAAAGTTATTTTTCGTTGAGTTTCATGGTTTAAGTTAAGTTGATATTTAGTTTTTCTTTTCATTTTTTTTCTGTTTCCATTTTGCTTTTAACATCGTATGTACATCCATCATTTCCCCTGACAGTGACATACCAAAGGATCTTTGTCCTCTGTACAGGCCAGGAGAATGGGAAGACCTGTCCTCTGAGAAAGACATCAATCCTTTCAGCAAATTCAAATCCCTTAGCAAGGAAAAGAGGCAGCAGAATGGGGATGCATCCAATGGGGATGCTCTGTGTGCCAAACAGATAAAGCCTTCAGATAAGGAGAAGTCTACTGATTTTGAAGTTCTTCAGTCATCGGAGAGTACGGGCTCAATCAAATCAAAGTCTCTGGAGTTTCCCAACAACATCACTGCCACCGAACATTTGGAAAAGTTTGATGCGGATTCATGTACCAAGGACCCTTCCAGGGGAAAAAATGCTTCAGATACCAAAGAAAAATCCCTTCTAGGAGAAGGAGAGGATGACTTAATTGAGCTGGAAAAGACATCATCTCGTATGGATAGAGGGTTGGACAGGAAAATCTCAGTAATGGAAGGCTTGCTGGCTGACCCCAGGGACTTGAGAACTAAGCAGCAGGTAACCAAACCTACTACAGAAGTCCAGGAGCACTTGACAGTTGATTCCTTGGAAAAAAAGGACAGTGTTGAACCTAAAGCTGACTTAGACTTAGAGCTGTGTGAAAAGCAAGATGTTATTCCAGAAGTAAACAAATGTGTCAGTTCCCCGACAGGTAAGGTGGAGACTGAATTGGACACTAAGAAAGAGCTAGAGAAAGATAAACTTATTGAATTTTACCTCAATAAAGATGGAAATGGGTCTCAGTCATCTGAAGACTTACACAAGGCTGAAATCCAGGAAGGTGAAAACAATAAAGCAATTGGCATAGACCTTACACTTAGCTGTTCAAAGTCCCAAGCTAATGAAGTCCATACAGTTAAAAGTATGGAGCTTGATTCCTGCTGTGTTGAAAGGAAAGCACCTTCATTAGAAATCAGCTCAGCAGCAGCAGAGGAAAAGGATCTGAAAGAGTCTGTGGACTCTTCATTAGTACCAGCTATAGACAAGACCTGTCAAGAAACACAGTTAGACAATCAATCAGAAATCAGACTGTGGCTGCTGCAGAAAATTCAAGTGCCAATTGAAGGTAGGTCTCTGGTTATCCTTGTTTCCTCTGAGACTTGGACAGCATTATGACGGTAACCTTTGAATTGACAGCCTTCTGCTCTAAATTTCCTCTTTCTGTAATACCTGGTCTCTTTTTTACTCTTTGTGTATTTCAATTTTATATTACCTGCTATCTTCAAATTCTCTGAGCTTGTAGTTTGATAAGCAGCTTGTGTGCTCTTTCCACGTTCAGTGATCACTGTTTATATAATGTCTACTTCTGTTTGCTGGCTTTAAGAAGGACAGTGGAATGTCATCCGGTTTCAGTATTGGCAGGGACACTTCATGGCCTAGGAATTGTCACTCCATGTTGGTAACCACTGTTGCCTCACTGAAGTCTGTCAGTGTGTTTCTGATAGTATCCAAAGTAATGGAGCGCTGTTGTGAAAGGGGTTACCAAAGTATTCTTCACACTATTTGCATGTGTCTGGTGTCTGTCATGCTATGGAAACCCTTAAAGAAGTCATAAAAAGGAATACATGGATAGTCCTACTGACCGATCACTTTTTTCTTGATTGGTCATTGCATTATCAGAAATAATTCAGGCTGTTCCAGGAAAGCACACAACAGAATGAAATCTCTGTTCAGTGTGTGCACACAGATTACCATTTCTATGGCAGCCCAGTGCCTCTAAGCACTAGTCTGTCCTGGAGCGCTGATGCTCCTCTCTGGGTAATTTAATGAACCGGTGGACATGCCCTTGATTCACACCAGGTGGTGAGGGGACGATTAAAGTGGAAGTCTTTATTTTAAGAACAGTTGTTCTTAAAATGATTTTTCCTTTTTTTCGTAAGGGTTTATATCTTGCTGGTTGTATTTGGCTGTGTGTGTACGCCTAAAACAAAGAAGGCAACTTCAGAGTGACTGAGGCTGTAGTTTAATCAGCAGGGTTTTTTGTCGCACTAGCAATTTAACGAGCTTAAAGTGCTTCTAGGCTTGGCCCTGTCTTGTGCAGACAAAAGGTGCTTGTATGGCCGTGTGACCGACAGAGTTGAGAAACTGATTGGGCTTTTTGTGTGTGTGTGTGCATGCAAGATTACCCTTCAACTGGATGCGTTTTCTGGACCCAAACATGTCCCCTTTATTTGCCTGCTTCATGTGGCAGGCAGCACCCAGCCTGGTCATCTTACCTCTTTCTTTACAGGGCTGTTCTGTACATGGTTGTAGAGCTGAGAGGGATACAGGCTGTGACAAAATGGGAATAAATGGCCTCAGTTTAGGATGAACGTGGTTTTACTAAGCCAGTTGTGCTGTTGAAGTCAGGTGTAATTCTGTGTATGGTGCCTCTGAGAGTTCCTTTGCACAAGATTATTAATCTTTGTCACAGTGTTTTATCATCTGCAGTATTTGTACTTTCCTGTAAGCAGACCGTTTCTCTTGTGTCTTGTTCAGATATGCTTCCTTCAAAAGAGGAGAAGAGCAAGACTCCTCCAATGTTTCTGTGCATTAAAGTAGGAAAGCCCATGAGAAAGTCCTTTGTGTCTCAGAGCACGACCATGTCTCAACAGTACAGTAAAAAGATAAAGCAACCAGAGTACTGGTTTGCTGTTCCTCGGGAAAGGTAAGCTGCACTCCTGTTAGCACAAAAATGTCTCTCTGTTACTTTTTAAATGTGTAGTGCTTTCTGGAGTTGAATCTGACATTCCCTACATGGTCCAAGGTGTGAAGTGCAGCAGGGATGCTGAGGGGTGCCCTCATTTCCTTGCATGCCAGCGACATAAAGCAATGTTTGTTGCTGGTCTAGTATGGCTCTCAGTGGGAAGGAAAAAGGGCTCGGGTGCCACTTGAAGATGGAGAGAGTGATATATGTGCAGCTAACATATGATAAGGGAACTGGGAGACGATCGCGGTTTCAGCTGTGGTCTAGGAAGTGAGGGAAAGGGGGAAGAGGGAGCAGTGGCTGGAGGGGCATGGAATGCACAAAGGTGTCAGTTAAAAAAATAGCTATTTCACATGAGCAAAGGGCATCATGAGGGAAAAGGGAGACACTCCTAACTAAACTGATGTGAGTATTTCTGTGTTTTGTCCCATTAAAAAATAGTCCCTTTGAAGTAAAATTGAGGAACGTAAATGTTTTCCTGTAGGTATGTATTAATGCATAAATAGTACTCTAGAAAAAAGCAAACAACAAGCTAGAAAAGTGGAGGTCTGTGATTTTCCACATAAATCACCCAAGAATTTTCACTGGCTGTGAAGAATCAAATATGTGATCCTTTTATTGACAGAAGACAGCTAGAGCAATTCTCTGGTCTGTTGATGAATCAAAATCAGTGATTCTGGTAAGTTAGATATCAGGAATGAGGGATCTGGACTTGTGATCCATCTCAGAGGTGTCTCTTTCAGATGCAGTCAAATTTTAAAAAATAATTTGTATTTAATAATTTTAATTTCAAATACGTAGCATGTGTGTTGATTTAAGTGTTTATATTTTTTGTGGTTTAACAAGGAGTGTTTCGATTGTCTGTAGTAGTGTGGAAGTTGCTGTCCTTGAACTCTTCCTGGAGGAGAGGGAGAGGTTTAATCCAGCTGGAATGTGGCCCTTGGGAGAGTAGCTGAATAACTTTTGGTTTGCTTGCTATCTGTCCTTGGCTCCTCAGGGATTGCAAAAGGGTGGGTTCAGAAAACTCTAGGTTGAAGTGTGTAAATACTTCAAGGAGTTGAAGTGATGCTGTGATACAACACAAGGTCAGTTACTGCTTTGGGGATGGTGTAGCTAACAGTGAATAAAGCTGCTGAGCTGACTGACGTCGTCTCTAATCATTGCTCTGTGCAACAGGTAAATCTACCAAGCTTCTTACCACAGACTTGGAAAACAGCTTTTCTACTTGTCCTTTTATGAGCAGAAACTTTCTGAATTGTGAGCAGACCTAATCCATATATAAACTGAAGTGTTGACAACTGGTTTGTACTTCAGTTTTTATAATAAGAAAAAAGTAACTTCTGCAGTGAGCTGCTGCAGCTGCACCTGGCCATGCTAGCTGACAGACCAGATCTTTGATGTCAGGGCTGCTGTTTGGATCTTGATCAAAAGTAGTGGTGAATGACTGGTTGTAAGACTGGGTCTTTTTGGTGCTATTCATGCCTCTTTTAACACCACAGATTTGTATGAAAGATCAAGTAGAACTTGGAGCAGAAATCAAATATGAGACCCACTCTTTTGTATTAATGCAAGACTTGTCTTTGCCTCTTGAACAAGACAATGTTTTCTCCAAGCTTTTGGATGCTTTACCAAAGCAAAACACAACACTTCCTACCTGCTGGGGGATATTCTTGCATCAGTATTGTGTAGAATATAAGCGTAAGTGTTGCATCTTGAGAGTGTCATGAATGGTAGGTTGTTTGGGATAGCTTTGCAATGTGTTTTAGACCAAGTGTGAGATAATTTACTAAGTTTAAAACTATTTGGAATGCAATTTATATTCACACATGAAAATATCAAGAATATCACTCTCATCTTGTTGGCCACAAAGCAGCATAAATAAAACACTTTGTCCAGTCCAGTCGCAGTAACTTGTACAGCATCTTAATGCTTTGTAGTAATTAAAAAAAAAAAAACCAAAACAAAATCAAACAAACAGTCCAAACCCGGAGAGAGATTGTGAAAAAATTAGTCTGCATGCCTATATTTAGTGTAAGTTAAATCTTCCTCTGATTTGGTTTTAATTACGTTTTTTCCATGGTCATTGTGTTTGCTGTTAAAACGACTTCTGTCATCAGTTGTGAAAATGGCTCCGTTTTCAGCCTGAGCCCCATAGCCCACAGCTCCCAGAGAGCTGCTGCTTCCATGTGCAGGCTGCTGCTCCTTTCCGGGCCCAGTACTTTTAAATTTATTTGTTTTAATTGGAAGCCTCTGGAAACTTTATTAATACAGAAAGAAGAACTTAGAGGCTGATATTCTTTATAAAGACTGTCACTAAATCTTAAGTCTCATTTGTGCCTGCTGTAGGTGTTCTCTCTCCATGCGTGGCTTCCCGGGTGCCGCGTGTGTCCCGGCACACGTCGCCCCGAGACCAGCACAGCGTGGCTGAGTTAATCAGTGACTGCAGCACTGCTTTGTGCTGCCTCCTTGGTCACAGCAGTGCTCACCTCGGCACGCAGAGGGGGTGCTGGGCATCTTGAGTTGCCTTAAATACAGATCACTCAGTCTAGGGCAGCTTCTTGCCAGGTTTGGCTAAGCAGAGGGGCACCCATGCTTTTGGACACGGATGGAGAGATTGACTCTCTTGCTGAGAAGTTTTGCAATGGGTATAGCTTACAGTATTAGAGGGTAAGTCTGTGTGTGCTCTTACTACGTGGATTTATGTTTAAATGGTATATAGATTTCCCACCCTAGTGGATTTTGAGTAGTAGTAGTTCAGTAATTAGGCCACACATTTCCTCAAGACCTTTTAGAGGAAAATGCCTTGCACTAAGACAGAGATAGTAATGCAGAATTTCTTTGTTTGTAAATAATAGCATTGACTAGTTCCTCAGTCAAGAAGTAAATCTCTTTAATTTTCCATAGTGTAAATTTTGCAAGCAGGTTTAGTTTATGAATGCATAATTTGCACCAAAGTTGATGTAAAAGACAGTGCACTGATATCATGCTGCTGAAAGGGCATCCACTTTTTTGCAAGTTTCTTTCTTGAAAGCAGACAGATTTTCAAGGAGGAAAAGTGAGAGGAGTTGAGCCTTGCTTCTCTTTTTCAGTTTTAGCACCCTGCCCCATTGACCTGTTTGGTTTGGGGAGTTGGGTAAGTTTCGGTTTGGTTTTTGTTACTGTTTCTGTGGGATTTCCTTTTCTAGAGCAAGATATTGCTGGGCTGTGACTCCGGTTAGCGTGTAGCACCCTGTAGTTAACACAGTTGAAGCTGAGACCTGGTAGGACTCGCAGCACAACTGTCTGGAGCCAATACCTGGATGATGCTTCCATGCACTTACACAGGCCTTTGCATAAACGGGCAATGATTAAGAGGATCCTGTTGCTGAAGGATCATTCTTCCATGCACCTGTTAGTGGAATGGAATAAGTAGCATAAAACTTAGATTTAGAATCCTTTTGAGTTAGCCTTCTACAAGGAGAATACTCTTAGACTCCTGATAATAAGATATCAAACTGTAGAGGAAATCTATGAAAACCTGTTTGTATCTATAGCTTAATGTCTTATAATGAGGGGTCATAGAAGTCTATATAAGCTCATAAAGGCATATGAGGACTTAGAGTACCTCAGCCCTTATAAGATTTGTGAAGAATCATCATTTAGTAAGGCACATTTATAACAAAGTCATAGGACTTCTCTGGATTAATTTCTTTCTCTGGGCTGGGAGCAGTGGTTGGACTTAGAGCCTTGTGAATATTTTCTTTCTGGAGTTACTAACTTCAAGTTTCTATAGTTGTCTCTTTCCAAGTACTTTGTTTTATTGGTATTTCTCTGTTAGTGCATGATACACTCATAAGCATGTGATCACCAAAACAGCTATTGAGTTCTAGGATAAATTTTCTCACAACTGTCAAGTTGGCTGTAAGAAAGTTCCTCATGAAGTGGTTTTCCAATTTAAAAATTGGCTCAAATGTTTTCAACTGTGAGCTTGGAAATACCACTGTAGCGTAATGTTAGAATTTTATTAGCAGAGCATCCCTTTTCAGAATGACATCACCTTTATAATCACCTGTTTCTATTTTATCCTGCTGCTTCTTAAATCTGGAGTGTCTGGATTTATTTATCAACTGTCCATTGCAGAGGAAAAACTTAGTTATGTATTACTTAAATAAACTGAGCATATACAAGTCCACGGGACCTGACAGGAAATGTTCTGAGTATATTGAGGAAGTTGGTTGATGTTATTACAAAGCTGTTTTCTATCATCTTTTGAAAGCTTGTGTTCACCAGGGGAGTGTTCCTTAATAATTGGAAAGACAAATGCTGCAACCATTGTCAGAAAAATCGAGGAAAATCTGTGGGAGGACAGGGAAGTCAGCTTCACCTCAGTCCCTGGGAAGAAAGTCCTTACAGACACCATTTGCAAGCACACAGAGGGAAAGAAGCGATCAGGATCAGCTGTCATATATTTACCAAGGGCAAAGAGCTTTTCTACCGACCAAATAACTTTTCTGTTTGAGATTGCTAGCTCCTTGAGCAAGGAGAGAGCAAGGCGTTGTTTTACCATCACAACAACAATCTTCTGTAGTATCTTTATAGGCAAACTGGCAAGATGTGACCTGGACAGGTGGATTACAGGTGGTTGTAAAGCTGACCGGACCATTGGGCTCAAAGGGTTGGTAGTTAGTCTGAGTGGCAGCGAGGTACAAGTGGAATTCTTGGGGACTGATACTGTTTAATGCCTTCATTGGTGGCATGGACATTGAGACAGAATGCACCTTTGTCTTTTTGGGGAATGACACAAAATTTGGGGAGTGCTCATAATTGGAGGGCAGGGCTACTGTTCAGAGGAGCCCCGACACAATGGGCTGACAGTTCAGAAAAGGCAAATGCAAAAGTTGTGCACCTGGGATGGAGCAGTCCCTGCAGCAGCAGGGTAGGGACAGGGGGCCTGGGGAGTAGCTCTGCAGAAAAGGAGTTGGGGAAGTTGAGAGCAAACTCAACATGTCAGTGGTGTGTCTTTGCAGTAACAAAGGCCTCACTTCTTGCTGGCTCAGGTAAGGAAAAACAGCCAAACAACCTGGGAGGTCATTATTCCCCTCTTCCTTTTAGACACTTGGCTAAAAAATGGAGAGGAGGGGACAAGAAAAAGAAAACCTAAGATGGCACCAGACCCTTCTCAGATCCCGTGCTGCATGCTTCGGAGGAAATTGTGCTTAGATAAAAAAGGAAAAAACCCCAGGAGACTGGCTATGCATGGAGAACTTGTAGAATCACTGTTGGAGATTTTCCAACTGCAAATGGTCAAGAATGTGCAACCTCATCTAACTTGGAAGTTAGCTCTGCTATAAGCAGGAGCTGGCCTAGATGATCTCCAGGGGTGGCTTAAAACAGAAATACATTCTGTGATTCTGAGATACAAGTGTGCTGCTCCCCTTCATCCACCTGCATAAACGTGCTCTCAAACTGATCTTAGCCAGACAGCAGCAACCACTATTTTAGTGTCCTTTCTTAGGGATTTGTAGGAATTAAGTAGATTTCCAGAGTAGGACTACCGCGCATAAAATACACAGTGCTTAAGTCAATTGTCTCTTTCAGTTCAAGCTCAAATTAGTTCGCAGAGAGATGATCAGACTGCTCTTCCTGAAGCCTCTGTGAGCGTTGCTAATTTATTCCTTTTTCATTATTTCCATGATGAAGCAAAGTAAATCCTTTTTTCTTTTTTGTAGACTGATTTGAAAAAATCTGGAATTATACTAGTGACCCTAACAGATTGTAACAGTGCTGAAATGGTGTTTTAAGATTATTTGTGCATACACAGAAATCCAAGTAACTTGAAATACAGGGGAGGAAATGTCTAAATTTCTCTAGGGTTTTTTTTTTCTTTTCTATTGATCCAGGCATTGCTGGACGTAACTTTCTGGTGAAAAGCTGGAGAAAGATCCAGTGTCATAAGCACTTGCTATCTTTCTATCTGCCCTCTTTACTGTGGATCTGATTTTTTTGTTGGCAATTCAACTTCTTGTATAGTGGATCCACTGCTGTATTCCTGTTTGAAATTGCATGTGTTCATTTTAACTTTAACTTGTTACATTAATTCCTTCTTCAGAAATTGTTTCATGGTTTGTTATGGGTATTGTCAAGGAACATATCTTTAAAGACAGTGGCTGAGAGCTGACTACGTTTGTGGAAGAGCATGTGCTGCTGGTGCTATATCATTAGCAAAGCTGTCAGTAACAGCTTATTTCCATAATGCTAAGAGAATGAAGGTTGTTTTGTAGTTAGCCTCTATAACTTTTAAAGGGCAGCTAGAACTGCGGTGTAGACATCACTGGTGATCTCATGGCTTCTTTTATGCTGGAGGTCAAACTAAATGGGTAAAGTGAATGTTTTATGGAGTTAACTTTTGTGAGTATGATGTAATATCAATCAGTTTGACTTCTTAATATGAATTGTATGGGACTGGACAAGCCACATTGTTTTACCATGATGCTTTGGCCTTGCATATAGCAAAGGGAGGAGAAAAATACATTGTGGGGAGTGAAAGCAGAGAAACCTTGAAGTGGTTCAGGCTGCCAGGTGGAGGGAGCTGTTGCCTGGTGTGGTAAGTGAGGGTGTATCCTGTTTTGTGGTTGTCCTTGCTTTGTCATTGGGCAAAACCTCTGTGCTACATGACAGTGTTGTGTTCATGGACCACTGAACAATGGTTGTCTCCTCCTCTTCTCTTCACAGGGTGGATCACTTGTACACATTTTTTGTTCAGTGGTCACCAGAAATATATGGGAAAGATGCCAAAGAGCAAGGTTTTGTTGTGGTAGAAAAGGAGGAGCTTGACATGATTGACAACTTCTTTAGTGAGCCCACTACTAAAAGCTGGGAGGTGAGTGCTTTCTGCCTTTACATGAAGCATGTGCATATCAAGTGTGCATCTTCTGCTAAGACTCTCAGCTGCTGTTCTTTTGAGGATTTTCATGGTGTTTCTTTATAACAGTTGCTGCTTCATATAGAGGTCTCCTTAAGGCTTGTATCTATCTCACAAATGTACTCATATTCCTTCAGTCTTCCTTCCTTCTGTCCCTAGAAAGAGCAGGTAAACAACTGGGAGCTCCCTGGTGTGCAACCAGCAGAAGTTGTGTAAATATTTTGACCATGTGATATTAGTCTTTTGCAAAGCTATACAGGCGTATGTCGTCAGCATTGCTAAATTCCTAATGTATTTATATGCTGTAAATAAAATCTGCAAAATGTATATATGCATGTAAACATCAACCCAGACTCCTGTGTGCTGGTTGAAATGGGTTGGTGTGTGGTGATGTGCCAGACCCTTGCTTCTCTGGTGCACACAGCAGTACTGTTTGAATATTGGGTGTAAGTGGGATAAGTTTTATCATTGGACTTTGGCTTTTTCATGTGTGGTCTTTTGCAATCTGTTTTAACCACTCGGCATGCCTGTGCTTGTTAGCTCTTTCTTCTGCATACAAAGACTAGTTTCTAAGGGAAATAAGCTTGCACACATTTAAAAAATCATATTTCTGAATGCTCAAACACTTTCTGTGCTAAGTATGTGGGATAAATGAAAAAGACAAATCCCAAAGTGGGAAATATCTTGATGGTGATTTAAAAAGTTATCTGATTATTTATCTTAAACATAAACTTGTTTTCTTTAAATTCTACTGCCCTCTTTTTTTCTTTTTTTCTTTTTTTTTTTTGAACATTTTTATCTTCAAAGTATGTTCTGTTGAAAAATGGAGCTTGGAAGTGGGACTTGTCATTTGAAATGCAGCAACTTCTATTCCCAAGGAGCTAATATTTTTACAGTTTTGTAGTTTCTCAGTGTTGGTGCTTTGTGAACTGAAAGACGGGGGAAAAAAAAGCCTTCCTTGTTTCACTTAGAGCTGAGTGCAGTCATACATTGCACTAGATTTCACTGTTCAGTTATTTGCATGTCATTTTCATAAAACCGAAATGAAGGAGAGTCAGTGATTCAAAAGCAGATGTAGGAGAGATCTGGCCACACTGGGAGCTTGTCTCTCATTGTTTTATTTAGATATTTATTGGAAGGAAGAATTTGCTGGAAACTGCTTTTAAAGGTGTGTCTCTTTTATTTGTAATATATTCCAGCTTTACCAATTTAAAGTAGGTCTGCCAGGAAATCTCTGTTGAATAAGGTCCAAATTTGGGCATGATGACTGAGAAAGTTTCATTCTCCCTTGCGGGGAAACAGAAACTCTAATTGTAGAGAAGCATATAAGCAATTTTATCAGAGCATGCCAAGGCCAGTATCTGTCTGTCACTCTTGCGGCTGAGAACTCTGCCACTAGAGCAGGGGTAGCGTAGTGGGTGCTGCACAACAAACTGCCAGATGATGAAACAGAGACAAATGCCTTTGAATATTCGAATTCTTTACTGTGCCAGACCGGACCAGGAGGAACCTTTTGTGGAGGTATGTTGAATTGTTTCCCGTTTGAACAGTGTGGATCTGATGACAGCACTTCTGTCCTAGCAATAAATGTGCTCCGTACTCAGGTGGGGGGCATTTCCACCTCAGGTATCTTCCTTCCTCGGTCCTATAAAATCTTTGAAAGATTTTGTAGATCTGGTTTCTCTAGTGGTCGGTTCTTTTCATCCATTTCTGCTTTTGTGTGGTCTGTAAATACCTGATCTTGCAGATGCATCCTTCTGCAGTTGTTGACTGAACTTCATTCACGTGCAGTTCAGAGACTGAGTAGGTCTGTATGCAGAGAAGAGCGGGGGCTTGTCTGACTCTGGAGTCAATTTGCAAGTGTGTTAATAGGTTTTGCCTGTGTGAGTTTGGTTGTATTTTGCTACAGATACCTCTTGTTGGTTGAGACTTTTCCCCCCCTCCTGGAGGGGAGACTATTCCTAAAAGATAGTCTTCAGAAGAGGAGTTGGGTACTTTTCATTTAAGGTGAAAAAGGTGTTAATTGAAAAAAATATATACAATAATGGTGTGGGAGATGAGGAGGGAAGGCAAACCACTCAGAAGGTGAAAAAAGAACATTGATAAAAGTAGAAAGATTGCTTTCTTTGAACAGTTTGTTGTGGACTTTTTTTTTTTATTATTTTCTAATTGCCCTAATTTTGCAGTGCAAACCTATCCTGAAATTGACCATATGGAAAGTTTTCCAGCACAGGAGTATCTGCAGTCTCAGGCTGGAGGGACAGGATGAAGCTGTAGAGTTCTTGCAGTATCACGGGCAGGAATACCTGTAACTGCTCAGGTGTGCAGGGGCACATGGCTGTGTTAGTTCTGCAGGCTGGATTTTGCCTTGTGATCCTGCCTTCCTCTCTCTTCCTGCCCTACATTGGAGTGCCAGTGCCCAGGTGCCCTGCTCAGCTCCAGGCATCTGCAGGAGAGCGTGGGCTGGACATGAGTGCATGCAGCAGATGTGTAGCTCTCGTCCCACTGGGGATTCCAGGTGTGACTGATGGTATTAGGGCCGTGTGAACTCCTCACCGGTCCTGGTCCTCATGAAAAACTTCTGTGCTTTGTTGTGTGGTTAAATCCACACCTGGAGTCAGTCCAGCACATTTGCTTTCTCGCCTGAGGGGCAGGTGTGTGTAGGACCTCCAGGCATCTCTTCCCAATTGTCTTGACTGTTGACAGCTTCTGCAAGTTCGAGCAGTGATTGTGAAGGCGTGGAGGAATTATGCAAAATTTGATCTGTGTGTAACATGAAAGCCATTTGGAAGCCTCATTGGCAGTGAGGGGCATAGCAAAGCACAGTGGGCTCTGCAGCTGCATCTTGAGATTCCTGCTCCGAGACAAGACCACTGTGGTGATAGACTCATGGAAGGAAAAGACGGTTTATGGTTTCCTGTTTGTTTTGTAGCTAGGCCTCGTTGCTTCCCCTTTTCTTTCTCATCAGCTCCATTTCGGAGCTTTTGCTGTTGCTTCCTATGTGCCATGGTGGCACCGAGCCCCAGCCAAAGCCCCACTGCCGGGCACAACGAGCCTCATCTCACCTTCCACTGCTGTGCAGAGCTGAGGCTCCTCAGCCAAGTGCCCCGAGCTGCACTGAAGGGTTGGCAGCTTTTCGGCTGTGCCAGGTGATGCCCTCTGCCAGCCGGGAGGCTGAGCACCCCAGCAGCAGCTTGTCCAGAGCCAGGACTCCTGGACTGCTGCCGCTGATGGGTGAGGTGATGTCCTCCTCTCTGCAGGAGCTCTGGGCACCATGGGTGCTGCCAGCCTGGGAGTTCCTGCCCCATGCCACATTCGGGCTCCTGTTTGCTACTCATGCCACTTGGGAGTTCAGAGTTTGTCCCCTGTCTCTCTGAGCACCTCATAGGTGGTTGAGTCCTTTCATAGACGAGCATTAGGTGTATGGTCTCGCATGCTCATTTTATTTCCAGCTTTATGGGAAAAGTTAGTGGGGCTTATCTGTATTTACTGGAAAGAAGTCTGTGCTTTGATTTGTAAGTATATCAATTCAAACCTGATATTAGAAATATTTATATGGACTCACCTTTTAAAATATTGCAATATTATAAAGTCTTAAACAAAGGAATAAACAGAAGTTTCCAAAGAGCTGTTTGATAATTTTCATCTAAGAATGTATTTTATAAAGACCTTGACTGTCCTGCAGTCACAAAGACACCTTGCCAGTTAAGATTTTCCCCATTTGCTTAAGGGTACCTGTGCTTGATAAAACCATCCCATATGGTGGTTTTGCTCCATACAATGTGACAGCTGAGGAGTAAGTTTTAAATTAATTGGCTTCAACAGAGGATTGATGGTGTGAGAGCTATGCTTTAGGCTGGACACTTGTTCTCTTGCCACAGATCATTACTGTAGAAGAAGCTAAACGACGAAAGAGCGTTTGCAGTTACTATGAAGAAGAAGAAGAAGATGATACTTTGCCTATCTTAAAGCATCACAGCGCTCTCCTGGAGAACATGCACATAGAGCAGGTATGGCTGGAAAACCCTCGGGTTTCCTTCAGCAGACCAGCAGATGTGGTGCTGTCTCTGTCGAGGGCGAGAAAGAGACTAGGCTGGGGCACTGCCTGTGTTGCTCGTGTAACCATTTCCCTCGTTCCTTGCTCCCTGCCCAGCTTGCCCGGCGCTTGCCCGCGCGGGTGCAGGGCTATCCGTGGCGCCTGGCCTACAGCACGCTGGAGCACGGCACCAGCCTGAAGACTCTGTACCGCAAATCGGCCTCTCTCGACAGTCCCGTTCTCCTTGTCATCAAGGACATGGACAACCAGGTAAGGAGCGCTGCTTCTGCGGGGGCTGAACTGAAAGGGCAGCATTAGGAAAAGCGATTATGAAATGCTAGTCATACCATGAAGTGATGTCATACCAAAATAAGACATTGGTGTATTCTTTTATATTTTCTACTGCCTAAACTAGAGTTACCACAGGAAAGTACTTCAGCACTAACAAAAGCTTTAGAATTGCAAGGAGTGCAGTAGTGCCTTCGGAAGTATCTTCCTTAGGTATCTCAGTTAACAAGCTGTCACAAACAATGCCTCCCTGGAGGTCTCATTCTTCAGTAGCTCCTAGAGTCAGCAATCCTGCTGCCGTCGTTGTCATCTGGCTCTTAACTTGCAGGATGCAAAAGATGTGGAGGAATACTTGCACATCTGATACACTTCACTAGTTGGTTCTTCTAACATGAAAATCAGCTCAGTTGTTCTTAGAAAGTATTTTGAAATGTTTGGGGTTTTTTCCCTTGAATCTTGCACTGTCCACAAAAGTAGTGTAATCATTTTATTCTGACAGATATTTGGAGCATATGCCACACATCCCTTCAGGTTTAGTGACCATTACTATGGCACTGGTGAAACATTCCTCTACACATTCAGTCCACATTTCAAGGTAAGTGAGTGTTCGCTTTCTCAAGTAAGATTTTTGGGTTCCACTTCTAAAGCATTTATGAGATTTTTATAAAGACAGCGTGTTTGAATGTAGGAGATGGGCCAGATGTTGATGAACGCAGTTAATCATTCATTGATTCAATGCAATACTTCAAGCAAAAATGTCTGTAATTATCTGAAGAGAGGACAGTCTGTAAGGGTGAGGAGAGGGTTTTAAGTGGATTGAAGGGAGAAGCAGGAAGGAGTTAAGGAGTGGACTGTCAAAAGATTCACCTTGGAAGGCAATGATACCAAGAATAAGATATAATTTCATGTGTTCTTTGGATCACAGTGACAACAAAACAGAGATAAGAGTGCCACTGAAATACCCTTTAATGCTCATGGCTTATGTACTTTTTCTGTATTGAACACATTGTTCTTTTTTAACAGGATGCCACTTGATTTAGAGAGGGAAGCAGAATTTAAAATAAGGATTAGGGTGCCTTGTTCATAGTTTTAAATATATGTTCATCCTTTACTTTCCACTTTACCTTTTCCCCTTTCAAGAAAAAAAATAAAAGATGACCATACCTCTTAGCTGCTAAGAGTAGGTGCCCAGTAGTTTGAGAGTACAAGAATCCTCACAGTCCAAATATATTCATGGTTTTTCCCCTCCTCAGGTATTCAAATGGAGTGGAGAGAACACCTACTTCATCAACGGAGACACTACCTCTCTGGAGCTTGGAGGTGGAGGGTGAGTGTTTGATTTTCAAAATATATATATATATTTCAAATATATATATATATATTTCAAATCAAACTAACTTTTTTTTTTAATTTTAAATGGAAATAGGGACAATGGTAGGTGCAAGAAAAACTTTACCAGTAAAATGGCTGAACTCAGTTCTAGTAGGCTGTTTAGAGAAGATACCTCAGCAATCTGATTTCTGTTACATACTGAGAACAATTTTGTTTGCTTAGAGTGGCTTATGTTAGGCAAGTAGGGTTTGTTGCAGAGTTGTTTTGTTGGTTGGGGTTGTTTTTTTTAGCCAGGAAAGAACCAGATGTTTTGGATAGATACATCACTCACTGCTGAAGAGGTTTGTCACGGGAAGATAATCCCTAATGGCAATTTTGCCGTCAGTTTCTAGGGTTTATCGCGTGGTCCTTACTAAGTCGTTGTTTCTCTGTTGATGCACAGAATAAGGATACAGACAGGGCATAATCAGGTCACGAGTTTCAAAGGTCAGTAGGTACGAAATCAAGGGCTAAGACTGTACAACCAACTGAAGCTTACTTGGAGGTTGCATCATGGGACAGCTGGGCATGGTTTGCATCGGGAGTGGATAAACTTCCCTCCTCCTCCTTCTAACCAGAAGGTGCTCTGTCCACATCCAGACAGCCAGGGAAGGGACTCCAGGTCTGTGCCGTGGTGTAGCCACAGCTGGCACTGCGAGCAGCCGGGTGGCCCAGGGACTGTGGGCACTCGCAGGGTCCTGAGTGCTGCTCTGCTCACTGGCGCAAACAAAAGCAAGGGGACTGCTCCGTGGGCTTCTTGGCAAGTGCTTTGCCAGGGCTGAGCTCTTCACATTTGGCCTAAGAGATGCTCAGAGTCACCTCCAGATTGCTTCTTTGACTGTTCATACAGCTTTCAGTGTTTTTGCTGTTCCATATAACACCAAATTTGTTGTGTATTTCCTTTCTAGTGGCCGGTTTGGTTTATGGTTAGATGCAGATTTGTATCATGGGCGAAGCAACTCCTGCAGCACCTTCAATAATGACATCTTAACTAAGAAAGAAGATTTCATAATACAAGATGTAGAAGTATGGACATTTGAGTGAAACACTGACTGCCTTAAGGACCGGATCCGTTAGGCACTTAAAAGCTATCCAGAAGGTGCAGGCTGCCTCACGACGTTACACGCTTTTTCCTCAAGTTTGTACCAGAGCATGACTACGCAAAAAAAACCCAAACAACCCAAGAATAAAAGAATTGGTTTCGAGAGGCAGTAAGAACAGTAAGAGATCACTCTGAAGTGTTTTTTACTTCCTCTTCCAGCACTCTTCCATTGAAGATGCAATGCTTATGAAAACGTTAATGATGTATAAGTTGAAAACTTTTTATGTAACTGTGAAAAAGATCCTGTGGAAGAACTATAACTGTCTAGTACATTCCATGTGTATTTATGTTCAACATGCAAATGCTGACCAAAAATAAAAGGTTACTTTACCAAAATCTACAGCATACTGTTTGCCATGGAAAAGAATCAGAAATAGGTGTACACAGCGCTTAAGGGAACATGTTTTTAAAATTATTTTATTTATTGTTATTGTATAATATATTTTTTTTTGTAAATGTAGTAGCTATGAGGTTTTTTGTTTAATGTTTCAAATCTCATTTTGATAAATAATTACTGTTGAGGTAGGTTTCTTATGCATTGGCATTTATTCTGAATCAATTTATTTGATTTCTGAAGTTAATTTTTATATTTTTATTTTGTAAATGAGATTTGGTTTTCATTATACCCTAATTAGAGGGTTTGTTTTCCTGGCAGAAACACTTGAGTGCATAATTCTGTTTCATTTTCTTTTCCTGAAATGAGGGAGAAGGTGGATAGTGCTTCTTCTTAACTCTGCTGTCACAATCCTGTTAATAGATTACTATTTTGGCAGTGTATGGAGACACTGGGCAACTGCCCCCTGGTGTAGACTTTATCGGTTCTGTCGCAGTCCACAGAACTGGGATAGCAAGCTCTGAGCACCTGCCCGAGTATTATTTGACTGTTTACAAAGGACATTTCTGAGAGAGAACTGTTTTTCTGTGTCACCACCAAATGATTCAAAATAAGCTACCCACTGTGCTTTTATGAGCGTTTCTCTACAAACTGAAGAATTTGTGAAGGAGAAAATACAATTGAGATTTAGAGAAGAAAGTTCTTTTCCTAACAGGCCAGGTCACGTTAGTGTAAAACTTGTTTTCCTAATAATTACATATATAATTTCCTTTAAAAAAAATACTTCAAGCAGCAGTCTGGTTTAGGATTTGACAGCAATTAAATATTCTTGTTTCTTTTTAATGAAATTACCAGCTACTGGCCCCCGCCACCAAAGCTGAAAAGACTCTGTATTACAAAATGAAAATTTTGGTAAATGGGGAGAGTGTGAGAGAGGACTGGCAATCTTCACTGTTTGCTAATGAGTTCTGCTTTGCCATTAAGCTGTGGCTTTGTTTACACAACCCGGGCCTAACCAATATTAGGACGCTGTCCTGCCCTTAGACTTGAATGTTTCATTGTCCTGAGAAAGGCAGGTTTTAGAGACAGTAGTGTGCATTAAACCAGTACAATCTAATGTTGGAATAGTATTAACTGAGTAATACAACTCAATTTAGTTACTGCTCTTTCCTTTTTTAATAGATTAAGTACTAAAAAAAAAAAAGCCAATTGCTTTTCTTTCAAAGCATTTCTAAATCTTAATCCTGCACAGAAGTTTCACAGTCTAAAAGAACAATGCTATACACAGTAAGCCTGTAACACGCTGCACATGAGCTTTTCACACTTCCTTTCTTTGTGGTCTACTACAGCCATAAATGAAGTTCTTATTAGTAATGCTTTAAAATATTTTGGAAGTTGCTAACAGCATAATGCTTTGAAGATACCCAGAATATCTAACACTCTTTGCTCTTTTAAATGGTGGCAGAAGACCACTTAATAGTTAAAGAAACCCAACCAAACAAACACCCAACAAAAAAATCCCCACAACAAACAAAATGAAACCAAGTTCAACATTTTGCATACATTTCACTATTGCTACCTACAACTTACTCCATTATATTATCCTTGTCAAAGCATATCTAAACGCTGTGGTCTATATTCAAAACAGTGTTGTTCAATCAAAATTCTGTGACCCTTGAAACTATGAATATTGAATATATGTAATGCAGTGCTATCACAATATTTTCAATAAAGGAATTTATGCATTCAGAAACCTGTTACAGATGCTTTCTCTTTTATTCACAAACTTGAGAACATTTTAAAGATGAAAGGATACAGCTTAAGTTAAAAGGTTATGCTGACAAATACCTGTGCCACCTCATAAAAAGAGAATTTCAGCAATACCGTATTTTACAAAGACAGATAAGGAGGTGGGAGATTTTGGTGGGGTTAGTGTTGGGGTTTGGTTGTTCTGTGTGTGTAGTATGGTGTGTCCTAAAAGAGAGCCGTGTTTTGAATTCACTCCGACACAGACTGTGACAAAGGGCTAAGAAATGCCAGGAAACAGTTAAACAGTTGACCTGGTGGTTCTTGCTGCTTCTCTCAGCCGAAGTGAATGAAAAGTATCCCCTCATCTTTTTTGACCAACCTCTTACCAGAAGTCAAATGTCCATGAGCATCATTTTAGTATGCACCCTTTTCATATTTCCAGAGTGTTCACATATATTTTTATGTCCAGCCAAGCAAAGCAAAGATGTCTTACGAGTACCTGGTTCTTGGGTTTTATTGGTTTTCATTGTATACAGAAGTGCCATTAAGAGAAAACAAACTACAATTACGTGTGAAACTGAACAAGTGTGCTGTCCGTGAGCCTTACTTTGAGTGAAATGGCAGCAACAACTTTCCTAAAATAACCGGAAAATTATGGTCACTAGTAATTTTTCTCTCAGCGAGAACAAGAGCTTGTTCTTGCAACATCAAGCATGTGTTCCTTCAGTGCTACTTGGATACAGATTTTTGATTCAGGACAGTGTTCAAATGCCCACTCACGAATCAGGCTTGTCAGTACCCAGGTAATAGCAGATGTTTTATTTGATGCCGGTTTAAGCGCAGGTTTTGTGTTGGATGTTTTGCACAAAGCTGGCTTTAGAGCAAAGGAAAATCTAGTTACTTTTAGAATAATCCTCATTCATAAACTCTAAAGATTTGATTTGCCTGTTTGTAACAGAGAAAAGGAACAGGTTAGGTCATTGCAAAGGGACTGCCTAGCACTGCAGGCTGGCACATCTGGCAAGTGAGCTGCTTCAGGTAGAATAGCCAACCATGCCCTGTTTGTACAGGCACAGCCTACTTTTAAAAAAATAAGCAATTCTGAAAGTCTCAGTCTAAATTTTTCATCTCATTACCTTTTTAAACACTGTAGCCTGTCATCTGTGGGACAAGTACTCTGTGCCTTTTGAGCTGCATGAAGAATACACTTAAGTCTCAGGGTCAGTGATTCTGCAGCTCTAGTCTAATGAACAGTGATTTTAAATACAAACTATTAAGAAAGCATTTTTAGAAATTGAAGGCTAACTACCAGGTACCAATACCCTCTGTTAGCTTCAGAAGCAGTTCATAGGATGAGGGTGGTGAGGCACTGGAACAGGTTGCCCAGAGAAATTGTGAATGCCCCATCCCTGGAAGTGTTCATCCAGTCAGGCTGGATGGAGCCTTGAGCAATGTGATCTAGTGAAAGGTGTCCATGCCCATGGCAGGGGGCTTGGAACTAGATGGTCTTCAAAGTCCCTTCCAACCCAAACCATTCTGTGATTTTACGAAATATCTTACTTCGACTGTGAATTAGCATAGCTGTCGTGAGCAGGCAACAATTTCAGGGCTGTCAGTTTATGCAGTTAGAGCTAACATCAGACATTAGCCCTCACTGCTGGGAGTGTAGAAGAAAAAATGTAGACTCAGAAAAATCTCTGGAATTATATTAGTGATATTAGTGACCCTGAACAAACTGCAAAAGTGCTGAAATGGTATCTTAAGATTATTTGTGCACATATAAAAATCCAAGTAACTTGAAATATAGGGGCAAAATGTCTAAATTTCTCGAAGGTTTTTTTTGGTTTGTATTGATCAATGAATTGCTGGGCATAGCTTTCTGGTGAAAAACGAGAAAGATCCAGCGTCATAAGCACTTACTTTGTTTCTATCTGCCCTCTTTACTGCGCGTTTGATTTTTTTTTTTTCCCCGCGGCAATTCAATTTTTAATGAACTCAGAATGCATTCATTTGGTTTTATTCCCCTCTTTTTTTTTTTTCTTTTTTTTTTTCTTTTTTTAAATTTTTTTTTCCGGTCAAAACTTTTCGGCGAGCTCGGAGGCAGCTGCGCGTGTGCCCGGCGGGAGGAGCCGGGTTGTGGCGGGAGGAGCGGTGCCTCCCGGGGCCGGGCGCTCCTCCCTCGGCGGGCGGGGCGCCGGCAGCGGGAGGGGCCGGGAGCGGGACCGGGAGCGGGACGGGGNGAAGCCGGGAATGGCGGCCGCGATGGCTACGACGGGAAGTGCGTGTTCTGCAGGATCGCCCGCCGGGAGGAGCCGGGCACGGCGCTGCTCCCCTGCGAGGTGGGTGAGGGGCGCCCGCCCTCCTTCCCTGCTCCCTCACGGGCTCGCCCCGGGCTCGCCGCTGAGGCCGGGCGGGGGCGCGGCGGCTCTGAGGGCCCTCAGCTCCTGCAGGGACATAGCAAAGACACAGCGCTCGGACGGAAAACACCGCGCCTTCCGTAAATTCTGGCACAGCCGCCGGAAGCCTCAGAGCTGTCGCCGAGGAATTCTGACTGCGGAAGCTCAGCAGCGGACGCGCACCGTGCCTGGAGGCTGCCTCCAAAACCTTCAGATTTTGTTGCTGGTTGCGTTAACTATGGTATTAGGTATCGCATCGATATGGGGAATACGGACATTGTTACCTACTCTTTGCCAGTGTCCTCGTCCTAATCCATTTTAATATGTTTTCATCCTTTTTTAGGATGAAGACCTTGTTTGCTTTAGAGATATAAAACCTGGTGCCCCCCACCACTACCTGGTGGTGCCCGTGAAGCACATGGGAAATTGCAAAACACTGAAGAGAGAGCACATACCTCTAGGTGAGGCCGCGAGTGTGCGCTTAACCTAAAGGAAAAACATTCTTCACAGCCTGAAATAGGGTGTTGTCTAGTAAATTACAACTCTGGACACCATTTGTAAAAATGGAAATAGCTGGAGTGAGTGAGTGAGTGAGTGAGTGAGTGAGTGAGTGTAGACAGGGACTTACCCTTTCTGGGAACTTCTATGTGCTGTTCTAGAACGGCACATTTTTTTTGTGCAGTTCTGGAAAAACATTGCACTAGTCCATGAAATCTTGTCTGTCTGCATGGAATATAGATGCCTCTGCACTTTGTTGGAAGTACAGCTTTATTTTTAAAGCATTTACGTGCTGCTTCGTTACATTTTCTTAGATATGCATATGCAATTCTAAAAGCTTACAGAATAATTTTATAAAGTGTATACTTTCAGATAAGTGCTGCCTTCTTTCTTTGTCAGGAAAAAAGGGAGTGACAGATGAAAAAGGGAAATGGTGTTCCAGGAAACTTTAAAAATTTTTGAAAAAATAAAATTCTATAATGTTGAAACCATGATTTATTATTGCTAGGCTTATTTTGCTTTTTTTCCCCTTAAGAAGACATTGTCCTGGAATTTGTTTCACAAGATATGGCTAGCTAAGTGTGTTGAGTAACAGAAGAAACTGCAGCCATGAAGAGATTCCACCTTAGGGAAATCTACATTTACATGGTGCAAGGAAAGAGTTATAATTGCAGTTTGCAAGTCTTGCATCACTGTATTTCCCTCTCTAAACATAGGGTGGTTTTCTCCAGGAAGAAACTTTTGTATGTGTTCGGCTTCAAGACAACTCCTTTGACTTTTGCCTTAAGTGTTTGTATTAGGGTTGCTGCATTTTTCAGTGATAGAGCAATGAAACTCTCCTGGTAATAAGTAAGACTGACAATTTTAATTTTAATTGTAATTTATATATAGTCTCTGAAACTTACTCCAGGCTTCACGGGACCTGGAGATCAAAGTCCTGTAGCTGTGTAGAGATACAACACTGGAATTAGTGTAAAGTCGTCATCCTGACCAATCAGTACTTGTTTTTTTTTAATAAGGGTGTGGTGATAGCATGGTTTTGGCCAAAGTTCTTAGAATAATATAACAATGAAAAGCACTGCATGTGTGGAAGTTGGTATCAGTGGCAATTTTCAAGTAAATCATTGCACACACTCTCTTGATTGTCTTTTGTTTGACTAGGAGTAGTTACAGTGTTTATATTTCGAAAAACCCATATCTGTGATCTCAGTGTAGATTAGTCTATTGAAGTTAATATTCTGAAGAAGACCTTTTTTAAATGAAATTTATGTGTGTTTTAATAGTGAAGAGAATGATGGAAGTCGGAAAAGCTGTTCTCCAGAAGAATAATTTTAATGACTTGAATGATGTAAGGTATGTAATAGAAGCCTTCCATCTTTCCACTGAGTGTGTTTCTTACTTTTCAGAAGGTTACTTTAGAGATGGTGGCAGAACCTGCACTGTGTTTTATGGAAGAAATGATTCAGTCTACGTTCAGTTATTGCATTAATTCTCAATTAAAATCTGCTGGCATTGAATATAAACTTTTTTTCTGATAAAGTTCTGGCACAAATTGCGTTCCAGCTCTGAGATTCTTTCTTGAACACATCTTGGAATAGGGAGGGCACTTCTAACAACCCAAGAGGCTGCTCTTTGAATATGTGCTGCAAATATGCTCTAAATCCTAGATGCCAGAGGAGAGGTAAACTTTGGCCTACTGAAGCAGGGCACTACACTGTCTTTCAGTGATACCAGCATTCACTGGATTTTGGTGCTGGACACTTCAGTTTAAGGCCTTTGATAGCTGAAATAAACTGTAACATAATTTAAGCACTGTAGAGAAATAGTGAGCTGGGCCTTCATGGTTAAAATTGATAGTTGGCTTTCCAGCTGAAAACTAGATAGGATACATTTAAGATACTTTTACCTCCTTATTTAAAAAATGTGTCTTAAATACAGAGATGTGAGGGAGGAGGTTAATGGGCTTCTTTTTTTGTGGTATAATGAAAGGGCATGTTTCTGTTCCTGCTTTTATGTACAAAGAAAATGCAAAGAGTTGTTAGTTCTGTGGATCCTGTTAAATAACCTGCGATGTTCCACTTCTTCCTGAATTAACATCACCACTGTCTTGTACTTTCCCTTTTCTGAAGAATGGGTTTTCACTGGCCTCCCTTCTGCTCGATAGCCCACTTGCATCTTCACGTCCTGGCCCCAGCCAGTCAGCTGGGATTCTTCTCCAGGCTCTACTACAGAATCAATTCCTACTGGTTTATCACGGTAAGTGTAATGCAGGTGAGCTTTGCCATAGGTTTTCACTTGTGAGCTGAAAATGCCATGTCCTTCTAACCTTTTAACAGTGTCCAAAACTTCTCTGACCAATTCTTTTTGTTGTTACTTTAATTCTCAATTACATATGTTTTGCATTAACTGTATGAGAAAAAATAAAAACCTTAATGTTTATGCTTATAAAGGGGAATGGAGTGCTGATAACTAACAGCAAACAGTACAGTAGTTCTGAAGTTCAGGCTCTGTGATGTGCATCTGTGGACACTTTGTAAATAGCTGAGTTTTAATATAAAAAGATATATTCAGCTGTGATGGACTGTTTTGCACATACCTTGGCAGGTGTATCCAGTGTAGGTGAAAACATATCCACCTAATGATTGCATTTATCACTTCATGTGGTTTTTCTCATCTTGTCATCTTTAGACTAAACCAAGTGCCTGCTTTACAAAAACGTTGTTTGTACTGATTTATGTCAGTAAGGATTAGCAATGAGACTGAACTGACACTGATTAAAGCACTTTGAAAATCTCTCTCTCGAGATCTAAACTTCACTCTCACTGCTTTGATACAGCAAAGCACCCCTCCTTGCTAGGTAGCTGCAGCATCCTGGTCTCATTGCACATCCCCAAATCAAAGTTGCTGAAAAAGGTCTGTCTCATCTAAAGAATATAGACACCTTTTTACTTAAAGAGAAGAAACACAGCTTCTGCACAGTGGGACCTTCCCGAAGCTCACACCTAGCTCAAAAAAAGCAGATGTGTCTGCTGTGTTATTGAGCATCTTACAAATATTTGTCTCTCAAATACATATAGCTGTGTAGTTTCAGTGCTTATTATCTTGGATTAGTTCAGGCAGGTCCGTACTAAGTCTGGTTATCCAATATGAATGCACTTTGAAAGGTATTTGGTGTTGTAAAGTTGGAAAATGTTCTTGGGTTGGTGGTGGTTTTGGTTGGTTTTATTTTCAATTATAGTGTCTTGAATGTGGTGCTTGTTTTAAGAATGCAAAACAGGATTCAGGTAATGTCATTTTCAGCTGCTGCATGCTTTATGTAGCTTTATGTTTAAATAAACTGCAGTAACTACTGAAGTCCTGCTGAAGTCCTCCTACCTGAAGTAGCTGATTGCATTTTTACTGTTTGTGTTTAAAATATGCCAAACTTGAGCTTTTCACCTTTTAATGTAGTTCCTTTGGAGATCTTAATAAAGCCTCAAGCACTAGCTCAAATTAAAAGATGAATTCAGTAGGACTGGCAAAAAAAGCAAAGGCTGACAGTAAACTGGTCTGTTTCAGAAGTGCCCCTGTTAGCCTCCACGTGCCCAATCTGGCCTGCTTGTGGGCAGACTTCCTCCTGCCCTGAGCCTTCGAGAGGGCTCTGTGAGCTGGTGCTGGTGCATGTACAAAGTCCAGCTGTCCCAGTTCTGCCCATGGTGCACGAATAGCCAAGTATGATGGCAAAAGTATGTGTTGGTGCAGTGATGGAACCAAAGGACGGGGTAAAAGCTTGTGACACGAGCCACACAGGTGAACGCCCTCCATCCCTCAGCAGCGCTCGTGGCTGGTGGTGCAGCTGGGTGGGTGAGGAGAGGTCACAGCACAGTGCTCTGGAGTGGCTCACAGAGAATCCCAGGTCTCACCGCTTGGTTGTTCCGAGCACTGCCGTCTTCTGAGGTCCCTAAAGTCACAGTGCTTTAATAGATCTGCTGTCTGTGTGCTCAAACCTCCTCTAACCTCCATAGGTTATGTTTCCTCTTCTGATCACCTCATAAGTGTTTGGTGGAAACTGTGAGTCTGCTGTGGAAAGGAATTGTTGTATTCTGCTTCTCCTGTACACTTTGTCTGTGAAAGGGAAAAGCAAATGCTCTGTTAGTGTCACTGTTTTTAAAATGGGATTTTCAGTAAGCTGAAGGCCCACGGTGTAGTTAATGCATTGCTTTCTCTCTTTCATAGGCTGAACAGCTGATCGAGAGACTGCAAACTGAAAATGCTGCCAGCTGAAAGCCTGTGTCCTTTGGTCTTTGAGCTCTGATTTAAGATTGCACAGTTTGATGTTGCCAATAATATCCCAGGATAAAAAAAGCTTTAGTTCCTTATGAGGAAATACACACGGAATTTGTAGCTGACAACCTAATTCTTCCATTTGGATACGTCAGTCTGTATACTTCCCTGGCAATAGCGTGATGTATTTTATTTATAATTTTATATTTGTGTATATACATCCATAATATCCACATACACACATGCAGACAGGCAGAGAACTCTTCCTATTAAAAGGCAAAGTGTAGCAGCAGAATGTATTGCAACCAAGGCAACAAGTTAAAACTAACAGCATGTGAATGGTGCCAAAGGGAGGATTTGTTGCGGAATCAAGCTTTCATTTTCAGGATGCATTGGTGTGGGATTGCAGGTAACATTTCAAACACTTGTTCCCATCTGCATTTGTATGATATGTTACTTATGCCTAGTGATGAGTAGCTGTGTTGCTGAAAGTACAGTACTGACTTTCTGGTGCAAAACTACTGCAGTGTTACCTGCCTTGTTTGCATCACAGTGACACAGTAAATGTCAATACAACATGTGCCCAAAATGTGATAATGCTGTATAACATAGAATATAGTTTATGTGTAAATAGACTTAAAGATTTTTTTTCCCTCTTATGTGCACAATATTTGAAATTAGTTATTGTATGTTTACAAAGAATGTGAAGAGTTCAGAAGAATGGATTTAATATACTGCTCTTCTGCGTGGCAGTAGATAGAAAAGTCCAGGTTTTCTGATCTTGTTCTCACTGGAAGTCCCTTGCAGATTACTAATGCCTTGGCCAAATTTGGATTTAAATGAAGTCGTAAGAGATGCCAGTCTGAAATGCAGCGTGTGTGTGTCAGACTTACGTAAGAGCAATGTGATTTGACTTTGGGATAGCAGGGACTCAGCCCAAAATTGGAACATGCCAAGTTGCTTAAGGATCCTGCTGAACACTTGCCTTTGCTGCATGACTCTAATCAGGAATGCTAGCACTTGTTTTTCAATACCATAATAAGGCAGACTGTTTGGAAAGTCAAAACTCCGGAACACATGAAGATGATTTTGTTTGTTCACAGAGCATGTCTTGGTGCTGAACTAACCAAGTGCCCTTGCCTGATGCATTCAGATGCGGCTGAGGCGAGAACGTCTGTTGCACCTGCAAGCTTCCCTGAACATAACACTCTGTGTTTTCCACGGATCCAGCACCTGTTGCCTTAGTGGTACGATGTGTTGTAATATTCTTACAGTACTTCAGAGAGTCTGCACCCTTCTGAAGAACAGCATTTTCTACCTGGGAGAGTTTACACCTCTGTCTGTAAGATCATCTTCCTAATGTCTTGTTATTCTTATTAGTGGGCACTCACGTGTCATTTGCAGCCCTTTAGGGTTTTAATTTGTTATGTTTGGTAGGAAAAGTGTGACTTAAAAACCACTGAACTTGGACTGTGCAATAGATGAGGAGGTTTGAGCTGGCTTCTAACTTTGCGAAATACCTGAACATTAAGGACTTTCGAGAGTTGAAACTGTATGTGCTCTGATCTGTAATTAATTTATGTAACTATACTGACGTAATGTAATATTTAAAATACCAACATGAACTGCTGTCAAAAAGGATTAATAAATGCTAATCTTGGAATGATTTTCCAGTGCAATGGAATAGTTGACTGTGGGGGTTGACCCTAGATAGCCCTTTGCTCACTCTTCACCCCTTACCCCAGTGGGATGGGAGAATAGAAAGATCAAAATGAGAAAACTCATGAGTTGAGAGAAAGACAGTTTAATACGTGAAGGAAAGAGGAAGAAAAAAGCCAAGGTGTGTGATGCAAAGGTAATCACTCATGACCTCCCACAATGGGGCCAGTAGCAATGGCTCCCACCCCCCCCCAAAAAAAAGCCCTCTCTTCAGCTTTTATTCCAGACATTATATATCATGGAATATCCCTGCTGGCCAGTCTATGCCAAGTGTGCAGCTTGTGCTCTCTCCAAGCTTTTTGCCCCTCTGGAGGGGCAGAGCAGGAAAAAGAGAAGGCCCTGACATTGTGCATGCACTGCTCAGCAATCACTAGAACTGCTGTGTTACCAACGCTCTTCCAGTCACACCCAAAACCTGGGATGCTCTGAAGGAAGTTACCTCCCTCCCAGCCAGACTCTGTACCTTGCCAAATGTATATGAAAGCACAAAGGCCAACTTTTATATCTGAACTTTGGAGAAGGGCCCCACTAATGAGATGACTGGAAAGGTAAAAATCTGGGTATAATGTCGCTGCCAGGGTTTTGCTGATGAGAAAGATGGGGAATTCCCGTGTTCCCTGACAGCAATGCACGGGCCTCAAAACAGCTGAAATAACAAAGCATTAAACAGAGGCACACTAATTACTGAGAGGAATGCTCAGCCTCTCGTTAATGCTTTTCAGCACAGGACTGTGGTCTGTTTTTCTTCTGCATTGACAAGCATTCTTGGACTCTGCAAATAATTTTTTTAATTAGGTGAAGAAATACTTTCTGAAAAGCCTATCCTAATACTTCCAATACGTTTCTGAATTGCTGGCTAGCCCCTGGAAGAGGCAGCGGGCAGATCCCATTAACTATGTCACCATCTTCTATAGAAGCTTTTAATAATTTTAAAACTTCAGAAATCATCTGTAGAGCTTTCCAAGGAGCGAAGATCAATAAGGAGCATGAACTCAGAAGCTCTCACTCTCCAAGAGCCTGGAGAAGCAAAGGAAAGTTGTTTAGCCACTGCTGCTGGCTCCGTTCTTTGATCCAGCATTAGCAGTCCTGAGAAAAGCTGCTTTTTTGACCTCATGTTTAGGAATGACAAAGCTTTATTTGTACTGTTTTGCTCAATTATTTTACATAAACTCCCAACCTAACGCGAACCCAGAGAATAACGCTTTTATACTGACAAACTAGCTGCTCCCTCTGAAAGGATGAAACAGATACACATACAATGCTGTTAAAAAGAAAAAGAAATTGTGCTTAAATTGGTAATAACTCCTCAGACTATTCCAAAGTCTTTTACAGTGCGAGTTGTAAATAAAAGAAGGAAAATGGGAGCAAACCAGTGAAAATTGTATTTGAAATTTGAGAAACTTGGAAACAATAAAATGCTGCATAAAAACTCTGTCATTTCAAACTAATGTGCAACATTTATTGAAATGGTGAAAATGCCTTCAGTGTTTGACAAGACAAACCACAGATAATTCCTATATGATGTACAGTCCAAAACAGATGCAGAGTTTACAGGCTTCAAGTGGAAGGAAAGGTCACTGAGGGAATCTGTCACAAAGTGAAGTTTAGGAGAGATTTAAAGAGCTGAGAGATGCTTAGTAGGGCAAGAACACCTTTTAGAAGGTTGGCGTTTACTTCCTACTCCAAATAATCTGTAATACTAAAACCTCTCACATGCTACCATTTTTGCAAAAATAATTTAATAAATTCTGTTCCATTTATGCTAATGGGAGCCTGCTGAAAAAAAAAAAGTTGCACGTTGAAAAGTTTAAATTCCTGTTTCATCTGTAGATGTTAATCTAATCACGTCACAGATGAAGAAGCATAACTTTGTAAAACTTGTAGCTAAACTGAGTCATGTGCGTTAGATACGATGCATTCATGACTATACAGGCTTCGGGAGTAATTTTTTATTCTGGAGTGAACCAGTGGGCAAGCTGACCAGTTCCATTATCTATCTTTTAGTCTTTTTTTAAAAATACTGGCTGCTGCTGGAAGCACGAGACTGGATTTGTCAACCTGCGTGCTGAGCCAGTTTGGCAGCTCAGTGTTTATAATCATTGCATGGGCACACAGAAAGATTTCAGTCACTCTTTCCAGAATGCTCATCTAAAGCTGGCAGGCAGGAAACATGGCTCTGTAACTGTTTAAAAAAAAAAAAAAAATCCCTCTATAAATAATAGTTTCGTTATATAGTAATCCTTGGTTCTATTAAAAACATAATAATAGAGCAAACTTTTTTTAGTTGCTTACAAAGTAGGTAAGACCGTGTCATTAAGGGCTTGCTCCGCTTCTGTTTTGATCAGAGGTGTACTTAAAGTGCTTGTAGATGTACTCAAGCATCTACCATTTACATGGCAGTGAGAACCAGCCTTAATTAAAATCCAGTGAATTTACATGGGCTGGACTTGCATCTCACGGTGCTCAGGTACATACTGCCTCACACGTGTGTCTTAGAATGAATTATTTGTACAATGGCCAGCAATGTATTATTTTTCCTGATACTTATCCCGTTAAGAGCCACCCCGTTAATCAGCTGATGACACCTTAAGTGCCTGATGCTGCTTCCTGTAAGTTACGAGCTAACACTTCAGCAGAACTGAGTGGATTTCAGAATTGTTAGAATTAAACAAAACTCATTCCATAGCTGCACTGTAAAAAGCTCAATTTGTTTTGAAATCCGAATGTATGTAAAGGCTTCCTCTAACGGGAGCTGAAATACCGTGAGGTGTGCTCATGTCATTTGGCAAGAAGTGCTTTTCCAAAAAGAACAAAGCATTTCAAATATGTTAAGATCACAAACTACACGTCTTGTTTCCAGCTGCAAGATGTAGATTCAGAAAGAAGCAGTGGGTTTGAAACCTAAGGGAACACACCAGCAGTGCCCAGTGCAGCACATATTCCCCCTTTTCCAATGTGGTAAAATTATATGGTGATTAAAACCCATTCTCTACCTGCATCTGACTCCCCTGTTCCCCAGATATACTTATTTCAGCACATTAATTTCTTTTTTTTCTTATTTTCATTGTCTTTTCACCAGAAAAAAAAAAAAGGAGGCAGGGTAATAATGAAATCCTTCAGCCAAAAGACTTAGTTTGATGCAAATCCCCATTGGATGAAAATATCAAAACAAAACCCCATTCTTTCAGGCTTTTTGCAAAAGGAGTTCTTTTATATAAATATCGTAAAATGACACATCACTTTTATCAAGTAATCTTAATTTATATTAAATTTTAATATCCTTTTGATGCAAGAAAGTATCTTACTTAAAAAACCCATCAAGTAGTGTAGTTAACACCACATGGAAGCTTTTATTTGCACTGATAAAAAAATAGAACTTTAGATTTCTAATTATACAGCTTTATTGGTGGGAACTCTTGTAAATACAGCTCCTGATTATTTTCATAGCACTATTACAACTATTTTATATAACCAATCCAATAACAGTCCGGAGAGCTCACAACTGTGCTCTGAAAGCAGATAAATGAGGTATGGGACTATGCTGCTATACTTTTATTTAGGCATTTGGCACTACAGTATTTCTACTCTTCTCTTGTAAAAAACATTGCTACATTTTGGTGGAAGAGGAGCCTTTTTTTTCCTTATGAATGCACAGGTGCCCCAATACAGAGTTCCTGTTGACTTTTGCATCTTTACATTGTGGCACCCTACCTTCTATGAAGGGGTATTGCTGAATTCACCAAAAAGGCTGCAGAGCTTTGTTGACTTCTTCTAAAGTGTCAGAAGAACAGAACAGGTAAAAATGGTGTGAGATAGAGAAGAAAAAGAACAAGGGACACAGAAGGTTTGGAGAAGATATGATTGTAAGATTAGACTATTAAATACCAGAACTAGTGCAGCTGTCCAAAATACAAGCAAGATGCAACTAATTTAGGAATCACCAAGTACCCTTGCTGTGATATGTTTGTAAGTTTGGGAACTTCCATCTACTTCATGAAAATAACTTCCATTTATTCAGTTTAACCATGTGAAATTGAACCTAAACTTTTGCTCTTTGTTTGAAGAAGTCTATGAATTCCCACAAGAATGGATATACCAGGCTCTTTGTTTGAAGAAGTCTATGAATTCCCACAAGACTTTTCAATTCCATGTTTTACAAATCCCATTCTCCCACGCAGTAAGTATTTTACAACCTGCAAGAATCAGTGTTGTAGGATAGCAAGTTAGTAATTTATACTTTCAGTAACCTAAAAGCAGTAAGCCAGCAGAGTTATTTGAAAAACTGTCATATACTTGGTAGTAGATGGTAATAAGGACAATCCAATGCCAGCATGATGGAGTAGCTCGTAAGTTGTGATTTCTGTCCAAATCTCTACCATTTTTACAAAAATAGGCTTTATCCTCCTCGCCCATTTCCTCTCCTGTGTCCCAGTAAGTAGCTGAGTTGAAATTCTGTAATCAAAACCTGTGAAGATGGTATCTAGACATGTTTTTCCAAATGGAACCATGCAGCAAAGTTCATCCCAGGACAAAGCCTTACTGTAGTAAAGTGATGACCACATCATCATCTTTTCCTTGCCAAAGCATTTCACCTTCGAAATGAACCAGACCGTGTTTTCTGGCTCTTAACAAGATTCCCACTACTTTATTGGAAATAGTCACGTATGTTTCAAACAGCTGCCCGAATGTCACACTCACGTGTCCATCTTCTCCCACCACTCCAGTTCTTCTGATGATCAAGCACAGCTCTTCTACTTCCTTACCCACGTGTGAGTGAGCATCCTTCCCTCTCTGCTCTGTCCGAGACCCTTCAGGGGGTCTCCCATAGGTAGGATCTCCTCTGTGAGTGTGCGCAGGTTTAGACGCAAGCCTGTCGTCACTGCTGAACGGATTCTTCCTCTGATACTCAATGTGATCCTCTGCCCAGGTCTGCCAGCTCTTCCTCAGGTCACCCACTGCACTGGTAGCTTTAGCACTTTGCCCTTTATCTCCTTCCATTTCTTGAAAATGTTTTATGGCACTCAAGGAGGAAACGAGTCGGTGACTGGCTGTGACTGTGGTTCCTGTGTGCACTGTCAGCTGTGAAGGAACAACAAGAAATCAGCCGGATATTTTTTGGGAGAGTTTTTCCCGAGTGAGAGGCAAGGCTGCTGAAAAAGAGGTTAAATATCTGAAGATTTTAAGTCCACTCATAATTCTACAGCAATGAAGAAAGCAAAAGCGATTCAGCTGAAATTCAGGAGTAATTTAGGAGCGCGGGGCAGTAAGTTATGCTTACAAGGTTACATACAAGGTGCTCCACCGGTCCCGCAGTTACCGAACGAACCCCGCAGCCTCCGTGAAACACACGGTGCGGTACTCACTCTTCTCGCAATGACGCCTTTCCAAGAACTTTATCCTGGTACCCGGCAGCCCCGCGGACTTCCCAAACAATCTGATGCAGTGCTGGCTGAGCTGGGGAGAGAGCAAACCATTCCCCGAGCGGCAGCAGCGGCACACCAACCCATGCACGGGGGTGGGAAGCCTTTCTCCTGCCTGAACGCTGATTAAAGGTGGACAAATTCACGTCGTGCCGACAAGGTTCCCTCGGACTGTGGAAGTTATTACGCGCAGAAAATACTATCTGGAGCCGAAACGCCAATCCATGGTGGGAGCAGGGGGACTTTCCTCATCGGGCACTGCGAGGAGAAGTAAAAATCCAGTTAGCGAGCGCGTCGCTGTCTGCAGCACCCTATTTAGTGAAGAAGACAAAGGCAGAATAGATTGTTCTCCCTTAAAAGGCCGTGCTGCACAGCCATGTCTGCCGGCTGCAGCCCGCGGGCAGGCAGAGGTGCGAGTGCCCCACCGCTCCCGGTACGCCTGTGCCACCCCATGTGCTTAGATTATGGACTATCTGTGCAGGACGTGGTTATTCTGATGAATTAGGGACAGACTTTTATATACCTACAGAGATCTCAATGTGCTATAACCACGTCTTTGCTGGTCGTCCACCTGTTGAAATATGCAAACCGGAGTTTCCAGGTAGCACATAAATAGAGCTGATATTTTCACGGACATTTGAAGTTAAAACACAGGATTAGAACTGGATTTTCTACGGGGAAATGGACAGAAATGCAAATTCTGAACAGTTTAACAACTGAATTATAGATCGGGTATTTCTGTATTTTGAAAAGATTATTGTTTTAAAATAAGATTTCATGGGCATTTGCCCACATACATACGTTGGTGATATTGCACATGAACCCATGAGCAGGGACAGGGTTCCCGAAATTCCCCAGCAGAACCTGTAGGTCAGTTAAAAAACACTTGTGCTGCCTCTGACTCTAGAAGGGTGCACGGGGTGAGCAGAGAGTGGCAACGCGATCGCTGCAGAAGGCAATTGGGAATGATAAGCAACAGCACACATGAAATAATGGCTTTTCATTCATGGTCTCTCACTTTTAAGTTGAAACTCGTGTTTGTCGTATGATCCTGTTGTTATATTTTTTTGTGAGAGGAAGATGGTTAATTCTAGCTTTCTGGATAAATTTCAAGTTGAGTAATTACACTTTGTGTACATAAAATTCCCCCGAAGGCTAAAAAGGGTAATTTTTCTTCCTTTCCCTCCCTAAAAGAGTTATGTAATGTTTTTAAGATGACTCCCCACATCCACACTAACAAACTGCTTGATTCTCTTCAGTGGCATTACAGGAATGTATGTTCCATTTCCAAACACAGCCTCTGAAAAGCATTTTGTTTTTATGTCAGAATCAAATACTCTGTCAATCTTACTTATTAATGTACATTCACTTTCAAACTAAGTTGAGCAACATGTATACACTGCCAGAGATTTTGCACGGATTCTCAAGCCAAGAGCAAGAAAAAAACAGGGCTTTTGTTAAAGTCTTCTGCAGGAAACAGTATCAGTGAAAAACAGGTATTCACCTTGTGAGAACAGACAGCAGTGCCCTGAAGGTAAAGCAGTGCAGATAAAGTAAGCAAAAGCCAGTTTCAAAGAGATTAAGCTTAAAAATAATACCGACAACCCCTTCTAAGGAGTTTCTAAAAGGGAAGCAATACAGCTAAGAAATTTTAACTGAGACAGATTGGAAAAATAAAAGCAGACTTCTTCCACTAAAGCTCTCTCAGCAATTCCAAGATTTTGTAAGCAATCTCAGGCTCGCGGGGTTTTTCAGCAGTTCAGCAATGTGTTTATTGCTGGGTCTCAGCACTCAACTACTGAGGTGAACAAGCCGGATCCACATCTACCTCTTTTCTTTCTCTTCTAGGAAAGCTCGCGTTTAGCTGCCAGGTCACTTTAGATTGCTTTCTTGTCAATCATCGGAGCTAAAGCTTCACAGTAACCTCAGTTTTGATTGCTGCAGGAAGGGATAACTGGAGAAGCTGCAGGATGAGATTATGGAGATGCATAAAGAAGGTGTCCCGTGCAGCGCTCGCAGGTCATGAGCAAAATGTTGGCCATCTAGAAAAAGAAAGCTGTCCAAAATCAGCACATGAAACACGGAACATGAGTTCAGTGCTGAGCCGGCCTGGTCCTAATAAACAGCTTACCAAAATCTGGATAAGGCAAACCTTTCAGATCAACACAACAGGGAGATCAGTGACTACGAGATTACAGTTATCAAGACAAGATATTAAAATAAAATGTAATCCGCAAGACAAACCCCTTTTTGCCCCTCTGCCAGACCGTCACACCTCTGCTCCTTTCCTGGGAATGTGTTTCTCTACCTGCTGCGACACCCACGCCGCTGGCGCTGACCTCCTTCCCACGGAAAAACGAACGCGACTCCTTTGGCACCTGTTAATTCTTAATGTTATTCAACGCTCCGCATCCTTAAATGTGGCCGGGAGAGGCCGCAGCGCGCCCCTGCCAGTGAAACACCCCTGAGCGAGCGTGTCCCCAGTGTACATGGAGTTATTTATAAACCACACGCAGGCACTGCTGCACCGACACGTGGCGTGCGTGATAAAGCACACCCAAAGTATAACTACAAGGAGGATGAGAAGGAGATGAAGTGAGCAGTAACTCCTCTAACGAGTCCGCACAGCCCCGCGGCCCGCTGCGAGCGCTCCAGGGGCCGCGGGGGTCTCTCTGCCGCACGCCCCTTCCCGGGCTCCTCCCGCCGCTCCCGCCCCTCCCCGGCGGCGCATGCGGGAGGCGGGGGATGGCCGGACATGGCGCTGGCGGCTGCGGCGCTACGGCGCTATTTGCTGCTGCTGGCGCAGGAGCACCTCGAGTTCCGCCTGCCGGTGAGCGCTGTGCGCGGCTGGGACCGGGGCCGGGACCAGGACCAGGGCCGGGACCAGGGCCGGGGCCAGGGGCAGTGGCCGGGCGAGGCGCTGCCCTTCCCTCCCCTCCTTCCTCTCTCCTCCGGGGCGCTCCCGGGCAGCGCGGCCCCGGGTGTGCCCGGGGGAGCCGGGCCCCGGCGGGGATCACCTCTCTCGAGGAGAGCCGGGAGCGAGGAGCACCCGGCGCCCCTTCCCTCGCCGCTCCCCGCGTCCTGTGCGAAAGGATCCCCAGGCATGAGGCTCCCTCTTCCTCCTCCTGCCCCAGGCTCGTGGGGAGCCTCCGCGTGGTGGCTTTAAGGCAGCGCCTTCCTTGCCGCCCGCTTTTCCAGAGCCTCTGGCGCTAGGAGAGGTTGCCAGCAGAGTACCCGGGGCTGCATGAGAGAAGTGGAAGCTGGGGTTACAAAAATACTTTCAAGTTTTTGGCTTTGGTGATTTTTAAAGTTTGCTTAAGTTACATGTCAGCTCCCGCTAGGATGCCGGGTGCAGGGATGGCGAGGTGTCCTCTCGATGGGCTGCCCAGGGCAGCTGGTGGAGTCACCGTCCCTGCAGGGGTTCAAGGAAAGACTGGATGTGGCACTCAGTGCCGCGGTCTCGTTCACAGAGTGGCGTTCGCTCGTCGCTTGGACTCGATGATCCCAGAGGTCTTTTCCAACCGAGCTGAGTGTGTGATTCTCTGTCCCACGTGTTCATGGAGATGCGTGAGGCAGGAGGGTTGCAGGTACCTTGGTTTTCAGGAGGAAGATTTGGGAAGCAGCAGGGATGGGCTTCTCTGAAGTCCTAGGGACTGTAGCAAGACCGGGATGGAACAGAGGTCTCCAAGGCCTTGGTGGTGTCCTGGTTGTGAGGCTTCCCCACACCGGCAGCACTGAGGGCTGCTTGCTTTTGGCTTGTGACCCTGAGTGTTTATTTCCATGCGGTTTGTAAAGTTGACTTGTGATTTTTTTTTTTTTTTTCCCATGACAACTTACAGAGTTGCTATACACCTTAACAAGTTTTGATACTATGAGGGCTCTTGTAGGCACCATCTTGAAGAGCTAGTAATATCCAGGATGGTATGTTATTGTTTAAAATAGTGCTGAAATACAGAGTTATTTCGCTAGAATTGGTAGGTCATCTTTATGCATGTTAAAAATGTTTAGTGTGTCTTGAATAATTTATTTTCCTTTTTTCTGTGCACTGCTTTTTACTATTTGCTTTGTGGGACCGGAACCTGAATTTATGTATTTATTATTATCAACCCTATTTTTCTTTAGGAAAGGTCATCAGATGACGTAAAAAGAAGATGATACATATGTCACATAGGAAGTTTTTGAGTTTAATACCAAGGTTTTGGTGACACGTGGTTGATACAGCTGCTGAAGAAAGCAGAGCCACTTCCTTTTTCTTGTATTGCGGTGACTGCTCAGCCTGGTTGGTTTTGTGATGAGCTGTGTTAGGGACATGATTTGTCAAAAACTTTATGAAACAAGCAAGGACAGATATTTTAACCAGATGATCTGCTGATCTGGCCCTGGGTCATTGTTACCAGTGAAACATCATTTTCATGTGAATTAGACAGGAAAATATATTAAGAAGAGAGTGGGTAATATTGTAAGAGGAATATTGTTGTGAGAGTGTAGGATTGCACAGTAAAGATTCTGATGAAGGAGAAAATGCGAAACGGTGAGATTTGATTACTGAAATTCGCCTGACATTTGCCAATGAATTCTAAGAAAGCTGTTTTTATAGCAGGAAAGTCTTAATTTTCAGTTCATGAACAGTATATAGAATCTGAATTTACTTGTGAACTTCTGCCCTATCCACCGTCTGCACTAGAATTTGTGTTATGCTGCCCTTTCTTTTCTTTTTTTTTTTTTTTTTTTGTTTCTTTATTAGTTAATGATTCTAAAGCCTGACTTTTATATTTTCACTTCAGGAAATAACATCATTGCTCTCCCTTTGTGGTGGACAGTTCAGTGGCGAGCAGGAAATTCGTGTAAATGTAAGTGAGGACCAAATATTTTACTTGAGCGTGTGTGTGGTATGCAAGTATGTTCTTTACAGTATTTTTGTTAAATGTAGGTAGCTGAATAAATATTGAAGTTTCTTAGGAAAATCAGGAGTCTTCCCAAAAATTAGGAATTCTCTATTTCAGTAAAGATTCAGAACTGAAAAAGAGATGCCTATTATGCACCTCAGGATGTCTTCATTTACCAGCATGGAAAGAAGCAGTGCCATCTGCTGGGAGGCTCTCCTTGCTTTTTTGGATAGCTGAACCCTGAAAACACTCAACAGCAGTTTGGAATTGGTGTTTGCCTCTAAATCAGTGAGACAGACGAGGAGTGCAGCTAGGAAGCTGTGTGATTCTGGTCTCAGTGCTTCGTCAGTGAATGTTAGTGGGATTTAATTACTGCTTGTGTGTAACGAGGGGTTTTCAGTCTTTAGAGGATGAATAATCAAGAGAAGTGCAAACAATATTTTACCGAGTCAAAATCGTGTTGGAAAAATTAAATACATGACATAATTTCTCAGACATTCAAGCTGAGTAAACAGTTTTGTCTCAAATTGATTATTTTATCCGCATGTTGTGTGTATGATTAAAGTGAACAGATTTATTTTTTATTAATTTTTTGGATCTTCAGCATGCACGTTCTGTTTTTATAGAACAGAATTGTGTAGTTGTGTAATTCATGTGACATCCTCCAGATAGGTATTTGCATCACTTACCTTCTCTTGTTTGCAGTCTCCGTTTTGGATTCTCAATATTCCTTCAGAAGAGATGGCAAGGGGACTAATGAAGCGGACAGTATGTGCAAAGTAAGAGATGAAACATCTCGTAAATAATAACATAAGCTGTGGAATTTTGTTCTGTTATATTGTGGCAAATATCAATTTTATAGGGAGTCGTAAAGTAAAGAGTCTCTGATTCCCTCTAGAATTGAGAAGATGTTACTGGAGCCTGTAGGACTCTTGCAGGACAGATTACATGGCATGCCTGTCTTCTTTACTCGGTGTATGATCAATTCAGGGTCTCGAAATGGTGCTCTTCACTCTAGAGACAGTACTTGTAGCGTCACTCATGTTTTATGTGCCTTGTATAATGTTGAGTTAGTGGCTTGTTCTAAAATATGTATGGAATTAAAGGATAAAACCAGTGATACGTGAAAACTGACAGTCACTTTTGGACGGGAAAGTTCTGGCATCTGAGCCTTCAGCCCACACTGCTGCAGCAGAGGTCCCTTCTGGGAAATTCAAGAGCACAGGAATGTGCTGGAGAGTGATTGTTCCATCTGGTCCTTTTTAGAGGTGTCTGAATAGCATGCTTTCCAGTGGAGGCACGTGAGAGAGGCCTTGAGGTATGGGTCAGGATGAGAAGCAGCATAGGTGTGTTATGTCTCTCTGACCATACTAAATTTCTGGTGCTTGTGCTGTGTTCTTCAGAGCTTGGGCCCCTCTGCAGAGTGTTGCACAGTCCCTGTTGAGTGCTTATTGTGTCAGGTATTCAGTTTTACCTCCAATGACTTGTGTTCTCCTCTCTTGCCTAAAGAATGGAGCACTGCATTTCAAAAAGCAGCTGTAGGCAACTGAGGAGGTAAAATATGACAGAACAGCTTGCAGATGTTTTGCACACCATTCTCTCTCAGCTAATGTATGCTGATTTTATGTAGAAAGCATAATTAGCCCATGGCTTAGTTTTCTGGCCTAGTGCTGGTTGTGGGGAGATGTGTTAAGTTTTAGAATAAGATCACTGGAGCACCTCCATTGCACTGCTGATTAATATGAAAAGCTGTGAAGCTTTTGGTACCTGTTACCAAAGAAAAGCATCAGTGAAATATCAGCCTAGGATTAAAAATAAGCCTGTCCTTGTTACAAACAAAAATGAAAACATTTGCCAAGAATTAAATGCCACACTTTAATACTTCATGAAGTAAAGCCTAAATATGTTGGCTAAGAAGGTTAAAAGGAGTAAGTATCTGTAAGGTGTTTTTCCTGCTCTGTGTGACTGCACTCTCAAAAACTTTGTAATTTCAGGTCTATATTTGAACTGTGGGGCCATGGAAGATCTGCAGGGGAACTCTATGCATCTTTGAAGAACTATCCAACAGACAAGATGGTATGCATATAAAGAATCTGGATAATATGGTTCCTTAAGCCCACTGAATAGCACTGCATCTGTACTAATGAAAATGTCTTTGCCTTTTTTTTCCCAGCTTCCATATCTACAGTCAGACTCTACTTACAAAATACATATTCATACGTTTAATAAAACACTGACTCAAGCACAGAAAATAAAAAAGATTGATGTAAGTAGATGGTTAAGAAATCTTTGTTTAGTTTAATTTATTCATGTTGTTCTTACTCCATGCTATCAGTATTTAAGTTTGGATTCCTTGGAGATCTTAAGGAAGTTTATGGCTTACGTCTTATCAAGTCTAAATGAGATCTTCATGTCTGAATTAACATCCCCTCAGAATTCACGACTTCTTTTTTTTTTTTCCCCTCTAAACTGACTGTGTCAGGCATCTACTAAGCCAAACAGATATCACTGCTGATTTCAGCAGTGCTGAAAATGTGCTGTAAGATTATGGAATGAGCCCAAATGATGTTCCCCATTGTGCTGGAGAAACTGAAGCTTATTGCTCAAAACTATAAGATTCAAGTGGCAAGAGTTAGGTGCTAGATTTTTGGAAAATCTGTTATTTTTCTCCTTATTAGGCTTTTATTGTTGAAGAATGTGGAACAAGTGACTTCAGCTGCAAGCTGTGGATTGTGTGCTGATGTCCTGTTCTGTCATCATGCTCTTGTCTTCACTTGTGCTCTCCTCCTAACTCCTAATCAGTATTTTAATTAGAAATTTTTTCCAAATTACTGTTTATTTCTGCTCTTCCACATTCTATTTTGGCAGCTATTTATTCACTTTATTTCATTCACAGAGACTGAAATTATCTGTGTTAGTAGTAGCTGTTCTTCCCTGATTGTTTAGTTTTTGTGTACATGAAATAAATGAGTATGTAAATTGTAGCTGCGGTCACTGAAATTTCGCATCCCATTGTTCATCATCAGTGTTGTTTTTATAACTTGAAAAATGTATAATTAATATGCACAGTTAATTTCCTCTAAAGTTGAGTTCTGTTCAGTTAATAAAAAGTGTTATGGTTCCTGATTTCTAATCCTTAATCATTTGAGCTATTTTTGTTTACAAGAAAGGCATTTCAAAAATCCAGAGAAAATTGAATGTACTTTTTAATACTAATATACCTTTTCTCACAAGTGAAATTGTGTTTGGTTTTTTTTCTGGTTTTTTTTGGTTGGTTGGTTTTGGTTTTTTTTTTCTTGGGAGGGAAGGTACCTATTTAAAAAAAATTGACCCTGTTTTTTTTTTTTTACTCTGTTTTTTTTCTATTGTACAGGCCCTTGAATTTCTGCCATTCAAAGGAAAAGTAAATTTAAAGAATCCAGAACACATCTTTTGGATTTTGGAAGATTATGGAATGAACCCAAACGACGTTCCAGAAGAGCCCATTCATCTGTATTTTGGTAGATGGGTGCGTGAGTATGCTTGCTTCAGTTCTTACAAGCTTGTATTTTCAGGAGAGTGTACTTCAGTTTAAATGTAAAAAAATGTTTTGACTTTCGATAGAAGCAGAAAATACTATTGCCTGAATCTGTCATTGCATAATGCTCTGAAGCAAGTCTTGGGAGTCCTTACTGTGAATAGGAAAAAGTGGCTTTACTGAACATTTTAGAGATGGGAGAAAATGAAGTTGTATCTGGGAGCACACCTTTATCTTGCTGTCCACTGGGAGAACTCAGCACAGCAGTGAGACTGCCCAGCTGGGGTGGTGTGTTGCATTTTTTTGGGCCGAGGTGCAGCTGAAAGCACCTGTTTCAAGCACACGGAAAGATGTACAGAGCTGTAGATGGCTGGTGGGCCTGCTGAGGGGCATCAGCACCACTGGAGCATTCTGGAAGTGCTTCAAGTGATCCTGACAGGCGCCTCCATGGAAAGGTGCAGACTGATCCCTGAGGCTTTGGACATCAGTGAGTCCAGCCCACAGGCAGGTACCTGCCCGAGGGAACACCGACAGTGCAGAAGGAGCCAAGTACAAAAACTGTTTGCAGCCTGTCATCTGTGGTCTTTACTACAAGTGTTCCTGCCTGTTGGCCATAAGCACTCTAAACCTGCTGCATTATTAGGACATCCTGAGGAAATCCGATCTGGTCTTCCATGTTTTTGTGAGGAAAAAGTGGCTTCTCAAAGGATATCTCCCAGAATGACACTAGGCACTGCTGGGAATATGTGTTTGCAGTGTCCTGGGTCAAGGGCAGTTGGAAGGAGGGAGAACCACTGCAGAGGTTGTACAGCCATGGTCAGTGGCTTGGGTACAGCAAAGTTAAGAGATTCAGGTGATCTGTTAGGGCCTGTGAATATTCTCCATGCCTGTGATTCATGTGCAAGCACCCTGGGTTGTGGCAGTGCTGCAAAACATTGCAGCTGTTGTCCCATCTGTGTCGAATTCCTGAAGTGTTTAAAAATGAGTAAACCAACCTGAAAAAAAGAGGCAAGTGTGTTTTGTTTACCCAGTAAGACTGATGCTGAGCAGAGGGGTGGGGGGGGGTAGTGTTGGATAGTGTTTGAATGTGTTTTGTTCCCGATTGCTTTGGTCTTCTCCAACATACTTCGGGAGTCTGATGTAAAAATGTTAGCATTTTGTCTGTGTTTGCTTTTCCCTTAAATTCTGATCTGTCAGTGCTATCCTAAATTTAGATTTTGAGTGGGACAGAAATGCCAGTGAAGAAAATAATTCCGTATGACCTTAAGCATGCTTGTGTGTGTGCACACATGTGTTAGCATGCATTTCAAATCCTCCTATTTTTGAAATCCTTTTAACTCTGAATTGCCAGGAATTGTTTTTCTGGTATTCAGAATAATAGCAAAATTTCTCTAATTGTCATTTCTTCAAAAGAATTTTCCCTCTAAATTGTTTGTATATTTTTAACCTCTTGTCTTGAAGAATTTACCTAAGTGTTGAACCAAGATATCTGTTGCTTGGAAAGAAGTCTGTCATATTTTCAGACGTCAGAAAGCAGGGCGATGTGTTACAAAGTGAAGTTACGTGGTTTTGGATGGTGTCACTTAAGCAGGTCTGCTCGTGTGTCTGTTTATATCTTGTATCCAGGGCCTGACGGGGATTTTAAATGTTCCAACAGATTGCAGATGGCCAAAGAGAACTCATCGAATCCTACAGTGTAAAGAAGAGACACTTCATTGGAAATACGAGCATGGATGCCTGCCTGTCTTTCATCATGGCAAACCACGCAAGAGTAAAACCCAACGATGTTGTATATGATCCATTTGTTGGAACAGGTATATATAATTTTTTCCACTGGTGGGACAAACTGGAAGAGTGTGTTAGTGCTTGCACCACTCTTTTACCTGGTGCCGTGGTTTCTGGTGCTCAGCTGATATTTGAGATGATACCAAAGGCAAAATGGTGTTTATAAAATCGATGGTTTGTTAACCTGAAAGGGAGTTTGGGGGAAGGAGACCAACTTCCAAAGGTGTAAATAGTTTGTTTTGCCCTTCTAAAAAGTCTGTCTTCGCTGTCGTATTTTATGCCACATGGCTTCAACACCAATCCGTGTGTGTCATGGGCTGCTTGAGATCCAAGTGACCAAGAATTGGAATTTGGCTAAAGCTCTTCCTGCAGTCACTTTCAGGATATTAGGAAGAGCAGCATTTTAGAGCTGGCTCTTTAGGGGAGTGCTTAGAGCACCTGTGGTGGTATAATATAGCAACAGTGAGGTGATAGCATTCTTTGAGGAACGCTTTGTTGTGCCTTTACAGCCTGTCTTCAGGATAATATTGCTCACGCAAGGCATCCTTCCCCAGCTGAACTTTTCTTATCTTAGCCAGGAGGGGGAGCTTTTATTCCACATATTATTGTGCATGGCATAGAAGTACTTTTTGCCTCAGGGAAACTCAGCTGTATGTGAAATAGCTGCTCTGTTGTGTCAGATTGTGCCGTATAATTATACCAGAGTATGTTGTGTTAAGCTACCTAGAGTAGTTTCTTCAAAAAGATAACAAAGGCTGTGTTTCTGACCTGGGTTTTAGAATCCTAGAATAGAATCATAGAGTATCCTGAGTTGGAAAAGAACCACGAGGATCATTGGAGTACAACTCTGTCTGTGCAGAGGACACCTCAAGAGTCACACCATGTACCTGAGAGCATTGTACAAACATTCCTTGAACTTTGTCAGCCTTGGTGCTGTGATCACTTCTCTGGGGTGCCTGTTCCATTGCTCAACCACCCTCTGGGTGAAGAATCCTTTTCTAATACCCAACCTAAACCTCCCCTGACACAACTCCAGGCCATTCCCTCAGATTCTGTCACTGGACACCAGAGAGAAGAGATCAGTGTGTGCCCCTTCTCTTTCCTTCATGAGGAAGTCCGAGACTGCAGTGGGGTCTTCCTTCAGTCTTCTCCAGGCTGAACAGACCAAGTGACCTCAGCCACTCCTCACACGGCTTCCCCTCAAGGCCCTTCACCATCTGCATTACCCTTCTTTAGATACTCTCTAATCTCTTTTTTATATTGTGGCACCCAAAACTGCCCCCAGCACTCGAGGTGAGGCCGCCCCAGTGCAGAGCAGAGCAGAGCGGGACAATCCCCTCCCTTGCCCGGCTGGCGATGCTGTGCCTAAGGCACCCCAGGGCACAGTTGGCCCTCCTGGCTGCCAGGGCACTGCTGACCCATGTTCAACTTGCTGATCTTTAATCAAGGTGACCACATGTGAGAAGCATGGATTTAAAAATACTCACATTAATGGGAAGATGAAGAAGATTCTCTGCAGAAATCATTTCAGAGAAGTTAGGCAGAGAGAAGACAGCACCAATAGGGTCACTAGTAGGTTAAATTCTTATTAGCATGCGTCTTCTCTGTGCCATAGAAAACAGAGCATGGATGTAATATTTTCAGAAACAGAAGGGTTCGGTGAACTCTGTTTTTGTCTTAGATTTTTGTTCATATATGACCTGATTTTTTTCATGTGTAATAATATCTTCAAAAATTTTCTCCTCTTCCTTGTGCTTGTCCTTTGAAAGGTTCAGGAAATTCCTCTACTTGTCTCTGAGCAGTTGGTTTCATTTTGGTGTTTATGGCTTTTTGACTTATTGTAAAAATCTGCTAACTTAAATAATGAAAAAAATCTGAAAGCATTCTTTCTCTTGGGTGTGAAAATTGAAGAAAAATAGAAAGGGCAAAGACAGAAGAAGAAAAATCACATAGAAATGGCGAAGCTGTAGAAATTCAAGATAAATGTTGTGTTTCAGTTCAAAAGGTAACATATTCAAAGTTCTCCCCAAATTGCCTAGTGGTTTGAATTACAATTTTAATTTTTTTTTTCTCTAGATATTTGTAATATAAAGGCTAGAGATTAAAGGGGACACTGGAGATACTGGGTAACATGCCATTTGTCAGTGGAGTGTATTTATGACTAAATAACAGTGGCTTTTGCACTTCTATTGAGTAAACCCCAGGAATTTCAGTTGTCTCTTGAGGACCTTCAGAAGATTTTCAAGATTGTCAGTACAACAGTGCCCTGTCACTGGAGTTTTTGGGAACTGGTTTGGAGTTGAGAGTGATGCAGTGATTTTGAGCTGATGGGTTTGGAAAAACATATATTCAGGATCTGAGGAGCATTATGAAGAACTGCAGTTCAGATTTCCTTATTGGTGCAGCTTTGTTACCTGGCTGGGTTTCTGCCTGGTTTTTTACACTGACAAAGTAAATAGTACCAAATCAGAATGGCCTTGCAAAATGGTTCTTGCTTGTTGGAAACAAACTGTTTTTGCTGCATAAGCCAAATCACAAGTCTTTCACGTTAGTGTAAGAGTGGACAGTTGGCATTTGTCCTTGGAATATAAAGTGCTCTTTGACCAGGCTGGCTTTTAGGAGACTTGATTCCCCTTTTTGTTGTTGAGCAGAATTGGAATGGCCAAGATTGTGTTTTTAACTTCCATAAACTGTTTAGATATTCTTTCCTCAGTGTTGGGCAGAAGGAAGCCTGGAAGCTTTCTGGAAGAGTAAATCAAGTCTTTTACCTGAATATTTTGTGCTTCCTCCTAGGCAGTCAGTTCAGGTGATCTCAGAAATGTCACTGATGGTACCTTTGGAAGATACTTGTGATACTGCGTGGTTACAAATGACAGGATTTTTTTTTTCTTTGAGTTCCTGGAGGAGCAGATCTCATCTGTGCTGAAGAGGTGGAAGAACAGTGTATGATAGAAAGGCATGAAGTTCTGTGCCACCATCATTCTGCTAAAAGTCACCAGGGACAGAGTGATCCCCTGATTAACCCTTCGTATGCATCTGTTTCATATACTGATCAAAGGGCTGGCCATATAAGAGTATTTTAAGTATTCATGCACCTTCTGTGTGAACACAGTTGAACTAGTACGAGCTGAGATTTATTAAAAGCTGTAAATTCATTATTTCCAAGCTTCTTTTTTTTTGCCTGTGATTAAAAATATTCTTAGATGGGCAAAGGACTTTCTTCTTACTTTTTTTGTAGGACTGGGTGGTATGCCATACTTGGGGTCAGGGCTAGCTAAATTTGTCTTGACCCTCTGGATGTACTGCCCATCTGTTCTGAGGGATTGCAGCCAAGAAGGGAAATGGGTGATTCCTTTGGGGTGAGTAACCTTGTTTTTCCCTGATGCATTTCACAAGAAAAAGCAGAGGATTTTTAAAAGTTCTTTTGTTCTCACTCACCTTTGGTTTTGGTAGAGTTTGTTACCATATGGTGTAGAAGTTTTCTGGTGCACACAGGACACGTTAGGGATTTGCTGGTGCTGAGTGGGGGGCTCAGGACAGTGCAGCCACCTGAGATGCTTTTTTCCATGCTCCTGGTGAGTGGGAGAACTGGTGTCACCCCCCCACCCCCAGCCAGCTTGCACATTGTCAGCCCTCCATCCTGTAACAGCCATCCCCTTTATTTAGCAGGACTGACATCAGTGGGGCTCACAGCCTTGTTCTCAGTTGCTGTTCTGTTCTAAACCTTTCTGGTAGCCACAGGCCTCTTTGTTAATAACTTGACCACACATGTATCTGGTCACCTTCTGCAGTCTGTCCATTGTTTCATTTGGAAGCTGTTAAAGAGATAATGCCATTTATTCTTTTCTATGGGCTGTTCAGCTATTGTCAGTTTCCAGGGGAAATCACACTTTTTTGGTAGGGTGTTTTTTTCTTTTTTGATTAGGAAGGTGGGTTGCAATAGCAGTGATTAAAAAACCTGGGTTTATTACAGAATAAGTACCCTGGTAAAACTACTGACAAAATAGGCAGCATTCTCACAGAAAAATGCATTTGTATGCAATTTTCACACTTCAAAACAATTACAGAAACTTTTTTGATATTTATGTTTACACTGGAGATATTTACATTTGTAAGGCTCTCGACCATTGTTTCTTACAACATGGGAACAGCCAGCTTATACAGGTTTGATTTTTAGACACAGTTAAAGAAACTGGCTTTGAGAACAGACACAGTAGAACTGCCACTTGTTTGGTGATGGTATTTCAAATTGTTTGACAACAATTTGAAATTCTCCTCCTTGCAAAGTAGAATCGAAAGTTTTGGTTCATGTAATGATTAAAGAATCTTACTGCTTTAAAATACAGAAAACCATAAACAAAACTCCTGGACAGTCTCCAGAGATAAGGAGTGACATAGGGCATATCAAGATAAGGAAAATCATGTATAGCAGACAAAGGACTTAGTGTTACTATGTCTGATTATAATTACATAGTGATTCTAACTGGTTGATAGTTTTACTTCTTTTTTTAGTGTTTGTTTTGGTTTTTTTTTTCCTTGGGTCTAGTGTGCAGCTGGTGTAGACTCCTGAAGTTCCTGAGGAAAAAATCCTAACACAGGTAACGTTTATGACAGAAGTTTATACTTTTCCTCTTTTCTCCCCTGTATAGGTGGCCTTCTAATCTCCTCAGCACATTTTGGGGCATATGTGTGTGGTACTGATATAGATTACAACACAATCCATGGATTAGGTATGTTACATATTTCTAAGACACTGAAATCTTACTCTCTGGAATTTAAGAATACTGATGGTAGAGGATGATACTTAGCGGATTTTAAAGCAACATTAATCTTCACAGGATTGATTTGGTCGTACTTATTTTTATTCACCAATTTACATGCCTCCTAGTTAGGATATTATCTTATTTTTAAGCAGGAAATATTTTTGAAAAATAATAATGAAAACCAAAACAAAGTTCCAAATAATAATTACCACAGCTGTGTGCTCTTTTAACCTATGATGTGGGAAGCTCCTCATAACCTAACCCAGGAACCCTGATCTCATTCTTACTTCTCTGAAAATATGCAAATTATATTTGACCTAGTGGACAGGATTGTGACTGGTGGATGGAGAGAGCACCTTGCAAACCAGCATTTTTGTAAATGTGTTCTTTGACACCCTGTGCAGATGAGGCAGCAGAACTTTTCTCATGTATTTTCGTTTTTCCTTACTACTTGTGAAGTTTATTGCAAGTACTTTTGACAGGGTTTTTTTGGTGGCATTTAATTATTTTCCTTTAATCTAAATGGTAGAGTATATGAAAGCTTTTCTTATCTAATAGTTTCTTGTTGAGTATGGTTTTTTTTTTTCCCCTTTTCCATTCCCCTTCCCCTCCCAGGCAAGGCAAGCAGAAAGAACCAGAAGTGGAGAGGGCCGGATGAAAATATCAGAGCTAATCTGCGGCAGTATGGTTTAGAGAAATACTACCTCGATGCACTCGTTGCTGATTCTTCAAGACCAATATGGAGAAAAGGGATGTTGTTTGATGCAATCATTACTGACCGTGAGTTTGTTACTGCCTTTTGTTGCCCAGTAACAGTGACTAAAACATTATTGCCTGTGTACATTGATTAAATGTCTGGGAGAGTGCTCAGGCCTGCAGCTTCCATGTTTCCAAAGATCATTGTTGGGAGCAGCACTATGGAAATTGGATCTGCATTTGACATATCTACATTTATTGTAAGGATAGTTATAAATGTGTAACAAAGCTGGCAGTGACACTTTCTTCCACTGGGAGAATGTTATGTTCACCAGCAGAAATCAATATGGCTGAAAATGGTCCTTAGAAGAAGTCTCCTTCAGAAAAAGCATAACATGATTGATGCATAGAGATTTCTTATCAGAATGGCCTGTATTGCTGTTGGCAGCACGTTGGAGTCTGCCATGCATCTCTGATGGACTTCTGGAGACTTGTGTTAAGTGCTTAATGTAATGCTTCCAAAGAGAAATTTTAATGTGTTTCCAATACACTTAACTACTGGAAGCAGCAGCAGTTTGAAAGGATCCTCTGGTCTTTTAGAAACCTGTGTACTAAACACCATTTGTCTTGTATGAGAGGGAAAAGAAACCAAGGGAATCAATGAAAGACCTTGACACAGCAATTTCTGATCTCAGGTGCTGGCTTTTACAATGACACATTCATATTAATTAGGAATAGGAAGTGTGACTTTTCTTTGTGCATTGCTTGCTAATTTTTGTTTGGCCTGTTTGGCAACAAGACAGTGTAGAATATTAATATGGACTTAGAACTGAGTGTGAAGCAATTTGTAAGACTTCTGCAGTGGTTACATTGGTGCTTCCATGGTGCTGAAACTCAGATGTTTTGAACATAAAATAAGTGTGTTATGCTATTAGAAATGTGCAAAAAATGTATGAGAAATAGCATTCTCTGGTTCTTCTTATGTGTGAGAATTACCATTTGTGTAATGTCCTGACAAGAAATCTCAATATACTTAATTTCATTTTGAAAAAGGTTAGTTAAGTGCTATAGGGGACATATTTGTTTGATGCTGTCAAACAAAAAAGGGTGAGATTATTTATCACATGTTGGAAATCTAAGGAATATCTTTTAAGAAACAACACAGCGTTGTCCTTTGTCATGTAGCAAACATGTAGGCTGCTAGAAGCCCTTACAGATGAAGGGATTTCTTTGAAACAGTTTTAAAATAACTTTTTGGAGCAGGAAACTTTCAGTAGATCTCGAAATTTCCCTTACTGACTTTACTTTGTAAAAGCTTTCCTTTTTTTTTTTTAACTTTGTATAAGCCACAGATTGTGCATTGTTGTGTATGTATGGTGTAATTTTATGTTATTTGGACAAAGGGTGAGGTTCTCATCTCTGCATTTTGCTTTTGCTTTGTCTAGCACCATATGGTATCAGAGAAGCTCCTCGCAGAATGGGATCGCAGAAGGAAACAGTTAAGTCGGTTGAAAGAAGGTAGGGAAGCTGCCTCGTCTGTTGTAGAATATAAATGTCTTAATGGAAACCCAGTTGCAGTTTTAGAATATTTATTACTTCTTGCTTGGCTGTCAGTAGTTAAAAAATGGTAGCAGTTATAATTAAAGAAGAAAACTCCTCCTTGTTCTGTTTGCAAAATCAATATGTCACTTCCTGAAATCTTCTCAGTTTTGTTCTCCCTCGTTATCCTTTTTATCCTGTTCACATGTTCAGATTTTGAATCCTATTTCTCACCTCTGTGAGCCACTGTTACCTTGTATTTCCTGTTCTCAGAAAGTTCTCTCTGGTCCCTGCAGGCTGCAAAATCAGTCTAAAATGGAATACCTGTAATTTTACCTTAACCTTTTTTCTTTTGCATTTTCCACTGCTCCTTTCTCTTCAGAGATATCACATGGCTTCTCCACTGCCTGGCCTTCCTTGCCTTCTGACTTTTACTGTAATTCCTTTAGAAAGATGCTGTGCAAAATAACTATTGCCAACATACCTGTGATTCTTTCGACTCATCTTTAATACATGTGGAAGTCAAAGAGACAGTTACAGGGGCACTTGAGAAGTTGTATTCCTCATAGTAGTTCTACTCCTGGATTGTCCTAGGTAGCTTTGCAAAGCTCAGATAGTGCTTTTGTGGTTTAGCGTATTGTTTTTCTTTTTTAATTACTGTTATTAAAAATTTAGGTTTTACCTGTGCTCTTGTGTTTGTTTACAATTGTACGTTTTTTGTCTAGCACAGAAAATCACTTCTTCGTTTCATCCAGTTACCATCTAAGTGACATCTTTTTTGACCTCCTGAAGTTTGCGGCAGAGCATCTGGTGATGGGAGGAAGATTGGTTTACTGGCTGCCCATATACAGGCCTGAGTATGTACTGTGGATTTCTGCTGTGTTGTGTTGTGTGTCAGAATGGGTGCTGCATTCTCACTGGGCTTTCCTTTGGGACACAGTACAGCTGCAGCTTCCATAGTACCAGCACTTAAGAGCAATGCCCAGACCTCATATTTTAAAACTTTGTATGAGAGAAACCACATTTTGTAACGAAGCTTTTGAATGGGGATAATTCCTGACTGTTGCCAAACAGAAAATGCCTTTGCCTGTCACTGCAAATGCATGTCCAGTGGGTTGAGGTTTAAGCTTAAAAAGTTAGACTTTCAAGGTGCAGATAGATTTCTAAGAGAGTAGAAGCAAGGCTGGTATTAGTGCATGTTTCTGCTGGAGTAGCTGATAGAGGTAAAAATCATCCTTGGTCCTTTGGGTTTGACACTGCTGATTGAGCTTTCTGCTGAGAAGCAGAAGTCAAGTGACCAAGAGATGGCAGTGAGAGGCAGGAAGCGTCCGGGAGCAGCCCTGTTAGGGACGAGAGAGGCCAGCAGAGACTGCGGGATCCTGTCTGCTCCATGGTGCAGCCTGGGATCAGAACTGAGTTTATAAGGAAAAACAGCTGTTTGCATGCCTTGTTTCAGCATCTCTTAGATTAGGTTTGAGGGTTTTTTTTGTTTTGTTTCTGTAAAAATGTTTCACTGTAAAGTGAGGAGTTGATGTCCAGTAGCTATTTCAAAGTAGCTTCCAGATACAGATGTGCTCTGTAGGTAGTTTCAACAGTGTCGTGTATTTCTGTGTGCAGTCAGACTGTACTGTTATATAAAGTGGTGGTTGTCCCTGTTTTCACCATGGACATGGCTTGTGATAGTCCTGTGTACCACATGCTGTTTTGAAAATTTGGAAATCAAAAGGAGCCATATCTGTTACATGCTTCTGTAACAGGAGAGTGCACTTAGAAGTTGGCATTTTTTAGTAAATAATAGAATTGGAATCGTAGGCCTTTCTTCTTGTAAGACAATTCACAGACAAAGCAATGAATGCCACTCATAGTATTATAGCTAATTTTCATGTCAATAAAATCTGTTTGAAATTACTGAACTTATTTTGTTCATCAAGATACGAGAGTTTTTCTGTCTGCTCATTGAATTTTGGTAAAAGCATGCTTCCTCAGTACAGCAGTGTAAAGTGTTTCACTTCATATAACTGGGGAGCTGCACATTGGGGATCAACCTCAGCTGCTGTTTTGGGGAGGTCTAGTTGAGTTGCCTCTTAAAAAGTGAATTTGTACATCCTACTATGAATTGAAATACTAAAGTTGCTAGAATTAGCACAGAATAGTAGGTTAGTCAGTTTATTTTCAGCTGTAATAATGAACATGGGGCATTAAAGCAAATAAGTGAGGGGAAGAGAAGATACTTTCTACTAACATGTTACATTATCAAATATCCGTTGGCAACACCTGCTTTCAGTTTCATTTTTTCGGATCTTCGTATATTACCTTAAATTAAAGCCGAAACTGTATTGAGTTGGATGTCTGTTAAAACCACTGCTTCTGTATTTCTTACTTGTTTCTGAGTTTTACCTGAAAGAATGTAGAAATACAGTCATTAATGCTAACAGAAAAGGCTTTTGAACAAAGTGATAATGATCTCTCCCTCTTCAAGATAGCATCTCACTCCAAAGTTTACTCTTTCCATCAGACATTGAAATCATTGTTGAGTCCAAATACTTCTAATTCCATTAAAGTCAGCCTTCTATATGATTATGGAGAGAACCTTTTAAAATGTTGTGGCAGAGTGCCTACCTTTGCGAGAGAAAGAGACAGTTTGGTGGTACTAGATGCATCAAAAGTCTCGTGTAATAGAAAAAGCAGTTGAGAGTTAATTTCATTCTCCTTTGTCAAAAGCATGTTCTGACTTCACCTAGCAGAAGCAGATACTTGTTTCTACATGAGAAGTGACTGAAAGGTAGTTTTGTGGTCTGGAAATTTTGGAGCAAAACAAAGAGGCAGTACTGTTTGAGTTTTTTCTTATTTGCAGACCTGTATTTGGTATTGAGTTACTTGTTTAATAGTTCACTGTTATATAAGAAATGCCAAGTTTTCCACCATCCCGTAGATGGATCCTGTTTTAAGCTGTTACATTGACTTCTCTTTTTCCCAGACCAGCACCTTTACTTTCATTCAGAAAATCCACCCCTTTACAGGAAAAATGTAAAGCTCCTCCTTTGTACCTTTTTAATTCAAGACATAGGTATTAAGTTGTTCAGTTCTGCATTTCAATGTCTGACTTCGGTTGACCCCCAAACGTTGGAGAATTGTAGGAGCAGGAGTTTTGTAAAAAATCATAGTCCTTAACAACACCAGAACCTATTTTCTGTGTTATCTTTTAGTAACTATTGCATGAAAGTTTATTACAAGATCTAAGAACAAATGACTGATCTATGTTTCGGTATATAGGAAGGATATCTCATCTCATATTTATCATACTAGCTAGATCAATACTTCTTGCTGCTATAGTCCCATGCAAAGCTCTTAAATCTTTAAATTTCTTTTTCAGCACTTGGAGAAATAGAAGGAATGAAAGCAATCTAGAGAAAGCACTTTCTATGTAGAAAATAGTTGGCTTATGAGATGGAGCATTTAAAACACTGTAACTCTTGCTTCTATAGATAGCAGCAACGTTGGCTTATAATTAAATCTTATCTGATGTTAAATGATAGTGGAATTTTTTTTTTTTGCCATTTTTAAAAGTAATTATAATGAGATAAATTTGTAACACCAACTTTTGAAGTTCAGGAATGTCACTGTCTAATAAGAGCTGACTTAATAAGATTTGAAATTGAAGTGCAATGATCTCCTCTTAGGGAGCCAGAGTAAAGTCTCTTATTCCTGCAGCTTTGTATCTGTTGACTGTGGAATATGTTTTCAAAATCACAGCTCTGACTGGATAAGTTATTATTCCCAGTTGGCTGAGATATATTCTCCTTGAAATTATACAGGCAGGCCTGTGTGTGCATACATTAACATAATTTAAATACATGTAGAAAATGAGGGAGAGTGTCTCTTTACGGTGAGGTTGTAATTTATTCTACACGCTGCATGTCAAGATGATTGGAATATATGATGTCAAAACTCTGGAGCACCAATATTTGAATTTATTTAATCGGGTTAAAGTGCATAACAACTTCCTACTGTGGGCCTTCTTGTGAAGAGTCTGTAAGAATTTTGTTTCAGATGCTAGTCTTCCACTCATGAGCCTACAGCACTGTGAATGTTTATTTCTTCCAGATATACAGAAGAGATCATTCCCCGCCATCCGTGCCTGAAACTTATTAGCAACTGCGAGCAGATGCTTTCCAGCCACACATCAAGGCGCCTCATAACCATGGAAAAGGTGAAGGAATTCAAGGTAAGCTTGAATTCTTGATCATATTGTGTAAAAAGTACCTGTTGCGTTCGTGACAAGTTCGTGCTATTCAGCATTTGATCCTTGTTTCTGACACACTTTGGTTTTTATGATCAGAGTTAGAGCTTTTGTAAAATTGAGTAGTGATTTAAGGGACTGTTCTGGTTTTGGTTTCTTCTTTTTTGTTCTCAGTTTTTAGTAAACTCTTCATCCCGAAAAAGCCCCTTGACAGTGCGAAAAAGATCTTTGAACTTAGGGTTGCTTGTGAATCCAATCCAGAGCGGCTTTGCCTTAATGCCCAAGTTTCCATTGATTTCAAAGGGTATCTCGATGCCCAAGTAAATACTAAATACCTTTGTGGGTCTTGCAGTACAGGTAAACCTTATTTAATTCTGTTACTTCGTCTTTAGAGTGGTACATTTTAGCTTTTGAAATAATTTTGAAGTTAAAAGCACGCTGGCAAAGCACACTGGCTCTTTTGTTTATTTGTTTGTTTGTTTGTTTTGTGACACACTGAGTGCCTCTCCTGAGGCATTGGGACCAGGGAATATTTCATTCCGCTTTCCTTTCCATTCTTGCTACCTTCTCTCACTTAATACTGTTAAAAGAGGTGCTAAACACACACGAGGCAAATTCTTAATGAAAATGCACTCAGTGAGCAAGTGTTTTTAGTAGATTCCTTGTGAGCTGGAAGAGCTGTTTCAGATGGCAGGAGATAGAGTCAGACTGCTGTGCCTGTGTGGTGCTTGCACTAATGACACAGCAGGGTTTCAGTGCTGCGTTCGTAATGCTCGTGGTGACTGCAGTTCTCAAGCAACACCTGAGCTTTTATAAACACTCTGTGTGGAGCTCAGCCTCGGAGCTGCCAACTTCACCAGTAGCAAACCAGGAGGGTAAATGAGGAAAGTTTTTGACATGTGCGTCTCAGGGTGTTCAGGGAGGTTTTTGACAGCAGTTTTATTGCTACCAGTGCTGTAGGGTAACCTGTTCTAATCTAAAAAATATATCCACCCTTCTGCAAATAGACTTTTGTCATTTGTTATTCTCCTTTTGTGCATCACCTGTTCTTCAGTACGTGGTTTGACAGGTTCATGTCTGGAAATGTTTAGCTCTGAGCACCTGAGACTAGTTGGCAGGCTTGCTGCTTGGATAAGACTGTGCAAGTGCTTACATTCAGTATTCCAGATGTCTGTTAGATAATTAAAAGATACCAGAACCCATGTATGGTTTTTGATGATGCAAAACTTGTCTAGAGAACAAAATGCATGTTGAATCCTTAGCTACTGCCTGCTTGGTTTAGGACTTTGTTTTGGTGTCTGAGATTTCCCTACCCTGGTGTCCCTTACCTGGAACATGTTTTTTCCTGTCTTAATACCCTGAACAACTTTTGAATTGGATACTTCTGACTTGTGAGATATGATAATAAAATTCAATAGTTAAGAGTTTTGTGTGCTTTTCTTTTTCCTAAACAAAAGAGTGAATTTTTATGGATATACCAAACATTTATGTTTCCAGACAGTTCCTGTCTGCTTTACTGAGCTGGTCTGTAACAGGCCCTCAATTGCCTTTTAATTCAGCTTAGTGCAGCACTTGGAAGTGGCTGAGAAGTGATACAAATCACGTTACTGTCATTATGCAGTTCTTCAGTTTCCCCAGTGTTTGCCACCAATAAGGAATTGCAGATTTCACAGCAAATTTTGATTCCACTATTAACTCTTCAAATAAACTCTTAACTGGAAATGAATTCAGTCAGTTGCTGAAATTGGTGGCGCAATTTGATTGGAATTGTTTGTAATAAAAAGGAGACCAAAGTGAAGGCAAACAGTGAGTATGTCTAGATGAAGTATTGATCTATCATGAGAAGTCATAAGCATGAAGATCATATGTTGAATTAAAAACCTCACAAAACTGGTATATAACTCACTGTCTTGTAAGCATGCAGTCTGTTCTTTTTAAGTTTACAGTGAAATTGTGCCAACTGGAAAAGGTTTCTTCCTGAACTCAATGTTGATATGAATAGGCTTTTCCAGCATGTGCACAATATGAGCAGAGGAGTTATTTGGTTTTTAACATTTTAAGATTTGGGTTTTTTTAATTACCATTTCAGACAACTTTTGCCACTGTTCCTCCCAGCACAGCATTCACCCCAAAATGCACACTCCCCTCCTGCCTCCCCCACAGCACTTCTGCACAGTGTCCCGCCTAAACCCAGGTTGGGTGGGGCAGGGGCAACTGCAGCCTCAGCCCAGAGCCCTATGTTCCTCCCTCCCTGGAAGACATCCCACTTTTTTTAATGCCTTTTTAAGTGCATAGGAATTATGTAGTAAGATGAAACAGAAAACTTGATTGAAGGACACGCTCTGAGCATATGATTGCCCAGGAAGGGGCTGTGAAGCACCAGGCACACAAACCCACCCTGCTGAATGGGTCAAGCATTTCCATGTCACATGGTCGCTCCAGAGTTGTTACTGGTGTAGGATATTTCCTACTGAACTTAGCAGTGTCTGCTCCTGGATGTATGACCCTGCTGTCCCCGATTTGGTAACTGTTTATAGCTGTGTAACATTAGTACACGTGGTTTCTATAGCTACTGTCCAGGTCCAGATGTGGAGTGGTAGGAAGCAGTGATAAGGCTAGGAAGACGACTTTTTTTTTTTTTAAACAAAAACTAAATGTGGGTAATTACCTTGAGGCTGAACTGGGGCATGCCAGATTAATAGAAATCTTTAGAATGTCACTTAATATTTGCCAAGATTTAAAGAAAAACAAAATTTTCTTTTTATCGTTCAGCGTCCCCTTCTCTTCCATCTCTTCATTATTTATTAGAGATCTCTAACACCTATTGTCTTTAGAACAAATAAATTATTTAATTAAGATTTTTTTGACAAGTTATTTTCTCTGTAGAATTAAATGAAGCCTATCTCCTGGTGTTCACATTGTACCCATTCAGCTCCCTGATAAAATATACTATAAGTTTGAATTTCTTTGGAAATCCTTAGTCTCTGAAACCCAAGAATTTCAGTTACTTTGATCAGTTCTCATGCTGCCTATACAACTGTTTTGACTAGTAATTCTCAACTGTGACTGGTATCTCCAGGTAGTTCAGGATTTCTTATTTTCTTTTACCTTTTTTAAGGAGTAATTCCCATCCTTGTTGGTGTTTGGGGTTTTTTGTTTGTTTTTTTAAGCAATCACCATCTTTATTAGACAGTCATGCCTGTACAGGGGAGAGGTAGGGAATGGAACCTCTTAAACTGGAATTATTGTGATGTGGGCCAGGAACTTCCTTTGTAATCTCTCCTAAGAAATCCATGCCTGACTGCAGATCTCCTCTCATTTAGTGAGCAGTGTTTGCAGAGCTTTTGATGAGGCCTGGATTTTCGAGATGAGATGCTGCTGTGGAGTGGTGCACCAAGCCTCTTTCCGTCTGGTGCATGCAGATGCCCCTGTTACACCTGTGTTTTACTTGGAGTTTGTTCTTCTGCACAGCACATCCTCTCTTTGCCCTAACCAGCTTGGAGGTAGAGGAGAGGGTAGTTTCTTCCTTCATCCCTTCCCCCTGCACATCAGCATTTTGTTTTCTGTGGAATCAAGATGAATGTTGTACACATGCATGACTTCTTAGAGGTTGTCAGGATTAATTTTTATCTTAAAACATCTTTGATCCATATATCATTATCCTTCAGGGTCAAATATCCCATCCATTTCTCAAAATAAGTGAATTATGTAACATTCCTGTTAAAACAAATCCCGATGATATAAAAATGCATGTTTATGTCAAAGAAGGATTTCTGACCTGCAGTTTCAAGAGAAGAAAAAGTGTTCTTTTCACAGAATGGCCTGGAGAAGTGGGTACAGGCTGGCTGTGAGGGGACTGTGTCTTAAATCCTTCATGTTTCCTGCTTGTCTGTAGTAGTTTTGTAATTTTGGGTTTTTCCACAAACATGTTAAAAACCTGTTGTTTCTCAGCCTCAGAATAGTCACGGAGATGGCAGTCTCTCAGAGACAGCAGATAGTACTGTGCCTGCAGGGGGTTTCCTGAAGTCATTTTCTTCTGCTATTTTCCAGTAATGCAATATTTAAATAGAGCTGCTGATACTGATGTACATGCTTTACATAACAGATGTCTACTGGACACTGAACATTTAGCAAGTTAATTTAGGCTGGTGTCACATTCCTGACGTCTGCTGGGTTGGCAGGTGAGAGCTACTTCACAGTAATATCTCACTGTGTCCAGAAGAGGGCCCTTCCACATGCACACCAGCGTCTTGCTTTGCCGAAACACCTTTTCTTTCACTCCTTCAGAATGCTCATTAAGATGTCCAAAGCTAGGAGAGGTGTTGATCTTGCTAGGTGAAAACCTGGAAAGCCTACAGAATAGCTGAAGGGAGAGATTGTCCACTAGGATTCCGTTCGTCTTTGCATTGTAATACTTTTGTAATATGAAAATACCGACTGAAATCTACTTCCATTTTCCTACTATTGCTAAAGCATTCCACACTAACTTTATTTTCAGACATAAACAAATGACTGTATGCTTTTTAAAGCAACGAACCAACGTGTATGTTATTGCATTGGTTAAAAAAAATTGAGAAGAACCACGTGGTGGAATAGAGACTTGGTTCTGTTGGGTGCTTGTTTTCATTTTGTCCTCGTACGGTTCAGTTGTTCTTTGTGAGGCTGCTTGTCACTGTTCCTTCCTGCTATTGAGCATAATAATAAACTGACATCACCCAGAAGCATGAAACTGTTTTTAGAAGTTGCCATCAGTTTTCTTTAACGCTCAGATTAAAGTTTGATGTAATGTTTATCTTACAGCGTTGCTAATGTTAGCTGACAAGTATCTTAATTGTATGAAGCCGCAGTACACGATGAACTAAACCTTTGTATATACTGTGGGCCAGTTTTCTAAACTGTGTTCTTGGCTGGTGTCAAATAGGTATTATGTGTAGGGATTTACTGTGTCAACTTTAACTTTCAGAAATATATGAACGCTGCACACAAAAAAATTTCTCTGAATGTGCTTCAAAAACTGTAGGAACTCATTTTAGCCATTTGTGTGCCTCTTTTGTTTGTACCTGCCTTCCACAGGCCTCTGAGTGACTGAATTCTCCAAATGGTGTTTTTTCTGGAGAGTAACCCATGTATTTTCCATTATAGAAGTCTGTGTGGCATGGTACCTGTGCTCATTTAGTCGTGTAAGGGTGGGATTCTGGTGACGTCGGCTGAGATATTTTCAGTGACAAGTGTGTGCCGTTGAATTGTAAAACGAAAACCTAACTACTTTATCCTTGTGCGTAATGGTTTGAAAAAGTCTGGAAGCAAAGTGGCGGCAATACGTGCTGAACACGCTACCCTCAGTCTAATGTTTGCCTTTTGATGCCATGCAGGATCAAGATGAGAGCTCTTACCTGTTGGATGGTCAGTATATGCCGTACAGGGGACACAATTCTTTCCGTGAGAAGTATTTCAGTGGTGTGACAAAGAGGATTGCCAAGGAAGAAAAGGACAATCAGAAGTAAAATATTATACAAACAGATTAAAAAATGAGAAGAGAATGAAGACCATGTTTCTTTGTAAGGACATCTGGATATGAACATTCATTTGGATGCTTCAGAAAAATAAATACTGCTTTTAATTTTAAAACAAGACGAAACCCACAACCAGGTTAAGAGCAGTTCTTTTTAATTAGCTTTGTTTATAGCAGATTTTATTGTACAAGTTTTTTGAGTCTTATTTAATTTATATTTGTACTTTCAAGTACTAATGATGATTGACTAAAACCATTATTATTCTTCTTTCACCATTAACATTTACAAAAAAGCAGTAGTGTTATTTGGCTTCTTAAACTGTGAACATCTGGCTGTTTTAAAAACACGTGGTGGTGATCAAGGGTTGCTGATTAAGAAGATCATTTTCATTTGTTTTGTTTTTTTTGTAAATGGTGTACAATAAACCAAGGTTGGCGTGAGTTTTTTTTAATTGTTGCATGCAGTAATTGCTCGTATGAGTTCCGCTTGCTCGGGCTGAGGTCACAAGTGTTCAAAGCAAACAGCAACTACAAAGAAACAACTGGGCCCGTGCACACCCCACAAAGAGAAAAGCCTCTGTGACCTGACAAACTCTGGAGAGCCTATTAAACCCTGTGAAGCCTGTCCACATCTGAAGCTCATCTGTACCTTGGATTTGCTTTTGCATTCCTAAACCTTGACTCTTGGTCAAGCCAACTTCTGCAATTTTTGGTTCAGAAATTGATAGTTAAACCAGTAACAACAACAGCATAAAATCAGTAATGGTTCCCTAATGGTATTAAGCCTAATCAAATCTTTGAAACCAAAGCTGTATTTGTGAAAGGGCAGACTTTGCTGAATCCACACCACGTCCATCATGAAAATACCTCATTTGAAAACCACTAAGCCCATTAATTCAGGATGTTAATGGCTCTTCTCGTTTTAGTGGTCACACATATGGTCACATATTCTTCAGCAGGGCCTTGGTGAGTGCATCTGTGCTCCAGCCAGAGCAACCCTGCGTCTCAGTTTGCTGCAGGTCGCTGGCTGTGGTCATGTTAGAACCTTTGTAGATCATAATTTTTAAGTGCCTCTCCAAGGAAGGCACAGGTCATTGTGTGTATCTGATCGAGTTCATTAACTGAATTTGCTCTTCTGTGTATTGTGGTCCTCAGCTGCAGCAGGAAAGCTTACAAACTCAATGACAACTTAGTCTGGCCTTCTGGATCTAATCTGGGGTGTGTTAAAAAGTTCTCAAAGAGTGATTTATTTTCTGTGTTTCCATAATAAATCACTTTGTTTTGACACTTTTAATGTCAGCCGTATAATAGTTGTTCTGGACTCAACTTGGAACAAGATCAAAGCTCAGAAAACTTTTCAAAAGCAGTTGTTGAATTGATCACTTTCAAATATTACATCAAAAACCTACTGCTTCTGAAAACCTGTCTTCATTTCAGCATTACAGTTTAGCATTCAGCTTTTATTGCTTAACAAATTAAAATTAATTTCCGTTCTTCACAGGCAAGGAATTTTTCTAGATGTATTTATTATGCACTTGTAACTCCATTTTTGTGAAAGTTACCTTACACATGATCTGAGTGGTTACACAAGAGGTAAGGTAGTGGCAAATCTGGCTCTATCTATTCAAGGAAAATGATTTAGCTTATTTCTCCTCCACCTGGTCCAGCTTCTAGTCCCTTCAGCAGTGGTGGCGTGGCCTCTGTTTAGCAGTCCATACATACCAGCTCTGTCATTACTGAAGGATACCATTTTGAACAGTGTATTCGGGGTCCTGCATCAACGTTGGCTAATCAGAAATCGTTTAGAATTGAAATCAGATGTTCAAGCTCTGCTGATCCCCAACTTTAAAGCTATCATTTGGAAATATTCCTCGTCTTTAAATTTCTCCTTGCTTAGTGTGCACGCTCCAGCCCGTTGTGCGTGCAGGCTTCCAGAGCACAGGCGTTTATAGATCGAGCGCTGTGACACGGTCCTGGCGCTCTCCCTAGCGCAGGAGTGCCGGGCAGCCGAGTTATCCTTTCGGCAGGATCTGGCCATCGGTGGCCGCGGCTTCTGGCACTTCCCTTCGCTCTGGTTCCGTTCAGTCTCTTTCCGTGAGGTTCCAGTTTCCTGTCCCTGGCGGGGAGTGTCAGTTCGTGAGCCCACGCTGAACTCATGCCATTGTCATTCTCTCCTTTGGGGTGGTTTGTGCCATTTTCCAGTTTTTAAAAATAAATGTTATTTTTGGAGGCTTTGTTGTGCTGCAGCAAATTGGATGGAGGGAGGAGCTGACAACGGCTGCGAGGTCGTATGGGCAGAAGCTGTCTCTTGCTGTAGGGAGCAGTTTGTTGAGGCAACAAAGGGAAAGAGCCCCCTCTTTTTACAGGATCCCTTTAGCTGGTGGTGGTGTTCTGGCTGCGAGCCTCCCACATATCTGTGGGAAGAGAAAGGGGAAGAGTAGCGGAAATGGATTTTCTGTGCATTCACTGTGTGCCCTACCTGCCATCTCTCTCTAATACTTTTTATAATTAGTGGCCAATTTGACCGAGTTTGACAGAAGGTCAAGGTTTGATGATGTCTTACAGACAACGGAGCTACACTTTTTGTTGAAATAGGCAGAGGGATTGAAGAAGAAGACAATCTCTTCCAAGGAAAAGGCTGTAATACGAGTTCAACTCTCATTAAACATCAGAGAACCCACATGGAAACAAGACCTGGACAAAAGCTCTAACCGATTTTTTTTGTTTCTGCTGCTACAACCAGTGCTGGCCCCGCTGCTTCTTGATCTCATTAAAACAGAGAGAGACAAGTAAAAGCATACAAAAAACTTTCTTAGTAGGAACACAAGGGTCTTGGCTGAACTTCCCACTTCTACTCAAGCTATGAGGCAAACTCACAGAAACTCAGACTCAGTAGTTTCTCCTTATCACTGATGAGAGGAGTCAAGCAGATGTGTCAGCTTGGTGAACTTCTCAAGGATAGCGCAGCTCTCCCTGTAAACCATCCTAAGAAACTGGTGTCTGTTAATGGGATGACATCTGACTCTGGGTCCCTTCCAGCAGAGAGGCAATGTCCCCTCACTGGACATGGGCTCTCCAACAGCAACTCTTGAAGGTTGGTTTTGGTGGAGCCTTTACTCCTCTCTGCCTGTTCTAGAGGGCTGGCAGGCTGTGGTGGAAGTCCTTAACAGTTCAGTGTCTCTTTCCATTAGACAAGCACCCAGCGTTGGGACTTAACAAGGTCACGGGTGTTCATACGCACCACAGCTGGCAGAAGGCAGACAAATTTTTGTGAGTTCTCAGTCGAGGCTCACCTGTCCAAAATTACTGAAAAATGGTGCTAAGAAGAAAAACCATGGCCCTTTGGGCTGTTTTGATATTTGTCAAATGTAGAAATGTTTTAGGGAGGAAACGCCTTAATAATTCCGAATCTTTGCTTTCCTTCTATCTCTGCTTTTTAAGATTTCTTCTTAATGTCTTTTTCCAGTGTCTCCAGGACAGTTTCACAGCTTCAAGGCCATCAGCCAGAGAAAGGTATCACAGATGGTGACCCTGTGACTTTGCGCTGTCCTCTGGCCACAGGTTTTCCAGAGACAAAAATGTCCAGTTAGAGCAGGGCAGAGGGACGGGGATGATACACAGTGGTTGCAGGTTTCCCTGTTGGACAAGAAGCAGCTCTGGGGTTAGCTGGCAGAAGGTTCAGCTGCTGGCTCAGCTCCCATCACCACCATGTTTCTCTTTTCTGACTCTCCACCCCTTCATAGAAGCTGGGAAGAAAAATTCAATGTGTTCTTTCTTTGCTGTTTAGTTTGGTTTGCAGTTTAAGCTGAGGTCCAGAGTTGAACAAGGCTGTCTTTTCAGTCTGGAAACGTCTTCCTAAAAAAAAAAATAGAGTTGTGGGTACCCAAGAGAATGAAGAGACCAGTATTCCTCGTGGCCTTTCTTTTTTGTTTGATATTTGCAAAAAACCCCTGTTTCTTTAACCTTATTCTCTCCTAGAATTGATTTTGGTGATCACATAATTTAAAAAGGCAAAATTTATCTTACCTGCCCCCATGCTACCCTTTTTAATACATTTCTCTGATGTTCTCTTACTGGCTCAGTGGGCTGTAAAAATCTGTGTTTAGTGTGTGTCCTCACAGCTGTTTTCATTGTAGTTCTCTGTCCTGGATGCTGTTATTTTGTACACCGTATTTTGCATTTTGTACTGCCTCTCACCAGTTCCAGCTTTCCCAAGCCTATGGGTGGGTGGGGAGGACACCACTCCAACGAGAGGAGAGCTCTCTGTCAGCCAAAGCACCCCGTCAGACCCAAGGTCCCGGAGAATGGAATTCTGCCTGGCTGCACTAAGGGCACTGGACCTCCAGACAGGTTTGCAAAGTAAGATCTTTTTTAACTCTTGTGGGTTGCATAAAGTGAGGCAGCTGAAAGGTAAAAGCCATTGATAGGAGGGAGATCTCGGTGTCTTTGCTGCTGCTCTTGGGATATTGGCTGACTGTGCTCAGGGAGGTGCCCAGGAGGTGCCTCAGAGGCTGCTGAAAACCCACAGCAGAACAAGGCACAGGAGGCTTTCGCTGTGCATGTCAGGCTTGGCAAGGAGTGCTTTGAGTAGCAGAGTAGGATCAGGATATTTTGCTTCATTTGAAACTCTCCAAAAGTTTTGGTTTTTTTAAATTCAGTTTTTAGGTGCTGGAAAAAGATGATTTTGTACAATGATATATTAATGATCATCTGAGGTTTTAATCCAAATTTTTGTTGCCTTACATAAAAGAGGTGAAAATTTAAAAATCTAAACATGTTCAAAACAGCATCGTATCACTGTGGTAATTCTTTCCAAAAGGAAATTTTATTTGAATTTTTTTTTCCAATGAAAATGCCACTTGATGTATAAAATTTTGTTTTAAAATTTGTTCTTCATGGGTTCATTCTAATAAATATTTCATTAATAAAGTGCAAAATAGCAGATCATGTTATTATACGTAATGGGATAAGTAGTTAATTCTAATTAAATACATAACTCCTAACAGTCTCTTCTCCATAAGGAGATATCATTGGCGAAATAGTCATAGTTAATTGCAATACTCCCTTCTCTGGAGTCTGTCCCAGAAGGTGGGATGTCTCTGCCTGATGTCTAGGGATGGATGTTCAGTGCCATGACTGAACAGCCCAGAGTTGTCTTTGCTTTATCCTGAGACCAATATGAAAGGTTTTCCACTAAACACTAAGAATTAGGCTGTGTATTTTGGAGGCAAAACTAATCCTTGTTCTATCTTTTCTTCTATTGATGTAGCACTAGGGGAAATGCAAGTGAGTAATTGCAGTACAGAATAAATTTAGTTATGAAAGTTCTTAACAACTAATAGCCAAGGTTCCTTAAATACTATGATTTTTGGCTAGGCATGAAACACAGCTATGTGGCGAAAATCCTGTGAGTAGTTGGATCTATTACAGAATCACAGAATATGCTGAGTTGGAAGGGACCCATCAGGATCATCGAGTGCAACTCCTGGCCCTGCACAGAACATCCCCAAGAAATCACACCGTGTGCCTGAGAGCGTTGTCCAAACGCTTCTTGAACTCTGTCAGGCTGGTGCTGTGAGCACTTCCCTGGGGAGCCTGTTCCAGTGCCCAGACACCCTCTGGGTGAAGAACCTTTTCCTGATATCCGACCTAAACCTCCCCCACCTCAGCTTCGTGCCGTTTCCCCCCATCCCGTCACTGCTCACCAGAGAGATGTGCCTGTCCCTCCTCTTCCCCTCACAAGGATGTTGAAGACCACAATGAGGTCTCCCCTCAGTCTCCTCCAGGCTGAACAGACTAAGTGACCTCAGCCACTCCTCATAAGGCTTCCCTTCCAGACCCTTCGCTTTCCTCATGGCCCTCCTTTGGACACTCTCTAATACTTCAATGTCTTTGTTACATTGTGGCACCCAAAACTGCACACAATATTCAAGGTGAGGCTGCCCCAGTGCAGAGCAGAGCGGGACAATCCCCTCCCTTGCCCGGCTGGCGATGCTGTGCCTGATGCCCCCCAGGACATGGTTGGCCCTCCTGGCTGCCAGGGCACTGCTGACTCATGTTCAACTCTCTTTTGATCAGGACCCCCAGCTCGCTTTCCACAACACTGCTTTCCAGCATCTCATTCCGTCTGACTCCCCAGTGTAGCTCCTTGCATTTATATACAGGCAATCTTCTCCACTGAGTTGTTTGTGATCGTTTTCTTTGTGTGAATGTATGTGATGAGTGGAATGATGCCTCTGTGGTTACAATTCATAAATCAGGTTTGTTTTGAGGCAGTTTGCTTAAAGCTTTGAGATCTGAGGTTAGGAGTGCCGGGCAGGTGCAATGGGTTTATTGCAGTAACAGCTGTGACGGAGACTAGGATAACCAGAATCATAAGCAGCACCATAGGACATAGGCTTCTGTCCTGGAGGGAACCTTATATCTCATTAATAAACAGACCCATAGCAATTTAGGAGCATTTTGGGAAGTTCCTACTCTCTCTTAGAAAGGCAGAGAATACTTGTGTGCCTTTGCTCGAGCCTCATTCCTTAACACAACACTCCCTGGATAAATGAAATTACGTGAGAAGGGGAGCTGGTTTGCTTAAACAGTATTTGTCAAAGTTGGCATTTGCAAAATGTAATGTTTTAGTCTCCACAGCTTGGAAGAGGAGCTGCCACCGAAGTGTGTGTGCACCTCTGGTCCTGTCCTTGCCGAGGAGCTGGTCCCAGGCAGCGTGAACGTGCTGGTGCTCACTGGGTGAACACACACAAGTGCCAGGCACCACCTGTGTTTGTGCTGCCTCCCCGCTCTGGTGTTCCCACTGACAAGCTGCAGGCTGAACTCGTTAAACTACTGCTGTTTGCTACAGAGTGTGACCTGCCAAAAATCTGCACAGCCCTGTGCCACTGGGGCCAGGGGAACCGGCCCTCCCCGCTCACCCCCAGCCGCCCTGCCTCTTGGTGAAGCAAAGAAATTAATTCTATAATAATCATAGAACGGCATTTTTAGCCTTATGTAAAAATGTCAAGGAAGACAAAGATAAGGATTATTTCTTAATTAAATACGGATTTGATTTTGGTTTTTGTTTTTACTCTAAAAGCAAACCAAAACAAGTTTGCGCCAAGAGCTGTTATATCCCACCCCCTTCCTATTTTTTTTAATTGTATTTTTATATGCCTGGCAGAATTAATGATGAAAATCTTTCCAGCTGTGACTTTGCCAGAATCCCTTTCTGAAGCTCCTACTAATTTGGATTAAAACTGGATGGATGAAAGCCTCAAACAGCAAATCCTGGCAGTAGATTTGCTGAGGCCCCACAGCATACATTTCTCCAACTGTTCTTATCTTCTGAGGGAAAAAAAAAAAAAACAAAAAAAAAAACCTCAATTTTGTAATTACACAGTTTTTAGTATTCTCCCTGCCTTTCGCCTCCCTGGGCTGGGACACAGCCTGCTGGGGCTCCACTTTGCAGGACCGACCCCTGGCTTTTGCAGGGCCAGGTTTTAATTGCAGAATAGTGGGGTCTTTAAACACTATCTCGTACCAGCTACACTAAGTGTTAGCAGCCAGCCTGGATCTTAGAGAGAGCTGCCACCCTGGGATGTGACAGTTCGGAATGGAAACGGTGGGTGTGCAAGCCTGTCATTGCAGGGATGCGAAGCCACCAAGCCTCCTGAGTCCCGGCTGCTGGGTGTTCACCTCACTTGCTTAATTCTAGCAGTGTTGGCGCCGTGTTGTCTTACTGTCCAGGCTTCCTGGAGCCAGCAGCTGCAAGCTTTCCTACTGCCACAGACAATTAAATTAATTTCCTTAAATTGGACAAATCAATCTCTGGCAAGTGGCCCATGTTCCTGCTCCTCTTCCCTCTCGCCAGGAGAGCCTTCTGGAAACTTGTGAGCTTACTAAGCCCTCGCTCGGTGTGTTCCTCCCTTCATGGCCATGCTGAGGCAGAGAAAAGGCAGTGCTCTGAACATGGGCAGTGCCATGGGATGCTGACAGCCTCTTCCCATGGCCTTGCCAGAGGGTGCCCTCTTCACCAGCACAGCCCCTCCAGGTGTGAGGCTGCAGCTCACAAAGGCATCTGAAAGCTACTTGTGAGCACGTTGTCTTAGATCCCAGTGCTTCCCAGAGGGGATGGCAGGAGCTCCTTGCTGCAGGTGTTCCAAGCACCTTGCTGGCCTGCCTGGAGCACCTCCTGCACGGAGAAAGAACATGAATACTACCAGTTAAATTTATGGCATTGCCTGTTAATCATTAGGAACAGCAACTTTCCCCACTTGCAATTTCTGGCAAATCTGAAGATTTTGAAGGAAGTGGCCACTTCTTAAGAATTATGGGAGATAGTGTAGGCACATCAGCATCTCCTGTCTCCAGGCTGTGCCTGCTGGCATGGAAGACTGTTCTTCTGTGGGAGACCTGCCCTTTCCACTCATTTCCAGTGGACCAAAGGCTTTGTTTTTATGGGGTGTGCTCTATGTCCCCATTAGCTGCTGTTTTGCTCCATCACTGTTCAGCAAATATGAGCTTGAGAAACTGTCTCCAGCTGCTTTGAGCTTTTCTTTCCTTCTCAGGGTGCCTTGAGGTAGGGGTGAATGTGGTCTCAAGGTGTCACCTGACCTTTCATGTCATATATGTCAGTGCCATATCTCAAGCAGTTTTGTTAGTCTCCTTCTAGTCAGTGGAGAGGAATATGTCCAGAGCACTTGTCCATCTACTCTTCTAGAGCTCTTGCAGGTGCACAACTCAGACTTGCTCATTTAAGAGCTACTCTGGTTGGTAATGTCTGGTTTTTTACTGAACTTCTTTGTTTGCAGTGAGGCCAGTTAATTCACCTTCATTTCATACATGCATATAGGCTCCTGCTTCTATGATGCTGGATAAGACTATTTATGAAATAGTTTTGCCCTCTTCATTTTCATCTACTTTGTCCATCCAAAAATGAACCAATTTTGTTTTGCTATTAAAGAAAAAACAATAATTCAAGAAACACCCAGGAGAGCAAACACCCAAAGATCAAAATCTCTCTTGCTCTCTTGGCAGTCACAGAATTTATTTCCTTTTGTCCATCTTATCAGGTTTCTGGCTCATGAGTTCTATGAGCTGCTGCCTACTTCTCCTTTTAAAATGGGTTATCTAAATATTTGTGCAGCTAATTTTATTTCCCCTTTCACTAGATTGTTACTTTATATGTATGATGCTTTGGGGAGCTGATGGGTGAGATATGAATCCTGCTCGGGAGTACTGGATTACACTTCATGAAAGGTTCTGCAGATGAGTTATTGCTCCGCAGCAAGTCCTCAGCCTGCGGTTTCACAAGCACGAATGCTAATGCGACAGTGCAGTGCTGCTGAAAGGAGTGGGGTTCGTGCCTTTTCCCTGTTCCCTGGTCCTGGCTTTTCTCACCCTCTGCTCAGCAGAGTTACCCACTCCTACACTGACCACGATTCTTAGCGGAGCATTTCTTGTGCCAGTTCAGCATACTAACCCAGCATAAAACTGGTTATTTTGCTGAAACAGATTACCCCAAGGGAGTGAATTTCCTTCTTCAGAGGTAAGCTCTTGGATCAGCTTGTTGTGGAGCCATGGTCTCTGTCACATCACTCCTAGACCTCAGGCTGACTGTGGAGGCTGTGAAGCTCCTTGCTGAATTGCCCAAGAACCTTCTGGCAGAAGGTCACAGAGACCACGGCTTCATGACCACAATGAGGTGATCCAACAGCTCACCTCAGAAGAAGGAAATTCAGCCCATGCCTTTGAGAAAAGGGAAGATACACTAAAGTGAGAAGGGTTGCCTTTGGGGGCTGTTTATTCACTTGAGACTTAATGCTTTATCACATTTTCCCCTTAACTGAAGGGTTGTGTTGTGGCTGCTGAAAGCTTTCTTTCCTTCTTGTGATCCAGGGGCAAGGTGTACCAAAGTTGACACAGAGGAACCATGAGGATCAGTAGTGGAGCTACAAATGGTCCATGGGATTTACCACCTCAGAGGGGCATAAAGAGATTTGTAGCCCTGCAGCTTTTGCAGCCTCTCTTCAGATTTTGGAGGGTTTTAAGGAGTAGAGAAGTCCAACCACGGTACGTGTCACAGAGCAAAAATTTTCTTTTTATGTGTGTGATTGTGGATATTTATTCATTTGGTGCTCTCTTTTTTAATACCTCCTAATTACTACTTCTCTGGTGTAGTGGAAGGTGTCCCTGCCTATGGCAGGGGGCTGGAACTAGATGATCTTTAAGGTCCTTTCCAAACCCAAACCATTCTATGTTTCTATGATTCCATGATTTGAGTGCCTTGCATTGTTGAAGGCATTTGTCCTCAGAAGATCCTTATGAAATAGACATTATTCCCATTTTAGAGATGTGACTTGCCCAAGGCCATACATGATGTCGTAGTGGAGCAGGAAAATGGACATCTCCCAAGTCTCAGGCTAGCTCCCAAACCACTCCGCCAGCTTTTCTTCTAGGGCCGATCACAACCAGCTCACAATGCTGTACATCCACTGGGATTTTTTCTGTGCTAGGAGATCAGGGAAGCAAAATGTTCTGGATCTGTAAATCTCAATCTGCATCTATCTGTGAAACTAGTAATTTTGTAGGGTTCTGTTGTAGCATTCAATATTTTAGTGCTTGTGGGCATCGCTTACACTCATTTGCTTTCTGACTGGAAAGAACGGGTGACCCATAGGAGTATACTAAAAATACATGAAAGAAAGAATGATTTAAAAATTAGTAGGGAAATTCACGGTGAAATCTAAAGTAGTTATCCATTATATATGCATGTTCTCTTGAACAAAACTGTTTGGTACCATGACCAACAATGCAAGTGAATTTGTCAATTACTGTTAAATTTTTCTGGACAATTAGTATGATCTTCAAGTAAAACTTCAAAGGTTGTAATCTGCTCAACTGGTTTCATTCACTCTGAATTGTCATTTGTAAGAAGGGTACTCTTTATTTTATACTAAACTACAGCAAACAGATCAAGACCTAGAAAACTGAGAAAATCAATCCTTTATTGTAGCGGTTATCTTCAAAGCTTGTCTGAAAGATTTTTTCCACAAAAGCCTCATCTGTGTTAGGATTTCCAAAGTAAAAAATGAATGTCTGTGATTGCTAACATCAAGAAAGACTAATTTATCTATAGAGCATTGCTAGTCTGTGAGCACTGATGCTGCTGGGACTAAAACACACTCATAGATTTTCATTAAAACTGGAATTGAAATGGGAATCTAAAGCGTGTCTGCCTTATTTAACTCAGCATTGGGCTGAGATACTCAGTATGAGAGACACAAGAATAACATTTAATTTTTAAGAAAGCTTTCTGCTATTAATGGCAGATCTTCAAGGGAGTCATATGAGAGCAGAGATGTCATTTAAAACTTACTGTTCTTCCGTGTCACCTTCAGGCACATTTTGCCAGATCTGAAATCTAGAGCAGTGTTGACACTATTCTCTCACTCCAGAGAGAATAGACCATTCAATCCTCCTCCATCACTCAGCAGAGCTGTGACAAGGTGAAGAGAAAAACATCACAACATTTCAGAGAGTCTGTCTTAGTCTTCTTCACAGGATGCAACACATCAGCGCAAAGACAGAGGACGGGGTGGTGAGGTACCTCCAACACATGCCTAGAAGATTATTTTCAAAGTTTGTTCTTCTAGAAATGAATTCCCATTCTATGATGATGGATATTTTCAGTCTTAAAGGTAAGAAACTAGACTATCAGATTACTGGCTACCAGATATGGATAACTGATTGTGTTGGCTGTTCCAGCAGCCTGGGATTTTATGTCTGTGCTTAACTCTGCCTTTCTAGCCTTTACTGCTACAGATGGATACTGGACTCTGTTCCTAAATGAAGTTGGAATAATAGACTCTAGAGATGGAAAAATACCTAATGGTCCATTTCCATATAGCTGCCAAACAGACTTTATTAAAAAAAGCACAGGCAAATGTCTTTCATGGCAACATTTTACCATGAAATATTACACCCTCTTTATAGTCTGGGTGGAGAAAAGGAGACTTAACAGCTCCCTGGCTTAAGGTTTTGCCAGTCTGTAAGCTTGGTACCCACTAGTCTTCTGGTACCAGTCACCTTTTGCTTTGCAGATTTGGAGCACCTGGGAAGTTGGACAGGGCAGTTTGTAAAGTGTCCACCTAATCTGCCGTGCTAATACAAAAGTTCTGAAAAAGGAGGCAAAGAACATTTACTAAATCACAAACATGAAGCACCCAGTCCCACAAGTTGCTTTATTCATAACAAAGCACAAGGACTGTAACTTTGCAGGAGCCCCTGCTGTAGCTGCAGGATGCGTTTGCAGCTACAATGGCTGGGATTGCTTCACTTGGACTCACAGCTGCTCTGAGTGGGACAAAGGGGGTGCCTTTCTTCGAAATGATCCCTATCTGCTGACTGTCCTATCAGACACATAACTGCACTGTAGTTTCTGACTTTCCTCAGAAATGATCTCAATATGTGATTCCATAAACCAGAAGTTTCAGCATTCGACGGCGTGCATGTTTGTGTGCGTGTGTTTTTGTAAAACTGGACTCCACAGAAGTACCTAAAATACCTCATTTAGGTTATTGAACCTGTAATGGAAAAAATGCCCTGCAGACACTGTAATGGTTTAATTGGGATTCAATTGCTTTTGCTCTTTCAGGCTTTTAAAGAAAAATATCAAAGAATGAACTGTAAAGCCAGATGTATATCTCCAGAGACTTAAATTGTCCAGTTTCCAGTGACATGCTTTAATTCTCCTCCCACTTAGTAATTTTACATTGGCGCAAGTTCTTTGGATAAGGAAGGGCAACTGACCCCTCCAAAATTACTCTTCTTACATCAAGCTGGAAACAATGAGATCTCACGAAATATGTAATCTCGTTAATTATAAGCGTATCTGCATTAATGTCTTGGAGGTGAGCCAGAGGAAGACTTCAGCCTGTGCAGTTTTGCACATGCCTAGGTGCTTAGCCAGGTTTAGAAATTATTATAGGTACGGAATTACCGATGACCAAGCTTTTCCACTCCTTTCCTCATTCCTTCCCCTCTCCTTTTCCCACATTGTTACTTAGATTTCAGTTAGTTCAGGTGCTCTCTGTTATATTAATGTTTGCCTGAAAAAAAATACTAAACCCACAACAAAACCCAGCCCCAAAAATCCCCACGCCAAAGTCTGGGTTTTTGTTGTAAATGTCTTTGTTCCAGACAGTCCTTGTGAGAAAGGGGTCCTGCTGCAGATGGCTTTGAGGCGCTGTACCAGCAGCCAGTGTCAGGTCTCCTCTGAGCACCTGCCCAGCTGGGCAGTCAGAGGGGAAGGGGATCTGTGCCCAGATCAGGCCACCACAGAACCCCATTCTCCCAAAGTACCTTTCTCCCCGCTGCAGTGGGAAGTCAGCTGCTTAATTTTGTGCTGTCGATACCTCTTCTGTCGAAGCAGGACATTGTGCCTTGCGGTGCAGGGCTTGGAAGGACCACAGTGTGCCGTGTCCTTGTCTCTAAATGTGTCTGCTTCCTGCCAGGAGAACCCCTTAGCAGGTGCAGAGCAGCCAGTCCCTCTGGCTGGCCACTGGTGACCTGGGCTCTGCTGGTGCTTGCAGTTCTGGGAACACACTGTGGTTATCCAGCCAACTAAATGGTTAGGGCCTCTACTTATTATGTGCAACACAGCAAAAGGGTGGGGTAGGGCTTAAACCCAAAGGAAATAGCATCTGTTCATATGGATTGGAAGGGAGTTTGAAATGCCAAGGTCTCATCTTGTTCTGGTTTCTTTGTGGGTTCACCTTCCTCTTTCCTATTCATTTCTTATGACAGAATGAAGTTTATTGAGACCTTTCATTTTCCTGACTCCTGCCCCAGAAGCAGAAACTCAGGGTGAGGTAGGACCTATGCCAGCCTCAGTTTCTTTTCTCTTCTCCAACAGTTGTCATGCGATTATTAACTGCCTCGAAATACATGCAATAAGATAGAGATTGGAGAAACAGATACAAAGTGTGGTTTCTACTAAAATGATCAACTTATATATGTTTATTATGGAAACCATGATCTTGCCTGTTATCATTGGTTTAAAATATGACTAATTGTTTGGACAAACCAGCAGTTTAATTGGATGGCTGGCTAAATATTGTAAGTTGTTTAAGAGTGAAGTAGTTGATTCTGATGATAAAATATGCTCAAATATTATTACAGTTGTGTGTTTGCATGAAAATTGAGGGGAAAGGTTGGTTTTTTTTTTTTCTTTTTCTGGCTGAGTTCTTGGTTTTCTTGGCCAAGGAAATTGTTCCATGTCAATCTGATTTGCAAAGAAGTTGTTCAACAGAGACCTGTAACAGCTTACTAGAGCTGTTGGGGCACTTCTGAGACCAGGGATGTTTTGTTAGAGACAGAGGAAAGAAATTGCTTTTATTCAAGGGTCTAACTAGTAGTATGAACTTGCTCTTAGTTCTACTTGCAAGAGAAGAAATTAGTAAACCACAAAATAGAAGGTCATTCATATACATTCAGCTCCATTTCTGTTGCAACAAGGATCTTGGGAGAGGTCTGTTTCAAGGTTATATTTTTCCCTTCGTAATCTAACTTTGAAAATCATATAGCAGAGCACAGGGGGATTTGTAAAATTATATTTATCTTTGAATATTTTGTATAAGGGCAGTATTTCTCAACCTTTCTTAAGTGAAGAATGATATAGTCTTATAAAATCTATGAACCTTTCTGTTTCCCTCTATTGGATAAAAGGGTCAGTAATAAGTAAGAAAACCTTTGGAAATCGAGTTAATCACTTTGCAAAATCCCGGCCTAATCTTGTAATCAGACAATTCGATTATATGTATTGATAATAAAAAAGTCTTTATGCCTGCCAGTAAGTCCTGCCAACACATAAAAACTGGTGGCTGAGTGACTGGCTCCCACTGTTTTCTCCAGCAGGTGGTGATGCTTCTCAGCAAACCCCCTTAGAAACTGTGGGTTTGAAACAAGGTGTAATCATTTTACCAGACACCTCTTGGTGTTGTAGAACCCCTGATTCTCTGTGGACCTCAAGCTGAGTAGCAGAGATGAAAGTGAGCAGAGCTCTGGCCTCTCGCTTTTCTTGCTTTTCTCTCCTTTATAAAGTTTCTGCTTTTGGTCTTCATCTGGACAAAGTGGGGATGCATTAGAGTTGCTTCTTTACCAGGAATTGGGAAGCAAGTCCATTGTTTCCCAAAGAAAGAGAGGAGAACAATTCTAGAGTGGGAGAACAGTCTTCTTTCCTGTACTTTGCCTGGGAAGATGATGTGCCTGAGCCTTGGAAAAAGGATGGAAAATCTTGAAGGAGGGAGAGTGCTGAGAAGCATTTAGCAGGCTGTTGTCCTCAGGCCATGGAGCTGGCTGCAGAAATTGAAGAATTGCAGATTAACTTGTTCTACAAACCAAAGACTTGCAGGCTGCTTATAGTAGAAGTCCAAGGTGCTTTTTCAGCTGATGGCAGCAGTACCATTCACATAGCTCCTCGTGTAAACTAGAAATCAGAGTTTCTAGAGCTGTGTTCAGAGATCACGTGTTAGTCGTCTTCCACAAACACAGGTTTTATCCAGCCTTCAGCTGTCTCGGATGAAATGATCTGCTTTCCGTGACTCTTCCTATTGAAAAATGAAGTCTAAGTTGTTGCCTCTAATGTGCTGTAGACCTAGAAGTAAAACTGGATCTTTGAGTGTGCATTTCTACCTATGTCCTGAACATGAGAAAAGACAAGTCCTGCAAATTAAGTTTACTGCTGGCTCAGTGTCTGAGTGGGGTTAAAAAGGAGGCATTGCAGTAACCTACTATTTGGAGTCTGGCACTCTGAGTATACTCCATTTCTTAATCTGTCCCTGGGTCTGGTTATAACTTGCATCTTGAGCAATCGTGTTGCATTCTGCATTTGCATTTGTGTTTTCTTTTTCTATTGTTAAACCTGTTTTCATCTTACACGTTTTTCATTCTTCTGCAGCCCATAGCCAGTGATAGATGACAAGGTTCACATGCAGAAGGTCAATTAGATCATCCAGTGTCCATCTCTGCCAGCACAGGATTATTGTTTTTGTGGTCTATTTGCTATTGTTTTGTCCAGCCCATTGCTAAATAGGTCCTGTGTATTCGACAAAGTTTTGCCACCAATAATGCTCCACATACCCTTAATTATGACAAGGGAGTAGTTAACTGGGGTACTGTTGAGAGGTGGGAGGTGGTCTCGTATGGTCAGAAAAATTGTCTATTTTTTGCTTCTTTTTACTCAGACCAGTTTGGGTACGTTGTTCTGAAGCACATTCCATTAACTGGTAAGTCAAACTGCATCACCAGCACTGTTTGAGTCCTGCTTATCTCAGTCCTTTCAGCCTAGAATACTCACTTAGCAAAGAACAAGGTGGCTATTGGCATTCATCCTCATTAACTCAAAGGTTCATTTGTTTGTTTCGTGCTTGCATGTTTACAGTCATTCCGGGCAAAGAGGTTTGCAGTTTGCTTCCCTGTGGTTTCAAACTGCAGTGGTTTATCTGGCAGGGAAGCCTGTCTTGAGGAGCTAGATAAGACACTAATGAAAATTACTTGCCTGCAGAAGGAAAGGTTCACTGGCAGCCCCAGAGAGAGAAGTGTGCTGATTCTGAGACTGGGAGTGATGCCACACTGAAAATGAGTTAGTGCACATTTATCTTAAATTTTAAAAAAATCCTTAATACAAGTCTAAAGCAGTTCATGCCAGCTTCAAAAAGTTGGGGTTTTTTTCTGAAGTTGGACTGTCAAGATTATTCTTAATTGGACAATAAGAAGGATATTTTAATAACTTTAAAGCAGGTTTCTTCAGTGCCTGAAGGTCTGCATACCAACCAAAATCAGTGGAGAAGTTGCTTGCAAGCAGTATACAGCTGTCATAATTATAATACCACCTAAACAGCTTCTGCTCATGCAGAAGCATTTTACTCTTAGCTGCATAAAATCACATACATATTCTTTGGGATAGTATTTCACATTAATATTACCCTTGTAGGCTTAATAAAAGGGCATAAAGAGAAGGTCGATTACTGACAGAGTTCTGATACAAAGGAAATACACAGCTGCACTTTTTTTCCCCAGGAGGGCAGAGTCTTCATTCACGAGGTAGCAAACATAAGGGACGATAACAAGAATCTGTCTGTCGGTTTTCCATGCCTAATACAGAGGTGAGAAAATCCTGACAAACAACTGGCTACGAAACTTCCTCATTAAGCTTTTTCAAAGTTTGTCTAGATCTGCACATTTCCTGTGGGTAATACAGGCAGCTGTGGGATTGGTGTGTTAGTGTCAGATGCGTGGATGTCTCAGGGCACCGAAGTCCTGATTTCCAGGCACACCTGAAAGGCTGTGCTGTCCACCTAAACTTCTGTCTGTTATCATGCTTATGGCAGCTGCAGCCTTGGTGTGGCCGGTCTTTTCAGAGCCCTACTGATCTCTGAGTTTTCACAGAGCAACTTCTGAAATGGAGCACATCTTCCCCCAGCTCAGCTGTTTGTTGCCCTTCACACTTATCCTCAGACTGGGCCTTGCTTCTCCTTGCACAGTTGCTGGGGGAGTGAGAGGGTGCGGAAGAGCCTGCTTGGATGTGAGTGCTCGTGCAGCAGTTGGCACCAAGCAGGCTTTCCTTCTCTGTAGAGAGTGATCCAGCTACTGAGGTACTGGATGCAATGGCAGGTGAAGGAAAAAGCAAAGTATCTTTCTGTGACGAAGACTTAACTGGGCTTGAACACCTTCCTTCAGGGGGAGATTCAGGCTGAGCAGAGAGATATTTTTGCTGTCTGTGACTGTGGTCCCATTCTGTTCTTCTGTGGCTTCTCCGGGGCTGTGTAAATAACTTCACACTCAGTGTGCTGGTTTCTAGGAATACTCTTCTAAGGCACCTAATTCTCCCTGGGAATTGTATCCTGACTGTCTAATTCTTGGCCGAGGAGTCTTCTAGGCAACAGGAAATCTTCAAATTAAAACATTGCAACATCTAAGTCCCTGGCTGTACCCCAGCTTTGCTGGAGGACCAGTTTTTATCTGTTCGCCTATGAAAAAATATACTCAGATGTATATCGTTTCTCTTGCATCATTTAAATGATTCCTCATGTTTCCCACTGGCTATTATTTTTATTACCCACATGCAGTCACTTTGCTGCTGATTTTGTTCACTGCAATGCAGCCAGTAGCACTCTTGTTCCTTGATCCCCCAAAATGTGTGGTTGAAGGTCCCACATTAGCAAAAGTTGGTTGAAGTTAAGTGAGCGTAGCCCTCCAGCTTCTGCTGTTTTGTGGTAGGAGCTGGACCAGCTCATTTACTCAGTGCAGAGATGGACTGTCCATTCTGATTTACTGTGCTGGATGGCTTCTCCTGTCCCCTAGCCTTTTACTTGTCCTTATAAAGATGTTGGAAGGGACTGTGCTCTAAGTCCCTTGCTGACAGCAATCAATACGATGCTACTCATCTTCACGTCTTCTCCAATTGACTGACAGCTCCAGGGTCCTCTCTTTATCACTCCGAGAAATATCTCTCTTCCTTTCCCCACAACATGAACCCACGGCTCACTAACAGCAACACTAACCTGGTGTCAGGAGGGAGCTTTTCTGCTAGCTGCATCCTCTTTGAGAAGACAGAGTAATCCATGGTTCCATGGCCAGAGCCAGTAAATTGCAGTATTTATTCCTAGGGATACTTCTCAGTGTGGCCACAAGTGTGTGTGCCCTCTCCTATTATTTGATATCTCTGTCCTTCCATAATGGTATGACGCTCAGCACTAAACAAGATTTTCTTTCAGATGACACGTGGGCAGAAATACGAGAATGAATCACTGATATTCTTTCTTGTTTTCTGATTTTGACACCATAACCCACATTGTTCTGGGGATCTTTCATCAGCCTTCCACACCTGCATTTTAAAAAGCAAAGAAAATCTTACCAGAAAATCAGTGCTGATGTGCAGGATCTCTTGGCAATATGCTATTGAAACTCTGGAGTGGGGAGCAGAGCACCTCTGCCTGAAGGTGTTTGGTCATCTGCTACACAGAGAATCACTATTCAAAGACTGGCTGACTGGCTCACTGCTTTCCTCTGATGGTAAAGTAAGGCACACCCTGAAGGACTGAGAAGGTATTTTATAGAATCACAAAATGTTTTGGGGTTGAAAGGGACCCTAAAGATCATCTAGTTCCAATCCCCTGCCATGGGCAGGGACAACTTCCACTAGAGCAGGTTGTCAAAGCTCCGTCCAGCCTACCCTTAAACACTTCCAGGGATGGAGCATTCACAGCTTCTCTGGGCAACCTGTTCCAGTGCCTCACCACCTTCCGGGTAAATAATTTCTTTCTCATATCAAATCTAAACCTACCCTCTTTCAGCTACCTGCCTACCCAGCCTGTGGGACACAGTGTGAACACACACCCCCCTTTATCAGAGAGAACCAGGGCTGTTTAACTCACCTTGTAGGAGAAAAGGGGTTAGAAAGCTTTGTGATTGTGGATTGCAGTCTCCCCACTGAAGCCGTCATCTTTGGGCTCAAGGAATTATCACATTCAGAGGAAGCAGTGGAGAGCCTGTCTCTCCAGGCTGCAAGACCTCTCTGGAGACCACGGAGATGTAGTTCTTGCTCTCCTGCTGTGTCAAATCTTTAAGACAGAGGCAGGAACCCACTTGTCCCCCTCCCAGGTGACTGTCACAAATACTTCTTTAGTTCACATGACGCAGAGAGCTTGTATGTGAGGGAATGCCCTACAGAATGGAGGGAACACCCTGTTCTGGAGAGGTAGGATGTGGGAAGGGAGGAGACATTGAACTTAGAAGGTCAACCTCTTGCAAGAGGAAGGTGAATCATTCCTATTTATGCTAAAAATGTGTGTAACCCATGCACACACAGTGTCACAATGTTTCAGTTCTGCCTGAAAGGTCCAAAGCTGGACCTCTGGTCTGTGTAGCTGGGAGATAGATAAATTCTGGATTTGGAAGGGCTTGTCCTGAACCACAGGAATAAAAGCTTGTTTACAGTGCACATGGTAAGATTTACTGAGCATTGTCACTATTAATAGCATGAACCTATATAAGATTTTACTCCTTTCTAGATGACAGTTCCCTGGCCCAAGCTGAGAGTCCTGGACTGTCATCAAGGACTCTGTTACGGATAACATTTTAACAGCATTGCTTCAGATGATTTCTGATTACAGCTCTCTCTTTGTTCCTTCCCAGTCTTCTTTTCCCAAGTCTGCTCATTTCCACTCTGCTTTTCCCTCGTTTCTTCTGGCTGTTCAGCTGCCAAATTTCTAGTCTGACTGCGTTCTTCCCTGTAACGTAATCACTGCACCCAGGGCCAGCCATGAGACCCCGAAGAAAGGCAAATGTTGGGTCCCCACTCGGGTGGCACCACGAGCATCCCCAAGAGGAAAGGGAGCCACTGCCTCTCCACACCAAGAGGTGGAAGTCTGGCCCTGCGTTTGTGTACCAGAGCTCCAGGCTCCTGGCTACTGTCACTGAGTGTTGAACCAACCAGGGGAGCTTCACAATGTACATTGGGAGAGGGGCTGCTTCAGAAATTGTGTTAGATTTAAGGGTGTGGAAATTCCTTCCTTATTGGAATTCCCCAAACTTCAGCAGTCAGCAGATTTCATATGCTAATAATATTTGTGACAACAGGGAACCTATGAGGAGATTAAAATAAGGCTGGAGGTAGAATTAACCCAAATTCCTGGCTTTTGTCAGTTACAAATAATGCTGCACTATTGAAATTTTCATCTTAAGGATTTTAAGAATAATGGCACTATAGCCAAAGGTGATGGGAGCAACCTTGCATTGCCCTAAAAATTCATCTGATTAAACTAGGAGGTCAAGCTGCATAATTAGATTTAATCTATTCACAAAGTGGTGCGTAAAGTGCATTAGGAGAAATGGTTTTATTTCAGATGCCATCTAAAGCACCTGATTTTAATAATTGGACAAGTGCTGAGCCAAAGGCCTGGATTTTCTGTTTATCAGCAGTTTTTTGCTACTTCATATGTAAATTTGATAATGTAATGAGTGTTGAGACCTAGTTTGTCCTTGAGCATGCATGCAGAGCTGGCTGACCCCAAGGACAGGAACAGGATACGTGCCTCCAAAGGCATCAAGGGGACGCTTCATTTACTTTACATAAATCTCAGTCTGTAGTGACTTGAGAGAGAACGCTCAAATACTTAAATGAACATTATTCTTGAACATGAAGTTTTAATAGTGCACCTTTTAAGTTTGTCATCAAGCTGTATAAATTTATAGCAGATGAGAGTCCGTGCACAATGCGTGAACTGCTTTGAAGTGAAAACCTGTTCCACGACTGAGGAATCTACCCTCCGTTCCCTAGATCCCAAAGAAATCAACTCCCCGGCTAGAACTTGCTGGGAGAAACTAATGATGAGCAGGATGGACGAAGTATTCCTATTGCAACTATCTGTATACACTTTAGGAGCAACAGCTTTGGCTTCCATGGTAATTTTGCTTTCAGCTTTCTGTCAGTATAATGAGGAAAGAAAAGTCTGTTTTTAACTACAGCACTAATTTTTTTAGGCTAGATGTTAGTTGCGTGTCAAAACTGAAATCTTTGTTTGTGGAAGTGACATTCACTGGACACATTCGAAAGCCTTAGAATTCAAAACAATACCAAAATAGTTTAAATATGTATTTAGCCAAATGTACTTTCAATAGCATGAAATGTGTAATAGAGCCGCTTCTGGTTTGATTTCAAAACAGCCAGCTTTTGTTTTCTGTCTGAAACCGCACACCGTTGTAGTTGGGTAACTTCCTCACAGGGAAGGATGGAAAGGAGCCATGGAAGCATAAAACCCCCTTGCAGTCTCCGGTGAAATGGCCAATAAAGGAAATCCAAGCATGGATGATCTTAGGTGCTTCTGCTGTCTGTGATGGGACACCTGTGGGGCCAGCCGGGACCGGGAGCAGGGATGCGTCCCTGGAAGTGCCTCTGTCTCTGAGTCACTGCAGCAGCTGAGCTGGGGCTAAATTGGAAACAGAGATACATTGTCATGTCACCCGGATGCTCTGCCTCCAGCCAAATGGTAGACGGGAAAAAATGCTACCAGATGTTCTCATGTTATTAATATTGTTATTATTGTTATTATAAATAATATTCCATATTGGCTGGCGTTCAGTCCTGGCCCATCTGGAGCACACATGCTTGGGAGGAGAGCCCCAGCAGCCCGTGGCTCCCCCAGTTCCCTGCACACCTGTAAAAGAGGCTGGGCAGGCCCCGCTCCCTGTGCTGGAGGGCAGAGGATGCAGGGGCTGCCCTGAGACAGGGTGCTCCCTGCCTCGCTCCCCTCCCTCTGCTATCTCTGCTGGCATCCCAGCAATGCTGCCTCAGCCAGGCCTTTTTTCCGCTTCCCTCTTTCCAGCAGGGTGGGATCCTTTCCCCCACAGCTCTGCTTTGAGAGCTTTGTATCCATTTGCAACCCTGGGTTCATATGATGAAGTCAAGCTCTGCTGATGTTCCTCTCGCTGGACATTTTGCAGTAGGAGGTGCCAACGTGATATTCCCATGGTCTGAAGCACCTCTGGCCAAGAACACAGGAGGCTAAGGTTCTTCACTTCAGTGAAAAGTTCTCTGGCTAAACCTTCCTATCTAATGTTAGACCAGAAACTCTTTAAAAATGTTTCTGTGTAATTGTTCCCACTCCATGCTAACAAAAACATGGACTGGCTTTGTAGGTGAATATGGAGAGTATGGCATCACTCCAGTGTGGGTCTCACCATAAACTTCGGCATATTCTCTGTCTCAGGGGTGCAGCAGCTACCAAGCACTGTATAATGTAAGCGCCAAACCATTGCTGGAGTGGAAATTATCCCATTATACCCCTTTAGGCCAACTGTCTAGGAATATGGGAATGAGAAAAAAATTACTGGAGGAGGTGATGACAGTGGTTCATTAAAAAATAATAAAATGCTAGGATACTATTAAGTGTGGCATACTAGTATTTGTATATCTCTAAGCTGGGGAAACAGAGCTCCAGTATAAATAGATGGAATTTTATAAGTGGACTTTTGTGGTCACACTAGCTGTGCAGTGAGACAGCGCATTTTTAATTATTGCATTGTGGCAACATACAGAATTGGTAAAGCACTTCCCAGGGATATGTGAATATGTTGTTTCTGTCACGAGATGTTTGCAGCCACCAGAAAATGAAGTACAACCCTCTGAAGGTCACATTTGCCTGAGATGGCTGTACAAGCAGTACATCTCCCTACGTGTAACTGTGCCCAGGCAGCTGAGGGCCAGTGTGGCTCTCAGTCCCCCACCATGGGTCACAGTTCCCAGCTAGGGGAGCACAGACCCACCTGTGGTACTTGTAGTCTTGGCTAGAAACAGGAGGAGTGCCCAGTCCAGATTCTGAGAAAGGGCAATGCCCACAGTGGCTGGAAAGTCTCTTCCCAAATGCAACCTGGTCCAGGGACAATCTGGCTAAAACAACCAGCTGTGTTCTGGATGAAATCTCAGCTGTTCTGCACACAGGAGCTACCTACAACCACCACAAAACCAGTCATCAGATCTGGCTTCAGTTGCTTTGGGTCTGTATCGGAGCAATTCCTTTGCCATGGTTTCCGTAGTGATCATCGGTGTTTATCTCACTTAGAGCAAGGCCCATCCTCTGCAATGAGATGTCCACACAATCACGTTTTCGGGACAGTGTCTCCTTTTCTGGCTGAAAGATTTGTCCATACAGAACAGAAGAGTTTTATGACACTGGTCAGGGGTTTTCAGTCCATGACTACGTGGAGATGTTTGGGCTTCTGAAAATGCAAAAACTGTAGGGAAGGGGCTGGGGTGGTGCACGGCCCCTCTGTGCACACCATGAACTTCCCAAGCAGGGCATGCAGGTGCTGCCAGCCAGAAGCCCTCCTGGGAGCAGTGGAGGCCCTTGCAGGTCTGTGGCTGCAGACAGGCCTTCATTCCTCTACAGACTTAGCTTGGTATTTCTTCTTTCCTCCCACGCCCCTCCTTTTCCTTTTGTACCCCTGGGGAACAGAATCAACCAAGTGTATATTGGTGGAAGTGGCTTTTTCAGACACCTCGCATTCCCCCAGCACGCCGCTGGAAAACAAAACCAGTGCTAGTCTGAATCCATAACGAAACAGCAGGAGACCTTTTCTCTATTAAATCAACAAGGCATTGCCACTGATGTGAATAAGTCACAGACTTCGTGCTCGCCACCTGAGAGACATCCACTCATCCTATGGAAAAGAGAGAAGCAATTAGTCTAAACTGTGGGCAAATGAAAAGATAAGGGTGTTTTCCCTCTCTTCCTTTCCCCGCTATTTTAGAACCCAGCAGTTTTCTGCTTCAAGTGGAAAATAAGGATCTTACTCTATTCAGCCTTGTTTTTTCTTTAGCCGTTTATAAATCTTGCTAATTACCTGTAGAAATCATAAAAGCTCAGCATAATGTTTTAATCATAAGCTCCTCAGGACACTGATGTTCATGTTGTTCCCTGGATCCTCATTTCCATGTACAAATTACTGTGCCCATAACACTTTGGCAGCTCATCTCTCATGCCAAGGATACTTTCAACAGAATTATTATTTCACTAACTAAGCCACAAGCTTACACCTGCAAAAAATAAAAATGAGAGAATAGCACTGCAGTGGAAGGTCCCCCCTCCTTGTACTGGTGGAATATTAAAGCTTCTTCAAAGTAATTAAACACAGGTTTCAAGTATAAAGCCTGGCTGACAGATCAGTGCAATTTTCTCTTTTCCAAGAAGCTAAAGAAAAGTTCCCCAGTCAGCAGCTGAGGGGGATAGGAATCCATAAGCACCACACTTAGATACCAGTGCTAACACTTCGGGAATTTCTGGAGCAATACAACAGGTCCGAGGCATCGTGGACACAGCTGTGAAACCAAACCTCGCTTGAATTCTTATCCCAATCGCTATAAACGAGGTCAGCATCTGCTCAGACACTGGATAATAATAGCTTGCTTAATTATACATTTTGCCTGTAATTTATTCCAGATCAACTTTCCTCGTGGCACTGAAGGAGGGTATTTTCCAGTTCTTTTATGTTCCTGTGATTAGTGAATAATGCCTTTGGTGCATGTGCATGCATCTAATTTTCAGTTTTGACTTTAATGCAATTTAACATCATCAAAATAAATATTATTCTTCACTTTTCCAAATTTTTTTCAGCGCTTGTAAAGTAAATATTTTGCTTAAGAATGTGGAAGGCCTGTGCCTGCTTACTGAAGCTCTCTCTGAGGGGGAGAAGGAGCCCATCCCTCTATCTCGGCAGCTCAGGATCACCCAACAGATGATGGTGCTTCTTTCAGGGTGGACAAGACTTTCCTAACCTGTGGCAGAGGAGCAGGGTGGATAGCCAGGGATACCTGCTTTACCCACTCTATCAAATTTGCCTTAGCTACAGCCCGAATAGTAAAGGATGAACGGGTTAATGGGATAAAAGCTTTATTTTTTTTGTTCCTTTACATGAATTGTCAAATTGCATTCATCTTTGAACCACTCGACATCAGTCACATTCCTTTGCTGCCTTCAAGCTGACAATGTCAGTCAAATTCCTGAGCAGCTCAGAGCTCCTGTGCTGGGCACGGCTGCAGAAAACTGAGCTGAGCCAAGCTTGACATTTCGGAATCCCTCATCTCTGCAGTGGCGTGGCCGAGGTGTCACAGGCCTCTAGTGGTTATTTCTCATACACTTAAGACTATTTGCTGGCAGCAAACATCATGGTTGAAAAGAATATCTTGGTGTGCAGCTGCAATGGAAATATGGAAATACGGAAATATGGAAATAATGGGAATATGGAAGGCATATAGGACGTGGCCTGCTCTGAGTGTGCATCTCTGGCCCATACTGGGGGAGGCTTGGGTGAGTCAAAGGAAGCTCTGTGACTGTTTCTTTGGTCAAACAAAAGCACCCCTCAAGACAGATATTATATTTGCTAAAAAATTGGATGAAAAAGTCACTGATCATGAGTTTCTGGTTAAGTCTTATTTTCCGAGCTGTTTTCAAGCAAAAGTGAAAATTGAAAATTGGCAAACTTACAAGATCAATAGAGTTTACTTAAATGACTCACCAATTAGCATGTCTGTGGCTTTTAGTAACATTGTATTCTTGCCAATCACACTGGTTTAAACTTTCCCTCATATATAAATTACACACCCAGATTCATGACTCCTTTTTCTTTTCTTTTTCTTTTTTTCTCTTTTCTCTTTTCTTCTTTTCTTTTCTTTTCTTTTCTTTTCTTTTCTTTTCTTTTCTTTTCTTTTCTTTTCTTTTCTTTTCTTTTCTTTTCTTTTCTTTTCTTTTCTTTTCTTTTCTTTTCTTTTCTTTTCTTTTCTTTTCTTTTCTTTTCTTTTCTTTTCTTTTCTTTTCTTTTCTTTTCTTTTCTTTTCTTTTCTTTTCTTTTCTTTTCTTTTCTTTTCTTTTCTTTTCTTTTCTTTTCTTTTCTTTTCTTTTCTTTTCTTTTCTTTTCTTTTCTTTTCTTTTCTTTTCTTTTCTTTTCTTTTCTTTTCTTTTCTTTTCTTTTCTTTTCTTTTCTTTTCTTTTCTTTTCTTTTCTTTTCTTTTCTTTNCCTCTTTTCTCTTTTTTCCTCTTTTTTCTCTTTTTTTCTCTTTTTTCTTTTCTTTTTTTTCTTTTCTTTTTTTCCTCCTCCTCCTCTCATCTGCTCTTATCTCCTCTTGTTTCCTCTTCTCTCCACTGAATTTTCTACTCGATGTTTCCAGGGAAGTCTGTCTGTCCAGCAGGTGTGGTTTGGGGACAGATGCCCTGCAGCACTGGTAGCATGAGGACTGAAACAGAGATCGAGGAGAAATCACCAATCTCCCTATGAGCTGTGTAACCAATATTTCTTATTTCAAGTTCAGTGGTCTGCAGGGAGTAAAGGGTCTTAATAAATGCACTTTTTAAAGGATCAAGTGAGAGTGTGGTCAACACTGCTCTTCTGAGTCTGACAGAGAAAGCCCGTTACTGTTTTGGAGTTAGCCCTAGCTACTGCCATCCGTACCTGGTCCCCTTGTGGCTCCCAGGAGGCTGGGGAGGAAAAGGTGCGGAGAGCAGCTGGCCTCGCCACCTGGGTGGCTGGGCTGGGGCCAGCAGGCTGGCCGTGCGCAGATTAACTTGCACCGAGTCTCAGATCGAGTATAAATTCCCAGACTGAGCTGAAACATCTGCAAATAGCTGGGAGCTTGCGTGCTCGAGAGGCCTGTCCCTGTTCTGGGCTCCGTGTGTGTTCATCCATCCCATTTCGTTTCGCTACCCAGGAGAACGAGCTGTGAGCGCGGTGTCCTTCAGGAAGCTCCCGTTGCTTTCACGTTTGCACACGGGGCACGCAGCTGCCGTACCCTGGTTCTGTGAGAAGGGATGCGGCCATCAAGCAGCAGTGACCGTCCTGGGAGCCCCTCTGGCTCGGGAGCCGGGGCACAGCTCCGGCTGAGGTGGGCTGAGGCCGCGCCGTCTCACCTGGCGCTCGCCGTGTGCGGAGCGGCGCCGCACGGCAGCTCGTTAAGCTGGGGGAACCTGATCCTGTGTCGGAGCCCTTGCTCAGCCTGAAACACGCCAGATTTGTTGACCTTACAGGCACACTGCAAACCGTATTATTCCTCTATTATTCCTCATAGGCTTTTGCAGAGGTTATGAGCCTGGGGAACATGTGGTTAAAAGGGAGCTAGGCCATGTATTTACATGGGTTTATTTTATTCTTTTCCTCTCCTGGTGCAGCACATTATTTTATTTGCTGCAAAATGGCCTTTGGCAATTAGACGGACACTTTTCTGCGTGTGAGAAATCTGAAGAAATTAAAAGTCTTTGAGGGGCTTAAACACCATCTTGTGTTTAGCTAAGATGAAGCTTAACAACAGCCTGGACTAAGATGAGTTTATACACAGGCACATAAAGCTCCAGGGTGGTCTTAGCGGGTCTGCTGAATCCGCCCTTCATCTGCAATGCTCCAGCCGTGTTTCCTGCCGTGAGTTTGCACAGGTGTCTGCATAACTTGGCTCCCAGTGTACTTATTTCTTGTGATGAGACACCAGACCGAAAAAAATCGCTTTACACCAGCTTAGCCTGAGATCAGTTTTCTGGGCTGACAGTCGGGGGGAACCTCTGGTGAACTGTGCACATCTGATACAAGAGTGGGGAGATCATCAGGCTCGGGACCCCTCAGGACCATTTTTAGAGATGTGCTTTCCAGGCCTGACCTGCCCTGAGCATGACATAAGGGAGCCCACACAGTGAGTCAGTGTTGGAACCAAATTCCTGGCGCTCAGTCCTCTGCTCACTCTGCTAAACCACACTGAGATTAAACCAACAGAGGCAAAGAGGGAGCCTGGATATAAGGGAATTTAGCAGGGAACCTGCCTTGACTTATTAATGGAAACTTTTGAAAACAGGCAGCAGCAGTAATTTTATTATATTTTTTTCCCATGCTGAAACAATTTGTGTGCAGTAGAGTCATTCCCTGGAAAAACATTTCTTTAATTTATCTTCTTTAATTATCACTCATCTTTAGCAGCATCTGGTTCTGATATTTTATTAGAAAGTTTGCATGTTTAAACCAGGCCTGGGTGGTATTTAATTTTTTCTTGTTTCCATTTTCTACTGTGCTGGTACTTCCCGTGGTGGGAAGAGATTGGCTTTGCTTTATTTCACAAGGCATAATAAATCATACGGCCGTTCTACTTTAACATCATTATTACCATGTAAGCATGCTCGGAGACATATCCTGCAGATTACGTGGTGTATTTATTTGAGGTTAGAACGCCAAGCATTACAGACAGCAGGCTGGGTTCCTGTTGTGAAGAGATGCACACTGCTCATGGCAAGTTGTACTTTCTGCCCGAGATCTTAGCGTCTGACTGGTGGTGCTGAACAGCTTATGATGTCCAAAAGAAAGACCGATTTTTGAGAGGACTCCTTAAAATCGGGCCCCTGTAATATTTCTCAAGTTGTGCTTCCAAAGCATGAGGTACTCGACATCCAGCTCCCTGCTGAGATTTTAAGCTGTAGTTTCTATGAGTGATTGTGGACAGAAGAAGAAAGATTGATGCTCTTATGGGCCAGTTCTTCCTTTGTTAGTAGTGCTTTTTGAGACTAGGTCCCTGCTAAGGGACAAGCTGTTGCTCCGGCTATCTAATGTTGACAAAACTTTTGTTTCTGCTGCTGATTCTTTCTTCAGCTAAATGTCGTTTTATGATCATATATGACCTTCTCTAAAGTAACCCACCAGTGTCACTGCTGGGTTGGTCAGAAATCATCTCTCAGATAAAAATTAATCCACCTGTAATAAAAAGATACCTGTTTTTCTGAACAGGAGAAAAATGTCTTTTAGAGAATTGCAGACATAAACTATCACCATTTTATATCAGAAAGAATAAAAATAAGATCATGATGTCAGGTATTAGAGGAGAACTTTAGACAGAAATAAAGAAGAGCAGACGTCAGTTGAAGGTTTTCAGCACCTACAGTATGTTGCACTTTCCTTCCTGTGACATCTGCTTGCTTAACATGTCGTGCTGGATTTTGTGGTGTTACATGTGTTCGTGGTCTGCCTGTTTTCCCCATCGTGCAATGTTTTCTTCTGGTTAGACAGAATTATGGTCTGTGTGGTAAGGGTAAATTAAATATGACCTAGCAGTCACTTGTCCTCATATACATAAGCCAGTGAGTCTTTGCTGTTGTCCAGCAAGGGCTGTGTCCTTTCTCACTGGTGCACAGCTATAATGCCCACAGGAGCCTTGATGAAATTTCATCTAAATAAGCAGTTTGGTTTTGGAAGAGAAGAACTTCTAGTCCTGAAATGCAGCATGGACAAGCAATGCTGTGCAGATATTGCTCAGATGATCATGAGCAGGGCATGCATTAGCACTTCTTGTTACTGCCCTGGAATTAGGAGACGGGAGCTGAGCAGACCTGGCTCATACTCTATTGCAATATAATGCAAAATCACCAGCATGCTGATAGGTTAAGCATGATTTCAGGAGAATTCAACAAGCCTAGTTTACATATTTGCAGCAGAGCAGAGGGTACTAGGCCCTGGCAAAGAGCATTACCGTTTTCAGCACTACCAGGCAGACTAACCCCTTTCTCCGGGTGGTGCAAGCTTGCCCCATTGCATCTGTTCAAGCCCTCAGACAGCAGGGCTGGCAGCACTTCTGCCCTTCTGGTGTCTGACGGGCCACAAAGCCCACAAGAGAAGAAGACAGATTGGCTCAGACATCAGGCACTGTCTGATGCTCTGGTTGGCACGAGACATAGGGTGGACACAAGTGCCAGTGTCTGGACTGTGTCACATCCATAGTTCCAGCAGAGTTTGTTACTAGAAACTGGGTCTTGGCCTCACCTTGGACGTCGAGCCTTGGCCAGCTGGGGCACATTTCAAGAGTCTGGGTCTCAGCTTCCCTTGAGTTGCCAGGGGCTGCAGTATGGGGAGGAAAGGTTTCATCAAAAGCCATGTTTGGATGCCTGTGGACTTTCCCTCAAGGATAGTGTGACAAATGATGCCCACAAAATGCCAAAACCACTTTCTCAAAACTATAGTATTGTTTCCTTTTCCAAAAAGCATTTACAAAATGAGCAGTTCTTCCCCGTCCTCCAAATTATCCACAGCTTTGCCCCTTTGGCAACTGAGGCAGGTCTCTACTTCTGCAGACACTACAGCGAGTGCCTGAGTCTCGGTCTGGTGCCCCTGAACAGCTCCCCAAGATCTCCTTGGCTCTGAAAAGAGAGTCCTGCTGATGCAGCCAGAGTTCATTTGTGCTTCTCGCTTGTCAGACTTTTGGCTCTGTCTTTCCCAACCAGTTCAGTAGGCCCTGCAGGAAGCTGAACCAGACTCCTGGGAGCCCATGACTTTCCCATTGTCCTGTGCTAACTGCAGGGCTGGCTGAGTTCAAGCCATTTTTCTTCCTTTCTGATTGTTTTCCTTACAGTCTGCTCTTAAGCATAACCAAAATATGTGTGCAATAAACAGTTATTAGGCCAATGCACACTGTTAAAATTATTGCAGGATAGCTCCGTGTCTATCTCCCCATGCACTACCCAGCTAAATATGCAATAGGCTGCTCCTTGTCCATCACACATACTCATGACCCCAGGACATCGACATGTCGTGCAGCACGATGAACGTAGAGTCATGCCTGCCCCAACACCTGCGCTCTTCTGGTCAGACTAAGCAAGCTACAGCTTCAGGGATGTTTCCTGAAAGGTTTTATTAGGAAGATTTGAACTAGGGCCATATGGCAACGCTAAGGTTTGGTCTTGGAACCAAACTGATTCACTGATTCTGGAACAACGGTGAAGAGATCACCCAGCTCTGAGGTGAAGTACAAACAGGCAGCAGCTCAGTTTGATCAAGGATATAACACAAAGGTAGTGGAAGACTGTCTTCATTTGTCCAATGGACTGTATTAGACAGATGACATCAGAGCGTCACTGCAGTGTCTAAAGAGCATAATCATTTCATCCAGGTAAATAGAAAAACGCATCTCCAGACTCTTTGCTGGAACTTAACAGGTAACTGAAAAAGAAAATGCACGTGGAGACTACTGTGCTCTTCCATGTCTAGTTGAGCCCCATCCCTGCTCCCTTCTGGGAGGGAGGTCCATTTTTTGTGGAGGTAGTTTTATGGGGAATGTGGAGACAGGAAGGCATTATGGAGAGAATAGCAATCCCACTCAGGCTGAAAACAACCTGGCCTCCCACCCAGAGAGGACAGGAACTGCTCCAAGACACTCCTTCTGTCCCAGCTACTCCATCTTGGGGAACAAGAGACTTCATCTTCCAAGGGTACCAAAAAAATAAGCTTTTGCCTGGATAAAGCCACTGAAATAGAAGGGAAAAAAGCCTCCCTCAGAAAGGTGTAAGATCATAATGCAATTATCAAGCTGGATTTCTTTTTTTCTGTGCTGTGTTTTTTGTCTGTCATGGATGTAAACTTGGCCTTGTGGTTGAAATGGCAACAGCTGTAAACTTCAAAGAATAAACTCCTCCACGCTTTTTTAATAAGCGTCTTCCCTCATCAGCAGACAATCTGCATGGTTCAGCTGAGTTTCTAATTGTCCAGTACTTTCATGCACGAAATACAAGCTATGGTTTCCCAGGCTTGTTTTAGGACACAGCACTCACCCATTAGAGGGAAATTTTTCCATATTGCTCACTGACAGGATATGGAAGGAGTGAATATTTTGCTGGAAAGACCTGGGGTTATTCCCTAACAAATTGAGTGTGGTATCTGTGGTTTGGCATGAACACCAGCACTGATTTATCTCACTGTAGCCCAGAATCACCGTGGGCTATCTGACTGCTTCAGCCCACACAGAGGAAGGTTAGTGCACTACTTCCAGGTATTTTTCCTCTTGTGTTCTATTGATTCATCCCAGGGGTATCCTAGAACTGACCCTTAGTAAAACACACAGTCGTCTCTTGCTCTGCTTTTCTTTTCAGCCGTTTTCAGCCTTTCTATGTCTGAAATTAGGTGGAGAAAGGAGTAAGTTAGGCCAGAGGTCCCTGGCTCATTTATGACTTATTTGGCAAGCACCTGTTTTTACTGTTGAACTTTCCTTCCCTTTCCTTTCCTTTTAATAATTTTCTCTCAGAAGCCTAAGTGATTGGGTGCTGTTGAATATTGATTGTATTGCACTTGGGTCTTGGATCATACCTTCACAAAATTTGGGAAGAGCTTTCTATGCCTTGGGCTTCCAGAAAGAGTAACAAACAAAAATAACTTTTGCATTAAATCTGAAGGATGTGACTTTGCTGAGGCTGACTCCAGGATCGTAATTCCTGATTCATGTCTGATCAGTGCCATGGCCTGTGATTTTGGGAAGTTCCTGGATGCACTGAAAAGCCATCAGAATCCAGATGCCAACCCAGTTATGTACTGAGATACTTCCCTTGATCTTGTGTCAAGAGCAGTGGATTTCTTTTTCAAAGGGGCCACTTCCCACTTCTTCCTTATCCTCTTCTGACTATTCTGGACAAAATAAAGGCACCAGCCTTAGCACTGGGCATCTGATCCCAACAACCAGTACTTCCCTTTGTAACTGATAATAGAGATATAGTTTATTGCCTCAATAAAACATCTTTGCAGATAATATGTAGGTGAGCTTGGGAAACCCAGCCATTTGTAAGGCTGGTAGTGTGTTTTGAATTAATTTCCTTACCTTATTATCCCTTAATATATCTGTGGCTTGATCTTTATTAGAGATTTTTAAGAACAGATTCAACATATACTCTCAGCTGTATTTAGCCTGCCTCATACTGGCCCATGGAATAAATGGCTTCTTGGAATCCCTTCCAGCTTTGTTTCTGGGATGTTTATGACTCTCACTTTACTACAACACACTATGCAAAAAATATTACCCTGTGTTTCACATATGCTGCCTGTGAGGCTGCTTGTTCAAGCTGGACCCCTCCCCAGGCAGGACACCTCTGGCTGTTTCCATACATGTGGCATGTCCTCCAACTCAAATTGCTTCTTTCATGCCTGCTGTACAGTTGTCTTTTAGTTGCTTTGTCTCCTTTTGCATGTCCTCTTACGCATTTCAGTTTGCAAAATCAGCTTCTTATTTGCCGGGTTCTCCTACTAGTAGCTGCAAGATGTCTCGTAGGTCAGTTTGTTAGTCCTGAACAAGAAAAGGGAAAGCTTTCAGGAAGGGCTCCTTCGTTTCTCTGAATGGAACCACTTCTGGGGATCCAACTCTGCTGTTTTAGGCACTAATAATGGGTGGATTGTTCAAAAATCCTGGTTTTATTGTTGTGAATCATTGGGAGCCTGATGCAGTTAGGCTGCACAATGGCATGGATAATTGTCACGTCAATTGACCTGAGTTTCCTTGCGGGATCAAGTAAAAGTCTAGAGGGTTGCTTTGAATCGATTCTATGGATCAAGATAGAGATGTTGGGGGTTTTTTTTCCCCCAAGTTGTGTCAAAATCCTGGACAAATCCACAGAAGGTGTGTTTAAAAGGCCCTTTCAGAAATATCTGTTCCTAAGGAGAAACAGCTCCTGCCCAAGGCAACTGGTTGATGTACTTCAGGGGACAAACTTGGTCACTGGAGCATCCGTGATGTCGCATTTACTGAAATGCTAGAATTATCTCCAAGACATAGAAAAAAATATTTAATTTGTCTCTGAAATTTAGTCAGCTGACTTAATGGATCACAAAGCTCTCGTTTTGAATGCCTTTATTTTGTGGGAAATTGTTTTGTAGGGATGTTTCTACTTATGTCAAATAATTGTTATTGCTATTTGGTAGGGAAGCCAGATACCACTGTCTGCATAAGAAAATGCTAAGTTTTTGGCACACTGGGATGCCAAGTAGACATGTTAATATATGGCTACACATGTACATTCTGGTATCAATAGTGGATGAAAATAATATAAATGTATTTACTGGAAAATCTGTGGATAATAAGAACACTTTTACCTAAAAAATAAAAAGTCTTATTTTGCATTCTTGATCAATTAGAAATACAGTCTAGATCCTCTAAAAGAAAAAGAAGAACCAAACAAAACCTCAGCTCTCTAAGAGTAGCGAATGATCAAGCTGCAGCCTGTATTTTTTTCCTAAGGGAACATTGAATGAGATGTTGATGAATGCCTTCTCCTGGCCTGCTTCAGCCACAAATGCTGTGAGAGTACAGGGTAAGTCAGCTCCAGGCACACACTCTCTGTTCCACTCAAGGGAGCAGCAGGGGCACTTCGCAGTCACCTCCTGGGCCATAAGTCAGGGATCCCACTACATGGGATGGAAGGAACCAGTCTGCAGCTGGGTCTGCTCTCAACAGAGAAGTGGAAATAGCTGGCGTGAATACCTAGGCACAGGAGCTAGGAAGTACTCCTGGGTCCTGCCAGATAGACGTGGGCAAAGTGCCTGGTGCTTGTAAAGTGTTTTGGAGCAGGGGTAGATGACAGATAGCAAATCTTGCATGCTTATTACTTATGAATTACCTTTCCAAAGACACACTTCCTTCCCTTCAGCCAGCTGTTCTGCCTCAGCACTCTTAGCTGGTAGATCTCCAGAGCTGCAATGTGAGTTTAGAATAATTTATTGAAAAATCTTCCTCCTTGTTGCAGTCAATTGAATCTGCTGGGCTATGTAAGAAAGAGTAGTTGAACTAAGATTATTTTCAACAATTCTTTTTCTATTTCATAATAAAACTCAATGAGAAAAAGACAGATCGGTCAAATGTCATCTCTGGCCTTTTCTGTCCATTGTTTGCTGTCAAAACAAAATGGTTTTGAGCATTTTCTTTTCATTTGTATTACATGGGTTTAGGCAAGGGCTCAATCTAATCCTTATCAAAGGCAAGAGTCCTTTCATCTACAGATTCATGTGAGCATTGAATCAGACCCTAACTGCCCATGTCTGTATTTTTGCCATGGGAATTGAAAGCTTGGAGCTCCTAGATTAGATGCCTCACATGGGAGAAATAAACAGGGAAAATCCAATGGAGATCTACTTGAACATCACCTTCACCCTTCTTCTGTTACTGATAGTCTGGAACTCCGGAGGGACAGCAAAAGGTTTTGAGTGATGTTGGTACTCAGGAGTAGGTACTTTCACTGCTCCCACTTATCCTGGTGGCTATCCCTATCCCTTTGTAAGACACTCATGGTCTGCGTGTGGAGAATGTATGGTGGAGAGGGAGGACAGTCCTCAACCTGGCATGTAGGATAATGTGCTCAGATCCCAATATTGGCAGTCTGCTTGTCTGATCATTCATTTACATTTTTATATGCCTCACCTTCTTATAAATAAAATGGGAATAATAACATCTTGAGAAACAGCCATAGTCTACTATGGCAAGTATCCATCCTTCCAATTTCTTCCCTCTCTTACCACCCAGTAGCAGATTCCCAAAGCAGGAATTCTTGGTCACAGCCTAGGTGATTTATGTGGGAATTTTTAAAAGGTGATTGAAGATTTTTTTTTTACTATGCCATCCCTTTTGCAGCCAAAGAGACGCTAGGTTCCCTTCTCGGCTGTCATGATTCACAGCCTGGCGTATTAAGTTAAATCTTGTTCTCACTTCACCTCAGTGCCCTGGTCTGTGACCTGCAACAGATCAGTGCTCTGATCCCTGGTCTCTGCTGCCTGGTGACTGATGGCTCGTGGGAACAGTAACCTCTCCAGCCACCGCCACTAGATTTGACAAGGGCTGTGAACCAGAGTCCTAAAACTAGGGGAAGTTAGTGAATCTCTCTGTGCATCTAGCTGTGACTGTGTGTCACGCCCGTGCGCGGGATTCACACACAGCCTCCCTCTCTCTGGGTTATCTGTGTAACACAATCATCCCTGTGTATTTTGGAAATGTTTAACCTTCCCTTTAAACCAGTATGATCACTTTATTCTTAGTTAAAGACAACGGAATTTATTACTAAAAATGCCCTCTCCAACTGTGGAATGCATTTATTTTAAAGCCTAATGGTCTTCCTTCCCTTCTCACTATGTAATCTTTATTAGGGTCTTCCATGATTAATTTTGAAGCAGGAACACGAAAGGGGCAGAGCTCCAAGAATGGCATTGTCTGCATTCACTCTCGGATTTTTTTTTTTTAAATTTATTTCTTTGTTAAAAGATATTTCATTCAGAGAATCCCCACTGAGCTTTTTATTGCAGAAAATTAGGGATCATAAATCGTCTCCCAGAAAACTATAAATCCAGTACTATTGAAACATTCCATGGGCAGATCTTGGCTCTTTGATGAAATCACTCCTTTTTCTTGTATAATTTATGAGCTTTTTTTCAGCATGGGGGGATTTATGCTTTTAAATTGCTCACCAGGGTTTTATTGAATATAATTTGCTAGCAAATTTATATGAGCCAAATATATTGCATTTTATCCACAATTATGAACAATAAAATTGATGGGGCTTTACTTTTCATTTTCTTCTGGCAAGCGGACGAAACATGAGTTTATCCTGAACTTGGAGTGAGGTTTCTCAGGGATTCACGTGTACAATTAAAAAAGAAAAGAGTGTAGTCAGCAAGGCAGAGGTGCCATTTTGGAAACTTTATTTGGTGTATGGGAGGGGGCAAGTTAAATTTCTCTTGCTCCAAAGGGACTGTAAAACACTGAGGAGCTGAGTTAAAACCACTGAAGTCTATGACACACATCAGCTTTTGCAGAGTTTGAATCGCACTTTTGGGAGGCAAGGTGTGGATAAGCGGTGCAAGAGCTGCATGTCTTCCACGGTTCCCTCTGATCCCATTTGCCTGTGATATTCTGATTTTCATTTGATTCAACCCGATATATTCAAAGGCACAAACAAAACCCCCAGTATAACCCTACCTGCCATGATTCATTTTATTTACTGTATTTGAATGGTGTTTATTTTGGTATGCCCATATCCCTTGAGGACTTCTGTGACTGACAGAAGAGGGGAATAAAATCCCACATATATCTCTATAAGGTATAAGGAGCCACAAAAGTGTTCCATGTCCTGGTTCTTAACAGGCTGTTATTTCCAAATACTGGCTCATCAAAATAAGACTTCTAAACCAGAGAAACCTTCATAACATGCTCAGATGCAAATACTGCAGCCTGCTTCCACGTCAGTGCGTGTGACATTTGGGGTACACCACACTGCTTAGGTGACAGGGTATGGAATAGGAAGAAAAATTCAGGTGCAGGACCACACCCGGGAAAATCATCCCTCCAAGCAGGGGCTTACACTGCTTTGAGCTTTGTTCCATAGACTCTCACCTGCTTTGGACAGCCCTGCCTGCCTTTGTGTCCATCTGTTCCTCTCTCTGTTGGCTTCATGGGCTCTGAATCTTGTCCCTCCACAGGAATACCAAACCCTTACAACATAGTCTTGTGGTCTGGGAGAAGAAACGTTTAATCCAATTTAGCCGAACTGAGGCAAGCTAGTTCCTAGACACACTTTACAGAGGGGTAAGGAAAAAGGCTGAATTTAGCTGGTCTAAAAATGGAAATAAGATAGTGGGCATTTCAAAAGCCAGCGAGCACCAGCCCCTGGTCCACACCCTGTGGCTGTCCAGTGGACAGGGGACTGACCTCCTCCTGTCACCTCACTCCTCACAGGAGGGAAACCACCTTCTGTCCTGAGAGAAGTGTTCAGAGGAGATGTCCCAGGAAGGATCCTTGTCATTTATCCTTCCTTTTTTGGCCTTCTCCTTCAGGTTTTACAGCAGCAGGGCTCATTTTGACACAGAGCAGGTACCTTGAGCTTTTCTTTGCACTAAAGGAAATTAAGGCTGCAAATTGAAATGGGCAAATCAAAGGAAATTCAAAGCTTAAGACCCACAGAGCTCTTTGAGCTATTTGTCCCACAAGAGCCCAAGCTGCTGGTATGGCCAGTGCATTAACAGTGAATATCCTGTCTGGCTCACGCCCATTTTTTGCCATAGCTGTATTATTATTATTATTATAACATTCTATAGGTTTTGGACTTAATGTACACAGGGTGATGATTGCTGGGGCCATAATAATGAAATATGACTTTCTTAATGAAATTTCAGTCCCGGCTCATTTCACTGCTGACATTGAGGTGACTGCAAATAAACACTTTCCAGAAGAGTCAGTTAAATGGCTGCATAAGCAATTTATCAAATACTGTAACATTTAAATAAATAATAAAGAAGTATTCAAGTGTGGTGTATTACTGCCTGTGGCTTTGTTCCCAATAACCTCACAACTTGTCTTTCTAATAGTTAGATTCCCACTGACAGAAAGCAAATCTCTCTCCAACTTGGAGAATTTTATCAGATTTATCTGAATGCCAGATCAATGTGTAGGAAACAAATGGAGTCAGCAACATGATTTAAATTAGAAGTCTAACAATTTACAGTCTCCACTGGTTTCTCATAAACCTTATTAACGTTTGGCATTGGGTACCAAGGAACTATAAATAACATTCCAAAAGAACATTTATATCTGCTTAGACTCTCGTTATATGTCTTCAACACAGCTTAAATAATGTCAGTAATACCTTCATCATGAACAGGAAATGAAAAAGTTGCCCCATACATGTTTTGTCTTTTAATCAAATATTATTTTCTCCTTAGAACTGCAGAGCTGGTGGGGTTTTTTTAATATTTATTTTATTTATTCAAAACTTATGTCTACAATTTCCACTTGTTTTTCTAGATCTCAGTAGTGTACAAAGGTCTCCTATCCAAACAGAGCAGAACAATTTCTTCACATCTTTCATGCAGTTCTTCCCTCCCACCCCCTTACCTCAGCTGCTGTTAAAGGCCAGGCTCACTCCTCAAAGACGTGGGCAGGGGCAACACCATGATGCCATGAGCTGCCCTTGGGAAGGGGCAGCACAAGGAAGGAGGGCACTAGCTAAAATGGGGTCTGATTGTGGCAGAGCAGGAGATGAGAGAGATTTATAGACGGCCATCCCAAAGTGCCCTCACTCATTTCTTGTATTCTTGATCTTCTTCCTTTATCTCATTTTAGTTTTTTTTCCCTTGTGCAAAGATTTCATTTCCTTCCTTAGAAGATTGAACCCAGATTTTCTTTTCCATCTAACATATCCAAACACTCTTGTCCAAAATTCAGTTCTGTTCTGAAATAGTCTGCTCCCAGTCTGCTGTGTGGTCCTTGTTATTTTCATGGAATCATAGAATATCCTGCGTTGGAAGGGACCCACAAGGATCCTTGAAGTCCAACTCCCGGGCCCTGCACAGGCCAACCCCAAGAGTCAAACCTGTGCCTCAGAGTATTGTCCAAACACTTCTTGAACTCTGTC
>VZTA01022446.1:219621-295704 GCA_013398855.1 Mohoua ochrocephala
CATCCTCGTTGTCCTCCTTTGGACACTCTCTAATCATTTAATCTCTTTTTTATATTGTGGCACCCAAAACTGCCCCCAGCACTCAAGGTGACACCGCCCCAGTGCAGAGCAGAGCAGAGCGGGACAATCCCCTCCCTTGCCCGGCTGGCGATGCTGTGCCTGATGCCCCCCGGGACACATTTGGCCCTCCTGGCTGCCAGGGCACTGCTGACTCATGTTCGACTTGCTATTGACCAGGAGCCCCAGCTCCCTTTCTGCGGGGCTGCTCTCTAACTTCCCTTTCCCCAATCTGTCTGTACATTCAGGGTTGCCCCATGCCAGGTGCAGGATCTGGCACTTGTCTTTGTTAAACACCAATTTGTCTCCCTTCGAGGCACTCAACAGCTCCTTCCAATTTTGTATTGTTGGCAAACTTACTTAGTATCCCTTCCAGTCCTGCATCCAGGTCGTTAATGAATATGTTGAAGAGCACAGGGCCTAAGATGGAGGCCATGAGAGGTAGGTGAGACGAGCCTTGGTGGCTGCAGCAGAAAGGACACTGCCATCATACTGGGCTGGGAGTGATGACACCTTAACACATCACAGGAGCAAAGAAATGGGCTGCAGAGCCAGGGCTTCATGCACACTGGTGCAACCAGTCTCCTGGGACTGGTGCCAAGTGGTGTATGATGACTGAACCCGTGTGATGGAAGCGAAACTGTGCCAATGTCCTACACACAGCATTTCCCTCCAGCGGCTCCTTGCATGAGATCACAGAAGAGTTGCATCCTTGTAATTACCTTTAGCTTGTTTTCAGGCATCCAGACTCCAGGTCACTCGGTCTGCTAGACTCTCATCATGGCCTCTTGCGCTTCCTACAGCACTCACAGTGCCCACAGCCAGAGCCTGGAAACCCTCAGCCAGCCAGCTTTGCAGGGTTGCTCTCTCCTTTGCACCCTTCTCATCAGCCCCTGTTCATCCGTGTCTGTGTCCAGTACATACATCTCTTTCCACGCAGTCTGTTACACCTGTGGAACAAATTCCTGTGGCTGCATCTCCGCCCAGGCACCCACACTCCCCCTCTAAGTCCTGTGGGGCAGGTGAGACCCTTTTCAACAGTAAAAAGGAAGTCAGCACACAGTGGTGAAGCTTCACTTGCAATTTTTGCTTTTAGCTTGGTTCCTAACAAGGCACTTAGATTCAGAAGGGTCTTTGGAGCCAGAAAAAAAAAAAAAAGGAAAAAGAAGTGCCAAGGGCAGAAAAGGAAAGAATACAGACAAAAATTAAAAAGCCACAGAAATGCTAAAAGAAATATATCAAAGAGGTGGCAATTAGATTTAGCTCCTCAGAATGATGTGACAGATTCAATGGCAGAAATATTTTGTATTCAGTAGCATAAGAATTGGTGGAAAATTAATTCCAAGAATGTCTAGCCATGAAGCCAAAGATCTCTTCACCTACAGAAGCCAACTACAAGAAAAACAGAACCTTTAGCCTGACCTTCAAACAACAATTAGTGCTGATTTACTGACACGATTTTCCAGAACATGGATGATGCTTATGAAGGCATTGAAAAGACCGTATAATAAATTGTATTTTCTTTGAGCTTCATGGGATGTAGCCAATTTTCCACTTCAAACAAGCTCTGCCAGGGTGTCCTTTTGTTAAGTCTATGAATTAAATTCAAACAATACAACAGCTTTATTGTAGCATGTGGTTTAGCAATAGACCTGAGGCTACTATTCAATAAAAAAGAGGACTAATTACACACTTTGTTATGAAAATTACATGATAAGTTCATTAGAAACCTCTCTGAAAATAAAGTTAAGTACACAGTAATTCAGTTTTTCCCCTACCATCTCCTCACTGTGACTATTTGAGAGAAACTGTAAGTTGCAAGGTCCCATAGTTCCTTCAATTGAGGGGAAGGAGAAACTCTATAGAGTTACTTTTTATTTTTGAAAGCCTTTTTTTCCCCTTTTTCTCCAAGGGTTATGATTACTGGTAGCAGCCACCTCTAAAAGTGCCTCCAAAGTAGTGTGGCACTCACAAAGCTGAGTTTAGGCTGCCAACGTACATGTGAATTTGTGTAATTTTTGACGTGCTTATGTTCCATTTTGGAAAGGGATTTGGGAACCTAAGGGCCCAATCAAGCACACAACCCCTGCGATATAGCAGGTTGCCATGTGCCCGCTAAGCTGCCCTACCTCCCTGGGTGCCTGCTTTCAGTCTGTGGCAGCTCTGAATTTACCTCATAGCATGAGAGGTTTAAATTAGGTCAAATTGCATTGTGTTTGTGTGCACCCAGACATTTACTGCCATTCAGCCCGTGCACAACCTCTGGTAACTCCTGGCCGGCCAAGTCTGAGTGGCCTGACCATGCGTTGGATCTCTAAGTACCACTCAAAATCACCGGGTCTTAGTAACAAAGGTACTTCGAAAATTGTGCTCAGAAACTGGCAATTGCTGGTGAAGAACCCATTCCTCCTTAACCCTGGAGTTGAGATCCTAGCAATTTTAGGAATACAACGGTTGGCAGCCTGTAAAAAGACAGTACTTGCCAAAGGAGCTGCTTGTCATCAGGTGGTCAGTGTGGCATTGGCCCTTATGCTATGTTATATGATTGATTGTCCTTATATAGAGGTTTACTGCTTTAATTTACTTTAGTATCTTCTTTATGGAAAGTGTATAATTTGTGTGATGATGCATATGAGGGGGATGAATTTCATTCTTCACAGGCCCACCAATAATCCCAGTCAAGGAGCAGCACCCAGCACAATGATTTGTAAAGAGACCTCAGCCCCAGAAACTTCCCCATACGCTGCCTGCTTGGATGACAATGATGGAAACAAAACAAAACATTCTTCATCTTAGCACTGACAGGTGAGAACCCAGAGAAGAAATCCTTGGGGAGTGCCCGGGAGACCTGAGGGGAGCGAATGTTTCCATGTGGTTGGTCACCTGTGAATCGCAAATTGCTTTCATGACACTTGTTTTCTGAATCGCTCTCATTCTGGACACTTCTTACTTTGCTGTAAGGAAGCTGGGGAGCCCTTTCATAACCCCACCATTTCATGCAGACACAGCAGAGCAACGATGGTTGAAAAAAAGTGAATGCCTGTGATTCGTGTGAGTGAAGTCATCCGAAGCAATCGCCAGAATGTGGCTTTATTCAGAGACAGCTTATGCTGGAAGAATTTTCTTTTGCAGATACAATCAGGGGTTATTAAACCCCTGCTGGCTCTATAAGATTTGGTAGTAGATCACAGATTTTAGCAATTCCCTACTGCCTTGCCACTTTGTTTGACTGGATATTGAGCTCCCAGTCTGCCAGCTGTCCAGAAACCCTGTGTGAAGGCTGCTTGGCATAAGTGGCAACAACCAACCTGCACATTTGTGTAAGGAGTCTTGCAGCTGGGACTTGTTGGACTTGCAGTAAACACTTCAATCAATTGCCATTAGAACTGGGTTGAAATCAGACCATTCTGGATTGCCAGCAAAGGAAGGCCTCCTTATGCTGTCTATACAGCAGATGTACATCCTGATTCAACCTGACTTTAATTCTGCATTGAAATAATAGAGACTGAGTTTGAACTGATTCAAAGTGAACATCAAAGCTTTGTTTAGATTTTACATAGTTGGTTCTCAGTCCTTGTTGATAAAGCAGATTCATATTAGCATACTGCATTCTGAAATGGGGAAACTGATGCAGACATTTAGGGCCAGTAACTTTTAGTTAAGTTGTTAGGTGAACACTTCAGGAGAAAAAAAAAAATTGATTTTTTACAGCAATATAAAGAGAAGGCCTACAGTGTCTCACACTAGCCAGAAGTTCAGCAGTCCTGCTCAGAGGCTGTTTTAAAAAATTGCTCTAGCTCAGCATCCAAAGCCACACAGGGAGTCAGTGAGAAGAGCCAGGTGAGAGCTAAAGAGTTTCTAATCACTGCTCGTGTTTTCCCACTTCTAACCCAGGCTTCTGGATTAAATATAAAGTGAGCTGTCAAGTAAATCATAGAATCGTAGAATCGTTAGGTTGGAAAGGGCCTTTAAGATCACCAAGTCTAACCATTAAAGGCACTCACACCATATGCTAGAAACATCACACAGCTTTGTTGGCCATATAAAAATTGCTGCACATGGGAACAATAACTCTTTCTTGAAAACCAAATAACTAAAATAACTATTCTAATCTAAATCAATCAGATCTTAGAAAGACAGAAAATCCACCCCTTTCAGGATATGGTCATTGTGCAAGTGTTAGGAATATAACAGACATTTTAAAAACCCACAGCCTCTGGTACCTGCCCTTCTCAGAGCTATTGTTTTCAAGTGTGAGCTGTAAGACCTCTTCTGCCAAGATTTTAGCCCAGAGGAAATATCCCTCTCGGTGATGTAACCCTTTACAGGTCGGAGTCCTTAAGTGAAAGCCAGTCCTCTTGGCTGGTGGAGTGACCACTGCAGAGCACAGAGTGAAGTGTCAGTCAGATCTTTTCTTGCACTTTTTCTCCTTCATTCTTCATTTTCAATGTATGATAACTTCAGAAATAAGACCATTTGTAGAAAGCTAGACAGTCACTGCTTTTTTCAGATGTGCAATGTAGAATCTAAAGATAACTGTATGTCCTCAAATTCAGTCTCTAACCGCAAATTTATTTGAAAACATAAAGACAGTTGTGTTTGGGTAGATCTAATTTGCTGTTTATACTTAAGTGGACCTTTGGATGCTTTTGAGCATGTTATTGTGCAAAACGCCCAGCAACACAAAGGAAGACAGCACATCAGAAAACCTGTGCACCTCGTAGAGAAGTGTCAGAGGCATACACTGGGCAAGAATTTTCATTTTTATTTTCACACTAACTTCTGTGATGAGCATAACTAATTTCTGCCCAGGTGTCTCAAATGCAACAAAAATACAAGCCAACAGAAATGACAAGCTTCCTCTGTCTTGCCAAAGCATTTTTCTGGTAGGACAGGGGTGCTGGGGGACGGAGGGACACACAGGCTTTTCTGCAGCCCTCTTCTGCATTTGGGTCATCCTGAGACCCATTTGTGAAGAGCAACCATGTCCCTGCTGACACCCGAAATGAGCCCAGGTGGGGCCACAGCCACTCCATGTGGTGCTGGGTTCTACACAGCTCCCTTTAAAAACAACTGGCTCCCCATGGGCTGGAATGAAGGAGCCTAACTTGCTGTGGTTTGTATCCCATGGCCGAGCAGGCACCGGCCCTGACCGAAACCCCTCCTGGAAGCGGGACATCTCTGGGTTCCTGCTCACGTGTGTGCTCTCCCAGCTGTGCTAAGGGCACCCTTTCCCTCCACAGGGCACGGGCACCCCAGCCAGCCCAGAGGACAGCCAGCACTCAGCTCCAGAGGCGGCCTGAGCGGAGTAGAAAGGCAGCAGATGAATGTGCACACGGGTGGAGTGGCTGCAGCATTTCTCTGGCAGGCAGACAAAAAAATTCAGTGTTTATGATTTCAAATATTATGATTGCAGTGATCTATGGGGGAAAATATGAAGGAGAGAAAAGGGGGTTATGGGGTTATCTGAAAGAACACAACAAAGTTAGAGAGGGGTTTGGATTTGCAGCAAGGCTGTTCAAGTTCAGCCACCAGTGTGGTTGTCATTAAATGTTGCAAACAGAAGCCAGAATAGAATCATGTCACAGGAAAATTTAAATTTCAGAGACAGTTTGGGTTTGTTTTCTTGCTTGTTTGTTTGTTCAACTAGCATTGCAATGCTTCCTCCTTATCACACGGCCTGAATGCTTTGGGTAGAGCAAAGCCTTAACAAAAATATTGCAGTCCCAGCAAAGGGAAAAGGTCGAAGCAGAGGTTACAACGCATGGAGCTCCAGGGAGCTGTGTGTCACACGTGCATGTGTGTACATAAACAACATCCCCTCTCCATGAAGCACTGACAGCAGCTGAGAGTCATGGAGTGCACCAGGCAGGAAGCAGCCCTGTGCTGACAAAACTGCATGGTGGCAGTGACAGAAGCAGTGCAAAATGACCGGCTGCAGGGCAGAACCTTCCCAGGCAGGCCTGGATACTTGTCCCCATGCTGAGACCTGCATCTTGCAGCTATTTTTTCACATATGGAAAAAATACTGGGAAAAGTTTCAGACTTTTCTTAAATGTTAGCATAAAAAGTGATTTCAATAGCCCCAGTGCTTGGTTGGTTGTGACTTTCCTCGTGTGGCTCCTACTTGGCTTCTCCTCACGTGACTCCTACTGGAGCACTGCTGGAGCCAGAGTGTATCTTGCTGGGCATGAGAGAGGGCTGTGCTTTCAAATATGAATTCATACATTCAGAGATTCATAAAGTGTAAGGCCAGCTGAAAGCATCATGGTAATTTGTTCTGACCTTCCTTACCATGTGGGTCATAATGTACCATATATATATACACACATACACAGACACACACATAGACACACATAAATATTTATATATATATGTAAGAATCACCAAATGCCAGTTTATGGAGCTTGAATTTATTTTATCTGATTAAAAAATCAGACTAGCCTGTTACCTACCTTTTCATCTTCACTCTTTACAATCCTTATTTGGCTTCAGTGGACTTGCCTTTCTCAAACTTATCTCTACATCCCTGTTAGGACTCTGTGTAGATGTACCTTCAGACCCAAGGTCTCCTGCCTGCCCAACACCACGCAGAGTTTGCTGGGGGAGTCCACCTAACCACGCTTTGTGGCCAAGGCCGGCTAAGCTTGCTCCCCAACAAGAGCAGCTATACTTTGCCTGTGCAGTGTCATTAAACAGAGGTGCTTGGGGAAACTCCAAGACTGGGAGTCTGCCTCTAGCTCTGCTTTGCTGTTTCCTTCCCCAAAATTCCTTTCCTTCTTCTCCCTCTCCCTCCCTCTGTTCAGCCCCCAGCCACTTGCAATACATCCTCCTTGTCTGCCTTGACTCTACTGCTTGGATGTATTAGTGCTCAGCTACCTGATTACTTTTAATTCCTTTCTTCATTCCATTGATTTTGCCATAACTGAAGCCATCTGCTGCATCTGACCAACGGGAGGATGGGAAGGCTGTTTTTCAAATGGCTCCTTTCCTCCTTAAAGGGGTGGTGTTTTACAGAACTCAGCATGAGAGTTTTGGTGCTGTCTAGAAATTTCCACAGAACATGTTCCGTATCATTTCATTACCACTCAGCTATTTACTGTTTATTATTAACAAATTTGATTATGGAAGGTCAAATCATATATGAAATATACAGTGTTTCTTTTCCCTTGTTCCTCTGAATAGCTTTTTGTGCCAGTCATGTACCGTGCTTCAAGCCAGCGACGGTCCCACAACTGCCAAAAACGCAGCCGAAGCCGGAGTCTCCCGTATTTTCATCTTTCCATTTGAAGACAGTGTCACAATGACTTGCTCATAATACATTATACATCTCACAGAAGGCTTATTAATATTTTTTAAATGTGGATACAATGAACAAAACTTCCTGCCTGATGGTCAAGCATAACCTTGAGGCCACGGAAAAAAAATCAAAGCTCTGTTTCCACTGTTATTAACTGCCCTGAATATTGAATTTGTGCACAACAGCGAGGAGTTCAACCCATAGACTGGGGGTTTGCATTTCAAGTTGCAGAAGGATCTAACACCTCAAATCTGCAGGTAGGACCAAAGAGTTGGCCAGTGAGACTAATGACATCTCTGTTATGGCCTGTTCCTGTGCTCCTGTGAAACAGGGTCAGTGATGAACCCCAGCAGATGTGCAGCCAGCCTTTTGCATCCTCCCATGCATGCAAAAAATCTGCAGCTGTTCTCACCTCATGGTTTATGGTAGTGGACATAGCCAAGGGCAGTGTGAAGGTGGGTGAAGGTGGAGAGGGTTCATGGGTGAAGGTGGAGAATGTTCAAGGAAGATGCCAAAGTTAAGGGAACTCCTCCCAGGAAGTTAAGAGAGTGTCTTAATGCTTAAGAGAATATTATCCAATATTGCTTCAGCCTTCTGGCTGACATTTTGATACAACATATATGATGGAAATCAGCATTTTAATTTCTGCAATAAATGCCACAGTACAAAAGCATTGTTCAGAAATTTTCTATTACTGTCGGGAGCATTAGTTTTTTATGGTACCATATACATGTGCAGTATGGAGAAGTTACAGTTGCCATGGGAATGTTAGTAATGAAATTCTTGAGCTCTCAATGTTTTAAAAGTCTCAAATGAGTTATAAAGGAGACTTGTTTGCATTTCATTTCCTTTGTGAAAGGCAGAAAAACCCCACATCCACAGCCCTTTTTGACAAAATTTGCCAAACTAAGAACCCTCCATCTCAAAGCTTTTTTCACTTTTTTTCCTTTTTTAAAATTTTGCTATCTGCAAAAGGAAGCTCTCTCTGTTTATCCACCTTTTTTATTTCTTTTTTTGTTTTTTTCTGAGTCTACTCAATACTGAGTCCAGAGTGCTACTGGAAGTCTGAATGAGGTTGAGGTAGGAAATCGGAAAGAATCCAGGTTTTAATTCATGCTGTTTAAGTCAGTTATGCCGGAATATGTAAACATCAGATCTGGTTTAGGAATTACAAAGGAGAATCTTCCTTCTCATAGGCATCAAAATTTTCTGGGATGAATGTGGGGATGAATGCAGTGTGTGAAACAATTACAGAAGCTACAAAGTAATCTCTGGTTTCTGTGTGAGGAAACATGCAACTCCTTAGAGCACTTTGCTGTCATTATAGTACAACAATATAATAGTCAGGGGTCCATGTGAACGGGTTAAGATGGGCATTTGATATTAAGGATAGAGGGATAAGGAGAAAGAAGGGATATAGAGGAGTTGTGGTAAGAGATGGAGGGGAAAGGGTGTAGTCTGAAGTTAGTTGAGAAAGTGGAAGAAACGAGGGGAAAGAAAAGATAAAAGAAAGAAAAAAGAATGCATAAACAAGGGACACTGACAGAATTCAGAAAATGGATAAGACAAGCTACAGTAAGATTGATTAATGTATTATGTAGTCACTACGACAAAGAATGAATAATATGACAATGAACACATGTGCCTCCAACCCGCTTTGTCTTCCAGAGTGGTCCTTTACGGACTCGGGCGTTTTGGAAATGTGGATGTATTGAGGAGGTTGGTCAGGAAACTGGAGAGTAGATGTCTCTGCTGGCCCAACTCTACCAGATAGCCTCTGTAGTCATCATCCAGTCTCGGAATCTGGAGAAGAAGCAGTCATGTTGGGGAAATTAATATGCAGGACTTGAGTGTGAAACAAGGGTTTGGATGCAGCAGTATAAGAAGAGGGATCTAGTGATCAGATGATAGGAAGAAGATGACAGAAATGTTTTACCTTTCATTAATATCTTCTCACTTATTTACTTGATAGCTTGATAGCACTATACTGACATGCAATTGTTGATTACAGAACTGATCCAACACTAATTTAAGCAAAGGAGGTATCCTCAATGAACCTTGTATTGACATTTTTTTCTGGTCCAAATAAAAAGAGTACCTAAATTTAACTGCTTGAGTCTGATTCTTAATAAAATTGACAATGTATATATTTATATGAATATAAATTTATATAAATATATTGTTTTTTCATTTGCTGTAAATAGAGCAATCAAAAAAGAGGGAAATTGTTTCTAGAGGACACAACTAGGATTAATTTCTGAAAATGTTAGCAGCTTACTTTAAAGATGAACTTGCATTTGAGAAATATCAACACAGAGCCAGAGGAAGTAGAAGAAAGAATAATGAGAATTACTGAATTACTCTATGAATAGCATTGTTTAAATGAGTTGTTTCATAACTGTGAATCAGATGTGCTTTTTCTAATCATTCCCAACACATGTCCTGTACTGGACAGTGTTAACCTTTCAGCTCAGAGAATATGACGTCTCAATTTCAAATGCCCTCTGAATTCCCAAATCTCTAACGTTTTATAGCTCTAATTACATCTATCCAAGTTGACTGACTTTATGAATGGGGCCTACATGATTGGTTACAGCAGTGAAATTTGGCTCAGTGGAGCAGATCCTTGGCTCTCAAACTTCAGGGGCACGGTGACAGCTCTGCCAGTCAAGGGCCTGACTTGGAAAGAGCCGCTGGCTCAGTCCCCTACAAAATGCTCTGTGCTTCCAACATTTTCTAAAGGTGCCAGCAGCTGTATTAGCCTGATACCTTGCACAATTTCTTAGCATCTCAAAAAACTGAGTCTTAAACTGGTTTTGTTGTGGTGGTGGTAGTGGTGGTGGTGTTTTTTTGGTTTTTTGGGGGGTTTTTTTGGCTGGTTTCCTCTGTCTCCTGAAAAGTCACAGGAACATTTGAAACAGTGCTGTTAAATCTGCTGCTAAAGCTGGAGATGGGGCATAACCAACCCCATCCCCTCCCCCATATTTAGTGATTCAGATAAAATGGAATGACATCCAAACCAACTCCAGGTTGTTTTTGTTTTTCCAGAACGAAAACCTGAGTGATGAGGTTTTGCGACATTTAAACCCAAACCACTCCAGTTTGTCCATTATAGGCATGAGACTAAACTCAGACCCTTTTATCTGGGCTTTCTATCCCCTCTGGACTTGGGTGGTTTGGCTAAAAATGGAACCTGGATTTAAACCATCCCCAATTTGGGTTGTGCAAATCACAACCTGACTAATGTAGTTCTTCAAAACCAAAACCATAACATGGCCTTCTTGTTCTATCCCTAATTAAATTAAATGTTTTGTGTCCAGAGCATAATGGAGACTGAAATGTACAGAAGAATGTTATCAGAATAACACAACCTTCTATTTTATTCATTCCCAAAGGGCCTGATCCTGAAATCACAAAGCCCTCTCTCTGTCCTTGTGGGCACTTGACGAGATACTTCTGCTTTGAAGAGGGCTGTTACTGCTTTCTTTAAAAACAGTGAATTAACCTTCATTGAATTCCAGAGAAATGTACCCTTTCTCACTTGTATTTTCTGGGTACTTTACTGTTCCATGTATTTGCAGATCATGAAATCTCCTCTGTTTCAGGAGAGGCTGAAGAAGAGCAGAATCAGCCACGTCCCTGTCATGTTAAGAGAGCAGCTTTCATTATTGAACAATTTTTTTGGCCATCTGACCTCATATAAGTTTTATACCAGAGGAAACAGGGCTCCCTGTATAGCATCTTCTGGCATTTCTGATAGACTCTACCATGTTGCTGCCCTTCCTCAGCACCTAGGGCAGTCCTAAGCAAGTTCTTAAAGGTCTGTCGACCTCTGCCCATCCTGGAATTTTGCTTGTGATGGATATATGCTTTCTCAGCTTTGCCACTGTCTGTCTTCCCTTGCTGCCACATGCAAGGGTCCAAGGGCAGTGTTCTTCCACCTCTGGGCTGCCTGTGGACTGCCTTGGAAAGGCCAGTAAATGGCAGGTGAGGGAAACCAGCCCAGTGGCAATAGGATGTAAGGCAGTACCATGTACTCTGCCTCTCCAGTGTAATGTTTTAGGGGGTGTGCAAATAAAGACATGCCTGGAAACCACCATCAGCATTCACAAAGAGGTCTCCTGGAGATCTGGGAAGGGAGATAAGTGCTGCCAAGAGCTCCACCATGGCTCCTGAAGGAGGCAGAGTGTCCCAGCTGCCCCGTCCAGGACCCGTTGTTTTCTCAGTAGCTATGCTAACAGACCCAGAATCCTTTCTCCGAGGTATGTAAGAGTGTTGCAGGTTAAACTCAAGAAAATTTATTTCACTTTATTTATTCAGCTGAAACCCATTTTCTGATAATTTCTTACAGGTAAATTGTTACTCCTCTGTTAGTGTTTTGCTGTTGCTGACATTCTCTGCTGAATGTTTCTTTTTTTTCNACACACATGCAGATTAAAACCACCCTACCCTTTAAATATCGAAACCTGTGAACTTAACAGTGATAGTTTTCCTTGTCTCCTCCACGTGCTAGGATTTGTTCTCTTTTCTGTACAACTACAAGCTACTCTGAGGAGAAACACTCACAGAACCAGAGCAAGCTGGACATTTAACCAGATAGCTGGCACAATTACAATTGCACCACAAGCAGCTTGGACTAATAAGTTGAATGAAACTCAAAGCCAAATGTCTTTTTTTGCCTTAAGGAATGACTTTTATCCAGTATATTCTCTTAAAAAGAAACAGGCTAAAAGCTAAAGACATAAATGCGATCCTGTGAGTTAAACAAGGAAACCTGTGCCAGCGGTGCCTCCTTGCCCCGCCCGGGAGCCCCAGGGGAGGGGCGGTTGTGTGTTCATCATCTCTTTTCATCCGAAGCGCAGGGCAGGAGGGAAAGGGAGAGTTTTGTTTCATAAGAACAAGAGAGGGATCTTCTTCCTTTCTCCTCTTCAAAGTCAAGAAGGAAATGGCAATCGAGATGTGAGTAAGGAAATGCAGGGAGGCCACGGCGGACAGTTGTACCTTCTCTTTGGCATCATGGGCTCCCTCCAGAGAATCACACCAGTTAGTTATTAAAACAAGTAAAAGTCCCTTCTTCTGCCTTGTATTTTCCTGTTGACCCAGAGCATCTCCCTCCTAGTCTTCATTTGGTACCACCAGCGTACATGCTTTCAGCAGTCCCACCTGTTGGACAGTCTGCAGGGCTGGGGCAGCAGTAAATGTGCATGCCTTATGTCTGGGGCTCTGTAATACTGCACATCTGGGTAGGTTTAAACAAAGCCAGGGGCGGGAAGTGCCAGTATAACAAATCGTATGAGCCTTAAGAGCTCAGTTGAGAACCTGTACATGTGTTTTCAATGCTAATTCGAAGCAAACCTTTTCAGATTCATGCTCCAGTGTCTTTTTGCAATGTCTAGAAATGATGTAACTCCAATGCCTTTCATCCTCAGGACCATGCAGTTACTCGACCTGTCCTGCCCAGACTCTTAAAACAAAACTGCTTGCAACTCAGACGTTTTCCTGTCAGAGCAACTGTCCATGTACAGCTTTTCGTCAGGCTACCACTGGACATTTGCTCTGGTGTGAAGCCAGAGCCAGACCTAGAAGTCTGTGGAGGGAGAAGAGCTCAAAGCCCACGAGATCCCTCATATAGCCTTGGTATGGCTCCTCTGGAAGTGCTGGGCAGAGGCAGGGGTGAATGTTGTACTGCTTAAGCCGCCAGCAGGTCCCTGGGCTTGGATCCTGCTGAGCATGGTAAAGAACTGAGCCCCAGTGACAGACTCAGAAGCATGCCTGGAAGGAAAAGTTGCTCCAGAGGTGTTTCTGCCTCCTGCCTTCTCATGGCATCCAGTTACCCTTTCTGAACTGGGAATAAGTTGGGCAAATATTGAACCATGTAAAAATATTGCTGTTTCAAGGCTTGCTACTCTGGGGCAAAGGGAATGTAAAAATACTGGGAGGTTTGTAGCTGCACTAAATCTGTAGGTTTAACATAATATTTTTCCACTCCCATGTCCTCCACTTTTGAACAAGATCAGGCAAAGCTCCAAAGGAGACCCTCTGAATCTGACCTCCCAGCTCAGCTCCATGGTTGCCCCATAGCTCTCCTTCTGTCACCCATAGGTATGACCAGAGAGAAACTGAAGGAAGCACCACAAGACGAGGGACATGGGGAAGAGCATGACTGTCCTGAGGGACACTGATGTGGCAGGTCAGAGATAAAAAGTTTTAGAGTTTGGGCGTCGAGCTTTTTAATGAGAGAGATTAAAAAAATAAAGTTAGAAAGAAAACACTTGTGAGAAAATTCTCCTCCAAAGACAGTCATGGTGGAAATATTTTCAAGAAGCTCAGTCTTCAGGTCTGCTTACTACATTTGATTGAGTTGCACTGCACAGCTCAGTTCTCAAAAGCTGTTAAAAGCTTTCCTTCTGAGAAGGGCTATCCTCCCTCCTATTCATCTGCCATGAAAAACAGGTTTCCCATCATCAGAAGCAGAACCTTTGAGGCAGAACTGGCTTGAACTATAAAGTTAATAGCATGTCCATAAATAAGTGAATTATCCTCAGACATTTTGGTGGATCTCTTAAAATATTTACTTTTTAGGGGCAAGTTGGGTAATGGGTTTTCCTCAAACCCTAAAGTTTTAGTGGGCAACAAAGAATGCAGAGTGGAAGCTGCTTACCAGATGTTCCACAGCCTGGAGAGATAAAAGGAGATTGTTTTTACAAGTATAAATGGTGGCATAGTAGCCTGCACTGTGTAAAGTATGTGTTTTTATTAAGTCATTATGCAGTTGGACAAATAATTTTCCATATTTCCCAGTCATAACCTGCCTTATCCATGTTGAATATTTTGCCAGTTCTGACTGCTTCTTTTTCAGTTTACAATGCTGGCAAACTTGTTCGGTCTTGGCTGTTTTTTTTTTCTTCTCTCTATTTTTAATAAAAAAACCCTCCTCAATTTTATGGCTTTAATCATTTAAAATTACATCATCTTCTGAAACTTTAGATAAATGCAATAAAGCTAATCTCATTAATAGAGTGCAAAATAACTTAACACTCTGAAGTGATTAAAACAGCTTGGGGAAATCGCTCACTGCAGAAGACATACCCGAAGGCAACAGAGCATTCGGATCTGGACTCCTGTAAATGAACTTGCCTTGGTTAGCAGTGCTGCACTAATTTATTAGATGTCGTAGATCTGGTCCTTAATTTATAAGAGTCAGGTAATCAGAATAAATTAGGTGAAAGTCTTTTAAGCAGCAAAACAACAAAAAGGTAAAGGTTTATTTTCCCAGAGGATTGACCACGTTTTTAATTTTTCCTACAATGTTCATGAAGTGAAAAATCTTGAAGCCTCATCTCTGTTTTCAGATCATAGTAAGTAAAGGAACGTGAGGAAGAAGAAATGTGCTGTCATCAAAAGCACATGGGAGCTCTCCATGTATTCCTATCTCAAACAGGATTCCCCAGAAGTTTGTTATCTTTTGGAGTCTGCAGGATTAGTCTGGTTGTGTGCGCTTCTCTGTGTGCATTTAGCCTTTTGAAGAAAAAAAAAAAGAGAAAAAGAATAAGCAAAAGATCTATTTTTCTCTCACCGCTTCCCCCAGGCAATTTTTTTTACAGCCTTATAGCGTCAGGATGCACAAATTTCTCTCAATTCAAACAGGTTTTGTCCTACAGAAACTTTTCAGAGTTTCAGGTGAATGTGGAAATCATTGCCTTTGTCCTGCGGTGGAGGATGACAGGAGCCCAAGCAGACAGATCAGTGATAAGATTTTGCAATAAGTCATCTTTTACAATACACACAAGAGATTTGCTTTTATCAAGCACTGGATTGAGGTGACACAGAGCATAGACAGACAAAGCAGCCTGGTATAACTGACTTGCCTGTGCTTCTGCCTGCAAAATGCAGGTTATTTCCAGAACTGAGGCTGAATAAAGCAGTATGATGCTGAAGCACCTCTAATTTTTTTTTCACTCTTCTGAATGTGATCATACTTCATGAAGTTCTAGAAAACTGGTGGTAAAATCTGCTTCCAGAGGATTTATGATCTCATGTTGTGAATTTTGTAGCTTTGAAAAGGCCTAGATTTGAGAATTAACCAAAACAGAACTGAAATGACAACTGTCAAAGCGACAATTGTCAAATGACAACTGTTGCTGGTGCTATGAATTAAAGCAATATTATATGTACTAGATCCTTGTAGCCTATATGGCATCTGATTGATAGAAATTGCCAAAATGCCTTGTCCCTGAAAATACTTATTCTGATTTTAACATTGTGCCACCACACTGCTTGGTTTGGGCGAGAACATTTGACTCCCAATTTAAATTCATAGTAAAAATTAAGATAAAATAATCCAGTAAAGTGCTAGATTAGACCACCTTAAGTGCACCATCAAATGTAAACCCCATTCATTTGAAACTTAAGGCTCTGTTTCCTGAACCTGAACCTGTGGGATTATACTCTGCCGTTCTGACTACATTCGGTTTGTGAGATTTAAAGCAATTCTCTGTTTTCTTTCTTTTCCTTTTTAATCTAAATGAGAAATAAAGCCATGGAAATAAATGGAGCATTATTCTTGGCTATGGTTCAGTTTCAGATCCAGACCCTGAACCCCAGCTGAAATGTGCCATGCATCTTAAATGCTGCTTTCTTGAACTGCCTTCGGTTGGACTCTGCTGCATTTCACACGGATCAATGCAGTTACTACCTCTGAATTTAATGCTTCGACAAAAAAATGGAGTTTTAGAAATCCAAAGCTATCTCAATTATTGCAACCTGCATTAAAAAAATCACAATATATTACTTGTGAATAGAATCTATATGATGGCCAAAATTCTAAAATGAATGGCCAAAGCATAAGGTGAGTAAAGGAATCCTTCTTTTCTCCCAACCAATTAAAGAATTAACTTAAAAGTTTCAGAAAGAACAAAAAAAAAGTTAAGGTACAACAGCAGAAAACTGGATTTCCTCCCATGAAAGCATGAAAATAGGAGGAGAGATTTCATTCAGGAGAAAAAATAACCAACAAAATTTCTTATTGAAATGTAAATCCACTTGTATTTTCCACAGATGTTTAAATGGGAGCCAGAGAAACTTTAACAAGCAGTGAAAGATAAAAATAAAAATATTAGAGACATCCTAAAATAACACCCAGACTTGTATCAGTGTTATATTTCAGCAGGGGAAAAAAAAAGTCTGAGCAACAAGAGGAATTTAATTTACAATTTGAGAGATCTGTAAATAGCATTAGGAAAAATACATCTGCTTTGAAATTGCATATTAAATGACCCATGGGTGAGGAAATTTTTGGCATATGATTCAGCAGAAGTATCATGTTTTAGGAGCTTTGTATTTTTCAGTCGTTACCTTCCCTAGAGAAGGGTGTCATCAGCTCTCGCGTTGGTCACAGTGTCACACGCACACAGCAATAAGTCCCACTGCAGCAGCAGCTGGTCTGTGGTGTGAGGCACTTCATTACTTTTATTGAATACTCCTGTGAAATAAGCCTTTTAACTTTGCTTCACTTCAGAAACTGCTGTGAAAGATGGATCCTCTTCTGCGTTAGAAAGTGAGTGAGGAAAAGTTGAGACGTGCGGAACAATTCTCTTTAGTCACAGAGCAACACTCAATCCATTTGAGTTAGCAGCCCGATCTCGTGTGCAGGCCCTCCTGCCAAAAGCGCTTAGCGAGATGGTGTTTGGGTACAAGTCTAGCCTGAAGCTCCTGAATGACCACAGGGGATATCAAAACTCCAGCAGTGAGGTCCTCCTCCAGGAGGGTAGGATTCAGATAATATTTTATTTAACACAGTGACTCCATGTCCCCCTCCTCTAGTGGGTACATAATTGATCTGTGAGACCTGCAGTTACTGAAACACTGATGTGTTGCTTTTCATATTCCTCATTCACTGAACTCTACTGAAAGTCTTCCCAGCGGCTAAAATTTCCAGTGTTTTCTACTGTTTAAGTGCCTCAAAGGGCCCAGCCCCATCTGGAAACATGGAGGCATGGTATTCGCTGCACAGGAATTTTGCAGGAAATTCTATACATTGTAAGAAATATAACCTACTATATTAAATGTAGGTGGAACTCAGGCTTTGTGTACTTAAGCCATTGTTATGAATGGTGGTTCGGTGCCACGGCATCTCGGGGTTATTCAGCTGCTCTGTACAAACAGAGGAGGATGTTGTCTAACCAAGCCAACACCAAGAGGGCAGCCAGAGCAGCTGTCCAGGCTCCCCAGCGCTGTCTGCTGCTACGGACCTCAGGTGCTGCTGAAACTGGCCTCCTTTGTGTAAACACCAAAGGGTGAATTCAATCACCATGTCTCCTGCTAGAGTGAGGTAACCAGACATCTCAGACTCCCCGCTTGGCCAGAAGACCTGCGATTTTTAATAGCCATTAAAGATATATTTATTTTTTGCTGTTCTTGGCTGATCTTCTCCTTTCATGCTGATTAACAATGCTCTGATCTTTTACTGCTGCCTTTTAGTAACATAACAGCCTTCCAAGATGGAAGAAGGCCATGCTATTCCTCTAACTAGTGTTTATATACCCTGCAATAATTTTTCTTCCACGGTTGCTGCTCTTGCTAGTTTTTTCAACATCCTAATCCACACATCTCATTTTAAATGTAGGGGCACTTCTCTTAATTTTCCACAAGGCCTTTTATTTGTTTAATTTAGAATTTTGAGCATTGCTTCTTTGCCTGCAATCCTTGCAGACATTTGAATTACCATCTGCAATTTTATAACATTGATAATAATGTCTCCTTTTGCTTTAAATGGATTATTCTATGATAGATATTCTTTTGACGAATCTGATGTTCTTTTCTGTTAACAAGGGACAGCATGGCTCAGGGAGTGGGCAATGGGACATGAAAAAGTTTGCCACTATCTTGCTGCTCCATGTGTAGACTGAGGAAGTTATCAAAATGGTTTTGTATGAGAGGGGTTTCTCTCGCTTTTCTTTTCTTTTTTTTTTTTTTGGCATTCGATTGCTCCAATTTGATCCTCAATAAGTGATTTTAATATCTGTTAAGAGCGTGACGTTGCTAATGAAAATGAACAGGTTGTTTCTCAATTCTACAATAAGAATAAGTATGTGCAGTGATGTTATTAAAGGAGAAAATCTGCATGTGTGATATTTCCCTTCCCTATATTCTATTTGTTTATAGTGTAACGAAACAATTTACAGCTAAAACAAATGTATGTAGCAAGCAGAGTGTTTCAAATGAAATCAAATTTGTTCTTCCAAGTGGTACGCTGTGAGACCCACTGAAGACTTAAGTAGCAAACACATATAAATGAATCCCTTTAATGTGCTTATTTTTTTAATAAAAAACCCTACATGGATGGAAACTCTTAAAAATGAACTATAATCACAGAAATGCTTCAGCTTTTGCAGGTGGGCAGAGGAAATTCTACTTTACTGTATAAATCACTTAAAAATATCTTGGCTTGCAAAGCTTCTAAACTCTGCTCTGTGCAGTATCAAAGGATTATGAGTGTTATGCAAAGAGAACGTGGATTATGGGTATTAAATAGGAAGACTACCAGGGGACACATGGCACAAACGTGAAGAAGGTCATATGGATAAAAGGATTTATGGAGTAGAAGATTCTTAGTTTCCCCTTCATGAATCGTTGCCTTCATAAAAGAAAAAAAAAAGCAGCAAGAAATATTTCTCTCCAAGATAGGTTGTTGGTTATTGCTGCACTCAGTGTTTTATCTCACATTGTCTTGGTTCAGCTTCGGATCAGTGGGTCTCAGTCCGATTAAGACTTGCTGCAGCTCTGATGCTTCTATTTTTACAAGAAAGAAGAAGTTATCTTAATACCTCTATTAATTTACTGTGTAATGACAAGGTCACAGTGCTGGGCAATACGGATGCTAGTGGGAGAAAGAGGCAGAGAGTAGTATTATCTCTAGGAAAACACTTTAGAAAATCTCTTTGCAGTACTTTTGAGTTAGCCTGATTGGCAATGACCCTATCTATGTTTGGAGTCATTCAGGGTACTTATCTGAAGCTAGCAAGTGACTGCATCTGAAGGCTCAGGGAAGTTCTATTCTGAGGTCAGTACTGAGTCACAACTAAAATGTGTATTCTGTTTTGTCTAATACTATGCTTGCTTCGTGTTTATGGAGCCTTTTCAGGGGCTGCAGCCTTGCTGGGCTGAATACTGCACACGCCCAAAGAAAGTGCTCTAAAGGGTCAAAACAGACCCTATGGAGCATGGGAAAAGGGAAAAGTCTCTGTTTTACACAGAGAGATTTGAGGCCCAAGTTCTTCAAAGTGCTTCTTGCTTTATGTATCTAAATCTGACTGAAATCCCTGTGAGCCAAACACCCAAGTGACTTGAGCACCTGAGAGGTCAGTGCCGGGGCTGGCCTGAGATGGCACCGCTCAGCATGGTGGAGGTGAGCCAGGCAGATCTGGTGGGGATGCAGAGTGTCTTGTCTCGTGGAGCCGCATCTCTGGGCTCACAGGAACGCCTCTCCACAGACTGATCAGCCAGTCACAACCCTATCCATGCTCACTTATGCACAATCATTACCCTTTTCCCGTAGCCTTCTGGTCTTTACATTTGGTGATGGTTTTTTGTTGGGTTTTTTTCCGATTTTTAACGTAGTGTTAATGAAATCAGCAGGGTCATCTGTCTACTGACCTGCATTGGCACCTTCCTAATGACTGGTGCTTGGGCATTTAGGAAGCCTGGAGCTGAGCAAAGCCATCTGATCATCAGTCGTTATTCACTGGCACTATTCTGTGTCCTTCCTATGTTCCTTCAGAAAATACTGCATTGTGATGGTCCTTTGTGTAACCACGGTTTTGTTCTTGGGATGTTTGTGTTTTGGGTTTTTTTTGGTTTTTTTTTAATATACTTCAACCCACACAGTGTCTAATGCAGGCACGTGTGTACAATGACATGTTTCGAACCAGCTGGGTGTCGTGGCACAGAGGCAGTGAAAGGGCAGAGGTCTGTTTCCGATTGGAACAGTCAGTCAGCTCCACTGGCACCACTGGAGCTCACAGAAATACTTCTGAGAGGTTTCTCGTGCCCTATTCACAAGGGTGTGCCATTAGTCAAAGCCCCGACTTCAAAATCAAAAATCAAAAACTCTCAAAATCAAACTAAGTGAGGACTTGAATGACTCCTGAACAAGAAAACTTTTTCTCTGTGGGAATGAATTTTATCCGTGGTGAATAAATCTCACAGGATCAAACCTGTTGATAGTGAAAAGTAAATAAGATGCTAGCAGCTCACTTTAATCACACCAGACAGTTATTGGTAACAGAATAGGAGAAAAAAAGGGACAAGTTATGCTGAGTATCTTCCTTTAAAAAGAAAATTAAAAGAAAAATTATTTCCATTTGCTTGAGCTGCTCTTTTCCTATCCTGCTGTCTTCATCTGTCAGCTGCCAAGGACAGAATGATGTGATTCATAGACTTTTTAATTGAAATTGTACACAGCTAAATCATAGGGCTGCTGCTCCCTTGGAAGTCAATGGCAAAATTCCCACTGGCTTTTACAGAAGAGGCTTGGTCTATCAATGGGTAGAGGAAAGCATAGCATCAGCCTGGGTGATCCAGAAAAGGCGTCACTTACATTTGTGGAACCATGCCCTAGTTCATGTCCCCTGCTATGTCACTGGTTCTTGCACAGCTGCAGATCTTGTGGTTTCATCTGTCTCTTTTCAGAGCCTGTACTTCTGCCCAAATAATTTTACAGTTAAGCTTTGCTGTTTAACCTAAATTTGTCATCTCAGTGTGTTAGGCTGTTCCAGCATGTCCTGTCCCTTTTGCAACAAGGACTATTTCCCTTTTGTTAATTCTGTGTTGAGTGAGATCTCTTAAAACATCTGATTTCAAGGTTCTCTTTATTATCTTTAAAGATGACACCACTGTAAGTCTACTTCTGACCATCTTCCTTCAAATCTTCTGTGATCTACCTACTCATGCGTGAATATCCATCACCTTTTCTTACCCTATATGCAACTCTGTGTCGGGTGTTGGATATACAACTGCAGGATCCAGGTTTGGAGTGCCAGATCCTAGGTGGTGCTGAGAGCCTTGGTTTGCTCCAGCAAAGCACTTAAGAATTGCTCAAAAAACAAAGCAAGTGAGTAATCCCAGAAGCAGAAGACATGCTTTATTGCTGAGTGGAATTCAATGGACTTGTCAGCCTCCAGCTAATAAATGGGAATGATTGCAGAGTAGCTGGCCATACCAGGGCTGTCAGACACACAAAGCCCAGGGAGACCAGGTCTGTCAAGCAGTGCCTTTACAACACTGACAGGAGGAGGACATTTTTAAAAAGAGAATATGCTTTAGTTAGATGTGCATTCAACACCTACAGCCGCAGCTAATTATTTTGTCTCGTTCTGAGTATTATTCAGATGCTTGGCTGATCAGTCAGCCTGCTGGACTACTATCAGTGATCTATGGGCAGTATAAATGGGTTATCAGCTCTTGCATCACTCAGGAAAGATGCCTGATTGAGTAGTGCCAGAGACAGGCTCCCTAATGTAGTCGTTCTCAATTTCTTCCAGACGGTGACCCCAGCTCACATAAAGAGGGGACTTTCAGGATTCCTCTTCTCCGATTCCAATAAAAGAAGGGTGTTTCTTGCACATGTGTATATATATCCCTGCAGACTCGTCACATCCAGAAGACTGACTTTACTATTATTTGCTTGTTGAATGGATTAAGCATCTGCAGCACTGCAAACATCATCTCTTTCACATCCCCTTACAGTGAAGTCCTCCATGGCTTTGTAAGCCAGTGTTCTCTAGATCTGCCTTGCTGCATGCTTTTGCACCTCCCAGTCTGAAAGTGGCCTCTTCAGCTACTCACTTCCTACTTGGCTACTCTAAGTCTGCTCTTCTATTTGGAAGAGATATATCATCCTTGCCAGTTTGGGGGAAGGGGAGAGAGATGGCTCATATATTTAAAAAAAAAAAAAAAGTTCTCACAATGTTTATGTGAATAGGTTGTCTGATCAGAAAATGAATGTAAAATTAATTTGATTTTCATGTACTGCTAGCTGCATACTTCAATTTTACATGATAAGAGATCTTTGCAGTGTGGACTGTTACAATTCCTACAAATTTTTTAGCACTATTGATCAGTTCCAGTGAAAACAATCAAGTTAGTTCTACCAAATCCTCCCTGCACGTACTTCTGGTGAGCTGGGCAGCAGTGTGCTGTTGAAGAACGCTGCACTAAACATCTGTGCAAATTTGTAAAAGTAAAAGCATTGCAGAGCAACAGATTTTCTCAGCAATAAGCAGAGATGGCAAAAAAATTACTACTATCTTCTAGATGACAAGTTCATTATAGGTCATCCATGTGTTCTTTTTTCCTCAACTTTTGCTCACTTTATAGGCATAATTTAGGCTATTTGGGTCAGAGACTTTGCCATGCCATTTATTCTGGTCTGCTTCCAGACCTTCCTTTAGGAAAGGTCATTTTCCCCATTTATGAGCTAGAAACAGAGACTGCAGACACCTAGGAGCAAAGTGGATTGGGGTCAGCTAGTCTGAAGGGGGAGAGTTGGCACAGGAGGAGTTTTGCTCTTCCATGTTCCTCCTCTCAGGACTTTTGGGACTGAGATTTTGAAAGAGTAGTGGGGAGCATCACATAACAGCACATAGAGCTCAGCTGTCCCCGCTCTATAAGAGGGGATAGACCTCGGGGACACTTGTTCTTGCTGACCATGGTGGCATTGCCAGGGACACATTTCCTTCTTCTCACTCCTGAGTCCCATGGAGTAGCTTTGGGTAGACTCCTAGGAGTACCTTTGTTGTGTAGGAGCAAAGTGCATGGCAGCAAGCTAAAATTTCGAAACATTCCTTTCATGACCTGACCCTTCCCAAATTTCCTTGTGGCATCTGTAGTGCTACATTTGTGATGGCATAACACAAGGCACTTTATACTGGTTGTGAAATTACATAGATTGGCTCTAGGTGGTGTTGAAATTTCATGTTTTGGTTATGTACTAACTCACACAAGTACAATAGGACAGTTGTTGATCTCTTTTAACCAGGTACACTCTCTCTGAAGTACTTCTCTGAGCACCTGTTCCAGTAAATAAATCACAAGAGAGAGGAGAATGATATTATTCTTTTACTAAAATCCTAAACCAGTTTCTAATGATCCAGACATTGAATCTACATTTCTCTTACTGTGCTGAAACAGTGCAAGACTTGTCTCTGGTCTGCTTAAACTTATCAATGGATCTACAGCTGACAGTGGCAAACCACTGTATCAGATCAAATGGCAGGCAAAAATGGAGTCTTGACTGGAAAATGTCACAGTGATTTTCTTTCCCCTCCTGCACCCAAGTTTTCAAATGATACTATGTAATTGGCATTTCCCAGTTGACTGGCCAATAAATAACCTGTTCAGCTGAGGTAAGTCTGATGCAAGGGAAAAGAGAGCTGTGAGAAAAGATGCCTCTTATGTTTATTCTAAAATGATGCTCCAAGGAGTTAAACAAACTTAGAAATTCAGATCTTACCAACATCTGGTTCCTATCAACAGAAACCAAAAGCTTGCAGCACTCTGGCTGGATCATTATTCTGTGTCTGTGTGCCTGTGTGTCTTAACTTCTCCTGACATTACCTGAGAGAGTACTGGACTGGAAGCTGCTCAAAAAACTGGAAGTTTCTTCAAATACACACACCAGCATGAGGTGTATTATTCGTCTGCTTAGCCTCCACCTCCCATTCAGTGTCAGTTGTGTGAACAATACAACCTCTCATGGTCAGTCAGGTCACCTAATTTAGGTACCTACAACTTCTGCTATGAAAACAGCAGACCTTTGAGAAATACTGGGTGCTAGTCTGTACTCGACCGGCTCGTCTGCATAACTTCCTTCTGAGGACAGAAGGAAGAGGGGAGCACAGGGATGCTCCTTTCAGTGCTCTCACAGGCAGTGGGATGCCTTGAATGCTGGGTCCACCCAACTGGACAAGGACCAAATTTCTCTTTTCATTTCACAGAAGTAACTGAGCTGCAAGGCCATACTGTATCCCACGTGAGATCCAGTATGGCCATGAGAGTATCTCGTATCTCTTCTGTTGAAAGTGAACCACAGGCAACAGCAGCAAGAGACGTGTGACTTCAGCTGAGTAGTTACTTGACTGTGAAGGGGGGGTTAGACCCTACCTCTTGGGAGGGTATGAATTTCCCTTCAGTTTGTCACTGAAATAGTTGTGGGTTAAAGAAAATGCAGAACAGACCTGGGAAAACGGGCTAGGTCTTTGTAGCCTCTGCCTCCAAGAGGAGTGCCCTGACCACTTGCTTGCAATGATATTCCTTGCTGCCTTTTCTGTCTGTGTGCATAGCTCTTGCGTGCCCAGCCGCACTGTGGCTGAAGAGGGACAAGGAGAAATGCTCTTCTTCACCAGCTTACCCCCTGACCTGGTGGTTAGAGCACTTTTTAGAGGGTGAGTGGGCTTAATCCCTCTCAGGCTGATCAGTCCCTTTCGCTTTCTGCTTTAACCCTTTGCTGTCCAGAGGCAGATACCAACACTGCTTCTGACTGTCTTTAATTCTTCCTGCTTCTCCTAAAGACTTGTGCAGTGTTCAGGTGCAGTAGTCATGCACTGAAATGACCCTGCAGCAGAGTTTTGTGTGCCTATCTCTACAGAGCATGGCCTTTAGGACATAGAGGGAATAAAGATAGAAATGCCCAAAGACCATTTAAAACGGAACAAATGAATCTCAGTTAAACAGTGGATTGGATTAGCATTTGTGCAAACCTGCTTGTGCCTGCAGGTAAGATTTGAAGAACAGGTTGCCACCTTGATCATCGCAGAATTTAACAGACAATGCTGCTCAGGATGTCATCCTGAAGTGCTCTCGAGTCCTTGGGAGCATCTGTCACTGTTTTAGTCCCTCAGGAACCCACACAAGTTCTTTTTGGTTTAAAAAGAGGCAGCACATACTTTGGAGACCTATTTCTGTATGCCAGCACCTTCACATGACTACAATGTGTGGTTTCTGATTTCCACTACTTTGATTACATTTCTCTTTGTTTGAATACTGGCAGGACTTTTGTTCACAACCTTCTTGTTTTTCTTTCCTTGGAAATAAAAATTATGAGTGACCTGTGAATCTTCTGGGTTCTTATATCAATAAAAAATGGCTAAATCTGATCCTGAATCCATGATGTGTAGCATGCTTCCAAAGTTCCTGTGTAACTAGTCAGTTAAAAGAAGTGCTAATGCACAATCTGAAAGTTTTTAACATCCTCTGTTCCAATGTTTGCAAAGTTAATACTATAGCTTAGCCAAATAAAATCATCTTCTTGTGTTACAATGTGTTTTAATTTCGTTCTATCTTTGCAGAAATGTTTATAGAACAATGAGCTGAGAGTGTCCTGATTAAATTAAACATCTTTGTCTCGAGATATCCTTTACAGCTAACAACATTTCAAAGCTGCTTTCAGTTTTTCCCTCCTTCCAATGTGAAGTATTCTTAAGATGCAATGATCTGATGGTAGTTGGAGAGACATATGTGGATGTGCTTCTATGTCCCTGTGTCTTTTTTCCTCCTTTTTTTTTTAAATCACTGCACTATTTCTCCTCCTTGTCGCCAGTTGCTTTACTTCTCGTTTTTGTCTGCACTACTTTTCTAAAGATAGACAGAACAGTAGGATCACAGAGTAGTTTGGGCTGGAAGTGACCTATAAAGGTCATCTAGTTCCAACCCCACTGCCATGGGCAGGGACGCCTTCCTCTAGACAAAGTCGTTCAAATGGCCGTTCCAACCTGTTATTGAATGTTTCCAAGGATGGGGCATCTACCACCACTCTGGATAACCTGTTCCAGTGTTGCACCACCCTCACTGTAAAAAAATTCATCCTTATATCCAGTCTGAATTGACTCTTTTTTAGTTTACACCCATTACCCCTTGTCCTGTTGCTACTCCTACACTGCAGTACTGTGTTGTTGCATAGAGAGGAAAATGTGATGGACTTGTTGACTTGTAAACTCCAGCAATTTGGCTTCTAACATCAAAAAGATGTGATCAGTAAAAGCAAAACAGAACTTTTCAAAGCTTTTGAGACATCTTTGAAGAGCCTCAAATTAAGCTGATGGAAAGGAGGAAACATCCATTTCCTATCATACGTTTCTTCCAATTTCCAAAACATATATAATTATGGTCAATCCTGTTTAAATTATGCTCTGGAAAAAAATATTTTAATAGTAGAAGATTCCACTGAACTAGGAAAAGCTTATAGCTGCATGAGAGGGGATGCTGTGTCTAGTTGCCTAGAAATGTGGTTGAAGTCCACACTGACCTTGCTGAAAGGATAAGAAACGTGCACTATCCCTGCTAGATGGTATTTGCATACATCTGCTCAGGGACATACTTACTGGGGAAGCTAGAGGAGTAAAGAAGTAGGGGACTAACAGCGGCTAAGCCATATTTAGGATGGTGAAAGCAGATAACCAGTCTCCCTGGCACCTCTGTGATGTAAGGAAGGGCCCATTTCACACCTGTTTGACTAGAAAAATCCATGAGATTGTTCCCTTTCCTGTCCTTCCAAATATTTTTAAGAAATGTGAATGGAAAATCATGTTTTTCAAATGTTTCTGGCTTTTATTCCTTCATGAAATGTTTTGCCATTTCTTCACCCATTCTCTTCTGAAGGAACAGGACTTTCTGAACTCCTCTCTCCTGTTAGCATTAAGAGGGTGAAAAGCCCAGGTGGTAGCATTTTCGTTGGTAGGCTTACATCAAATAGATGATTGAAATAGTCTTGTTCTGGCTATTTTTTATATAAAGAAATGTAGAAATCATTACTTCAACTGTTTTCAGACCTAACTATTAAGTAGATGTGGCAGAGAAGTAGAGAGAAGACTCTCAGTTGGATGCAAAAAATATGACACTGCTTATGCGGATGATTATGATTAAATTTATCGCTAATACAATATTTAAATAAATATTGCCAATGCAATACATAATATAAGCAGGTCTAAAGGTTTATACCCTTTTTGGAGGCCAAGTCAATCACAATCATCACAGCTCCCCAGCTCTGGAATGCATTCATCATGTAAGCAACCAGACAACTCTTCCTGCAATTCCCACCTGGTGGTCTTATGTTGGACAAATCTCATTGTCCAGCAGGGACAATTGAAAGGGAGAAGGGGGGTGTGGGGGTGTGGGGGTGTGTGTGTGTGTTGAGATTCGCATGTGAAGATTCACTGTCTTTCATTGTGGCCACAGCAGAGCTTAAGGAATAAACCAGTTTCAAAGACAAACCACTCACCAGAGTCCCAACAATGGGTTCCCGTAGGACAGTCACATTTTCAAAGATAAATAGAAATCTTTCTTTCCTTCTGACAGGGCCTGGGATTTTCAGTCTCAAGAATCCAAAGCATTGGACTTTACTGGGGCTTCAAATTTTCACCTGTTTACATATAAACTACATCTGAGTGAAGGAAAGTGGCTGGGGGTGGATGAGAATTGAGGCATGGGAATACTTAAATGTTCCTTGTTCTCTCCAGGCGGAGATGAGCATGCTGAAGAAACCCATGTTAGCTGTTTGTTGACTCTGTGCTCTTCTATTCCCAGGCTTATGCAGCATTTGGAAACATATAATTTATATACTACACAGGTTGTACCTATGGTAGTCCAGGTCTGGACAGTGACAGTCAGAGATTATGATGACTGATTACATTTGATGACTGTGGGATGTTTGGGTGAAGTGATTTGCTCTTAGTCTAAATAAATCCCTCACAGCAGGGTCTTTGGGAGAGCAAGGGAGTGGGAGATGAGCTGTATTTGTGGTACTGCTCAGCCTGCTGTATGTGAGGTATTTTGGTGGGGTTTTGCCTGAGGAAAACCGGTGCCATTCCTACCACACTGGTGCAGAGAGGCTCTTGGATAGATCAGGCTTTTGTTCAGTTACCTTTAAGTTCTTGGATAAAACTCATTGATTTTGTCTAATAATATACTTAAGCAGAGGCTGGCTTTTTGTGCTGGGTTGGATTGGTGCTATAAGGAGCACTAAATGATTTTTATTCCTTCTCTTCCTCCTTTTTTAAAGTGGTCGATATTTTATTTTTAAATAAAAAATAGAAAGAGCACAAAGGAAGCAATGGCGAGAGGCAAGAGGAAACTGGTCCCAGTGCTAAAACCTTGGTTTGAGTTGTGGATATAATGACGAGATGCATTGCCTTTCCTAGCTCTGCAGATTAATGATTGATTTACCAGGAAATGTGCTGTTATTACAAATGTGGGGCCTAATTTGGATTTTGTTGCTTGGGAGTTGCCTGGGTGGGGAAGGAAAGTGGGATCCAGCCTTTATTTTTACTCCTTTTCTTAGCCTTGGGAATGTACATGTTCAAAAAACATCTGTCTCGCTCCTTCTGCACAGTCTGCTCATCACTGCCATTTGCTGAAGCAGACCAAACACTCTTGGCACAGGGGAGCCCAGACTGCACACTTACTCTGCCCTGTCAGGCAGTAGCTACATTTTAGAAGGAAACCGCAGTACAAAAGTGGGATCTCAGGTTCCATGCAGTGTATGCAAAGCAGTTTCATTTAAAATGTCACGTTTACCTTGGCAGAGCCACTCTTTAGTAGGGATTAAGGCTGCAAAAACCACTGAATCATACTCTCTGTTTCTACATGTGTGCCAGGTCACAAACATAAATTGTAATGTTGGCCCTCATCCGTCATCACATAACACTCTGGCATACTTTTTCATTCCCAGAATATGAGTGGAATGAGAAGGTTACTTGGAAAGTCATCTGTCTGAGAAGCTGTCCTGTTATAATTAGCAGGCAATCTTGAATTTCATCTCTGGAAGATTATGAAGAGGCGGAGGAGCAGGGTGTACATGGTAGGTTACCAGGGCCTCTGGTAAACCAATCTGACCACAACTCGAAGGGCTGAAGCAAAAAAAAGTTGGGGAAATCAGATAATGCTATTTTTTTAAACAAAAAGGTGTAAAGATGACCTCAAGCAGCCAAATCGGGATCTAGATATAAGTTTAAATTTCAAGCAATTCTAAACTTCAGGGATATTTTGAGGTGGGAGTTTGGTTTGGCTCACATCTGGCACCAAAGATTCACTTTTCTGTCTAAAGGCTTCTTAGAGTGAATGAAAGGCAGCTCAAGGTGGAGCCATAGAACAAGGGAAAATAGCAGGCAACTGGATGGACGTTGCAGCTGTCAATTAATCACATAAAGGTAGCAATGATGACCTTGCAAGTTATCAGCAGTTGTCTCCTTCCTCTTCACATCTGTACCACAAGCTAAGGGCTGTAGCTAAGGGCTGTCTTTAGCCCTGCTTCTTTCACAGCACCTGCAAGTTTTGTGCAGTCTGATTTGGCCATGTTTTTCAGAGACCTGCAACAGCCAACCTAAACCACCCTGGTGCTGCAGTAGGGCAAGAAGGACCTTTCTTCATACACTTATGTTTCTTTCAAATATATGGAGGACATTATCCTTTCAACAGCTTTCAGAAAGACTGCTAAAAGAAACATTGTACCTCAAGCTTTTGTGATAAATATGTTCTCTCTCTCTCTCTTTCCCTAGTCAGGAAATGTGTTACCATTTTTCCACCGGCTGTACTGTGGGATATTAGATGCTCTGAGAGGAAAATAAATGCTTAAGGCTTCCTTCCTCTGGCACTTCATTAATGCCAAGAAGGAGGCTGGGTAGTGTTGCTGTAATTAACAGGCTTTTGTTAAAAGAAGTGGTTGGAGCTACCTGATTGCAGTTTTGCCCAGCAAAAGAAACACAAAAATTACTTCCTAGAACAGGACATTGACTTTAGCAAGAGCAATGCTTATAATATATTTGGCTACATGTGTCATACTTCACAATTTTATTCTTGACTCCTGCTGGGAACTGATTTAGGCCTTGAAACAAGGACTGTGTTTCCTGTAGGAACTACTTTAACTTCTTGGTGACTTGGCAACACTGAGGCTTTTTGCCTCCTCTCTAAACCTCTGTGCTGTGTGGACTTTTGTTGGACAGATTTATTTAGATATTTTTTTGTGAGTCTACAAATTTGAACATTTTTTATGGTGCTCTTAATTTTTCATTCCTTGCCCAGTTCTACCTGAACTGCTTTCCTTTTGTGCTTGCTATCAGTCTTTGCTCATATGAGGTAACGCTGAATATCACAGTGTTTGGTCACTGACAGGGGAGCAGTAGTCTGTGTGACTATTATGTTTCATCTTGGACAATACCCACAGAATTTCACAGGTGTCCGGTGATGTGTAGATGAGCATGACTTGGCTGCATGGCAGGAATTTCTTTACCCATTGCCATGGGGGATATTGTCAGTGTGCATACAAAGGCATTGTTTCATGTACTGAGTGTACGTCTCTCTGTAAGGTACTTCTATAGCACATTATTCCATGAGAGAACTTTATCCTGAGCTCTGGCAGCGATGCCTGGGTTGCTTCCTGAAGTATGAAGCTCTCTGTTTCCTCTCTTTTAAAATTCTTACTATCATTATTAGTGTTTCTTTAATTTATGTAATTCTGGTTTGAGTTCCCGTGAGCTCTTCCCCAACACTGTTTCAGTTTGTTCTGCAAGCACATATTAGACAGCAAATTACAAAAGAACTGTTTCTAAAAGGAGAGCATTTTGAACAAAAGAAGAAAACTGTAATTATTCCAATGAGGATTTGAGCAAGCCATCAGAATTAACAATGCTGCTTTTCCAAATGTGCCACTGTTTTGATTAGCTTATGTGCTTATACAATCCCTGCCATGGCAGTGACCGTAACTGAATGCCTGTAACCGCAGGCAGAAAGCTATTAGAGCCCATCCACAAAAAAGCAGCTACTTCAGTTTTCTTCTCATCAAAAGCCTATAGTGCCGAACTGATGCCAGCTAAGTGTTTGTTTCTGTGAGATTTTTATCTCTTTATACCATTCAAAATACTTTTTTTTTTGCAGAACGGTTTAAACTTGATCTATTAATGTTTATAAAAAGTGCGTTCTTCAACACATTCTTTGGGCAGTGTCAGAAAACAGCCCTTGAAGCAGAAAAAACAACCCTAAATTTGCTGACCACTTGAGGGAGGTGGTGTGTTGTCTGGATGGTGGAATTGAAACCAGTGTTGTGACTAGCTTGCAGTAGAAATATCAAAGTTTTAAGTCTTTTGTAGGCAAAAGGGAATACTGGACTTCAGCAGTGGCTGCTTTCCTCACAAAGCCATTCCCCATGCAATCTATGATAATTCACTTGCGACTATCCGTGCTTTCTGAAGGGCATACTGTTTACAGAATTAAGAAAAATTAAATCAGACCAAGTAAATGTCTTCATTCTCATCAGAAACAAATTAGAAAAAGCCGGCAGCAGAAAAGTGAGATTTCAATAGCTGTTCAACATATTTTTCAGAATAAGGATGTTTACTGACTGGCCTGAACTCAAGTAAAATTATGAATGCAAAAACTCTTCATTCCCCTGAATGAATTATGTGCAATACTTGGAGACCCGACCTTTTATCCCTTCCTCTGTCTCCCCTTCCGTCCCACGGATGTTTGGCCTGGCAATGCTGCAGAACTGCGGAGGTAAAGACAATACAAATGTGACATGACATTTTCCTGTCTGAAGGGCTTGGAGGTGAGCCTAGAGTTCAGGAGAAATTAGGAACAGAAACATTTCAGAACTAGTGTCTGATGTGGGGTTCAGGCCTCACTCCTCAAATGAAAATGAAAAAACCCAAAAAAGCTACGCAAAATGAGCAGCCCAGTGCCCTTTGGGGCACTGCGTACGGCAGAGCAGCGGAGTATGGAGGAACTGTATGAAGCCCTGCCCATTCTGCATGTCCTCACCAAGAGTGGCTGGCCCCGTGTCTTCTGAAGAAGGTATTCCAAAGTCTACAGTAAAAATTATCCTAGAAAATAGAGCCACAGTGGATTGAGAAGTGGAGACACCAAAACTGGCTAAAGTAGAACAGCAGGTGTTACTTTCTGAGTAGAACAGAAGCTGCTGCATGTCTTTTCTTGTGTTTATAAGCCCTAGCTTAGTGTTTGGCCTGTCCAGAGCAGGATGACGTGGCTGATTTATACTCAGCCAGCAGTGCTTTATAATCCCAGGATCCTCTTCTGTCCTTGTCCACCCAACCAGTTGTTCCCCATCGAGCATCTGAGAAGCTGATTCCTCCTGGCCAAATGTAGAACTTTGTGTTCTTCCTTCTTGAATACCATCCTGGTTTTTTTTTTTCCCGCAACTTCAGTTTTCAGGATCATTTTGGGCTTTTCAGCACGTCTGAAGCTCCACCCTTCTTATTGTCTGCAGATTTAATAAGGACTTTCTGTTTTCCATCACCTAGACTACTCATGAAAATATACTCACTGAAGGAGATTTCCCCCAAACCTTGGTTAACAGAGACCGGCTTAAATCTAAAACATAGATCCAACTGTTCTCATAAAGCTTTATGACTGCCTACTGTAACTCAGGATATTCAGCATTTAATGTAAGCATTATAATTAGCTGAACTTTCTGAAATATGTAGGTAGCATCATCTCTCCAAGAAAGAGGGTGCTGCAAACATGGGTAGAGACCAAGTAAGTCCCTCGAACTGTGCATCCTGTTTCCTAATAACGTGAACTGTCCCTTACAGATCATCAGGCTTCCTACCCAAAATACCCTAAATTTAGAAATCTGTGCTCAGTACTTTGAGCTCTGTGGAAGGTTTCTGTCCCTTTCTGTTTATCTGCCACTACTCTGGCCTCGAACAGAGTTTGAACCCCAAAATAAAAATCACTGCATGAGTTTGCATATGACTAAGAGGCTGAAGTCTGCTGGGAAGCGAGGGCTCCAAGTGACAATTTTGACACAAATAATGTTCAGCCTCTGTATTAATAACAACATGCTGACAAAGCGTCAGAAACAATATCCTGTAGCTAAGTAAGTTACAATAGTCTTCTTTTCCTCCCCAACAAAATAGATTTTATCCTACACACTTACATCATGTTCACTGCTAATTTTGACAAAATCTCCGCTGTCCTACATTTAGCTGGAAGTATTTTAAGAAGCCACAAAGCCTCCTGTTTATTACCCTTGTTTGCTTTTTTCCCTGCATCCCTTCTACTTGACCAATATTTTCTTCCATGTGAACTCTTCTACCAGGGGCGTGTAGAAACATTTTCCATGTTAACCAAATCAAATATGACGGTTTTGAGTTTCTAAAATGCAATCCTAAAAGTATTGAGAAGGGTTTGTTATTTTCATATGAAGGAGACAGTAGTAAGTTAGAAGACTGGCAATGAAAAAAAACAACAAACCAAACCAACATGTTTGATGATCTTCATACAAAAAACCCCAACAAAACAGGAGCTAATATGACTGTTTGAAAATATGCACAATATATAATATGTTTCAGTTTTGATCAAGACTTACCAAAAAGTGAAAAGATAGAGATGAAATACAATTAAGTAGCTTGTAAATGACAACTGCACATGCAGCACTTCCCAATGCACTGTGGTTTTCGGGATTCCGTTCTGATTTGTTGAATACAACACTTCTTATTAACCCTTACATATTGTGTTTCTTTACTGTTGTTGTATTTGCAAGTGATCGCTACTTTCATTGCTGCTGAATTTCTCTCTCAGGGATTTCTTGGGATTTGGTTTAAAAAAGCAAAGTGTCTGACCTCACTAACTACTTAAGAAACAACTACCGTTTACCATTCCTGGTAGATCTAATGCTTACATAATGTACCCCTTTAAGCTAGAAGATGTTTTTTGTTTGTGGAAGTCCTTTGGTAGGTATTAATAGGGCACAGATTAAAATGTTTAGAATCCATTTTTAGCTACCTTAATTTTTATTGCATTAAAACCGAGACAATGTCAGAAGGTTGCATCTATGGAAGGTGAAGGCTTTAGGTGGCTTAGACCTCAGTTAAAAAAACCACCAGCAAAACCACCTTAGTCAAGGAATTCTGTTGTAAATATGTCTGGGAGTGGCAATGTATTTTATTATCCCCTCTTTTGATTAGCTTGTTCCTTTGTTATTCATTGCTGGTGATTAAAACAAAAGTTGTATTCACATCTACCCAAGGTAGTAGAGGGAAAACAGACGCAGCAAAAGACTTCCTCTACGAGCCCCAGTGTGGGGAGATGGGTTACGCTGAAGGCAGGCAGGAGCACGAGCTGTTAAAATGCACTGCAGTGCACACTCTGTTTTCAGGGCTGATTGATGACATTTCCATATATAGTTAGGAGTAAGACATTGCTTTTGAAAATAGAATTAAAACTTTCCCTTTTTAGGAGCAAGCACCACTTTGGCAACACAACCAGCCCCAAGTACATTAGTTCTTTTGGTCAAAACATTAACAGGGTACTTTGTTAACAAAATGTTCAGGTCATGATGAGTTCAAAACATGAACTGTGAGGCTTTTTATGAGCTAAATGTTTCCAAATAGCACTCTAAGTTGAAAGTGCTGAAATTAAAGCTTTTCTCCTGTAAACAGGGTGTTGCTGAGCTGAGTATATGTTGTTTTTTTCAATTACTCAGCATAAGGTGATGGGTCTGCAACGACATATGTTCGCTGAGCAAAGACAGATGTCACCAGAAACATCTGGATGGTAGGAACACTTCAAGGAAAAGATTATAAAGATGCGTTTCCATTGCCACTTTCTGTCCCTCTTTCCAACTTGGCAAATAATTGCCTGTTTTCCAAAATGAAAACTTTGAGCAACCACTTACTGTCTCAATTGTAGACGGGAATCTGATATTCTGGTCCAGTCAGCAAAAGAACAACTTTTCCCTTTGTATTTGTACTACTCGATTCAGGTCTAGATTTGCAAATGCCCATGGACATACATTCTCAGCAGGATGGGCTATCGGTGGGTGGAAGATCACCAGCTCAGCTGAAGGTGGGTAGTACTGGCTACCCCTCAACATTCCCACGAAACATGAAATAGGATTTTTAATATTGTTTTAATGTGGAAGCTATTTCACCTTGTTGCCAAATATTTTAGTGACACATTTTGCAGTATGGAGAAGGTAGATCATAGATAAAATTTGAAGGACCTTTATAGGTTGGAGAGATGGGCAGAGAAGAACTGTCTGAAATTCAACAGAGGCAAATGCAGGATCCTGCACTTGGGGAGAATAACCTCAGACACCAGTACAGGCTGGGGACCGAACTGCTGGAAAGCAGCTCTGTGGGGAGGACCTGGGGATCTTGGTGGAAAAACTGTCCATGAGCCAGCACTGTTCCCATGCAGCCAAGAATGCCATTGGCATCCTGGGGTGCATTAAGCAGAGCCCTCCCAGCAGGTCTAGGGAGGTGAGCCTGCCTCTTTACTCAGCCCTGGTGAGGCCAAATCTGGAGTGCTGTGTGCAATTCTGGTCTTCTCAGTAGAAGAGAGACACGGGGCTCCTGGAGCAGGTCCAGTGGAGGGCTACAAAGGTGATTAAGGTACTGGAGCATCTCTCTTATGAGAGAAAGCGGATGCAGCTGGGCCTATTTAGGCTGAGGAAGAGATGACTGAGAGGAGACCTCATCAACATCTACAAGTGTCTCAAGGGAGGCTGTTAAGAAGATGGAGCCGGGCTCCTCTTGGTGGTGCCAAGCAATAGGAAAGAGGCAATGGGCAGAAACTGGTGCACATGAAGTTCCACTTGAATATGAAGAAGAACGTCTTTATTGTGCAGTAACTGAGCACTGGAACAAATTGCCTACAGGTTGTCTGTGAGGTCTCCCTCACAGGAGATATGAAAGGACTGCCTGGATGCAGCCCTGTGCCATGTGCTCTAGGGTGACCCTGATTGAGCTGGGAGCTCAGACCACATGACCCACTGTGGTCCCTTCCAACCTGACCCGTTCTGGGATTCTGTGAAAATGTACATAGTATCTGCAGGAGTACAAGATGGTCCTTACATAACTGAATCCACCGATTACTCCTCAGAAGAACACAAAGTGCCAGCAACGGTGCAAGGTATCATTGTGAGATAATTTTGAAAAGACGTGGCTGAAAACATCTGAATTTTGAATAGAGAGAAATAGAAATAAATGCAACGTCCCAAGCTCTGTAGGCCACGCTATCATCTATTCCAAACATTTCCAAAATTGCACGCAAATCTGTGCAAGCTTTGGCTACCCAAAAACATTCCAGGTTTTGTTTTGCTGTACGAAATGACTCAAAACACGGGGAATGCTTACCCAAATGTTTTTATGCACATTTTTCTACAACCCTACAACCTCGAATAAAGCATGACAGTTTTAATGCTGAATACCCTAGAACTGCTGTTTGCATCCTGAAACGCTATATTATTATATAAGTGCCTCTAATTTGCTTTGGAGGAGAAAATTGGGAGGAAAGCTGTTGAAATAAATCTCATTGAACTAGAACTGAGCTGTAGGTTTTGCCTGTCAGGCCATCAGAGGCTTCACAGCAGAAATTACAAGAGACTTCAGCGTCATGGTCTTAATAGACAGGATCACAGATCTGGAGATTATGATGGGTTTTGTCATAAATGGTGAAGGTGAAGATTGCATGACATAATTTGTGCAAGACAATGTTTTGAAGAGTAAAATATTAAGTGGCAGTGCTGAGAGGAGTTTTTTAAATTACGTACACTTTATGATATACTCTAGAGAGTTCTGTACTTAGTGTTTATTCTGCATTTAATCCGTTATGTTCCAAGAATATAACGTTGGTAATAGGAAAATCTGTTCTTGTGACTCAAATGCAATGACACTGCAAAAATGAGCTGAAAATAAATGTTTTCCACAGCATTTTTGTGCTCTCCTGAATTAAAAGTGACGTTCAGACTAGTATCTAGAATAAAAAACTACATTAAATCAAGGAAGTGTCAAATACAAATTTCAATTTATTGCAAAAACTGTCACAGTAGTTCAAACAACCTAAAATTTGATCTAGCTTTAGTAAAAGTATAACTCCATCCTGTTCTAATTCCTAATTCCTATGTACAAAATGACGTATTTCATGGCGGATCTCATTTAATTTGAAAAACAAGATTGTGACATAGCATAATAATTAAAAAAAAAAAAAAAAAGCCTAGACAAAAGGGGAGGATCTAAGGAATCACTGGAACAGTCATGCACAATGGAAGTGTCACCACAGATGGGAGGTTATTCTTTGGGGTCTCCATTTTTAGCTACCACTTCAGTACATTATTTTGAGAAATTTAAAAAGGCAAAAGGGAGGAAATACCTTTGGAATATACATCTGAATATAGCCATGGGTGCAGCCCTTTAGCTCAAACAGGTACAGCTACTCTCACAAGAGACATAGCTGTAGCTATGTATTTTTTTATCTATCTCTCTCACTCTCTCTCTCTCTCTCTTGCTCTATCTCCATGCTGATACAGCCAAGATATCAGTGGATGTGTTAGCTGGATGTGTGGGTCATGGCCAACTCACCATAGAAATACTGAGGACAATTCCTGTATCAGTAACATCCACAGTAGCCTGATGCAGGTGTCTCCTCTATCACTTAGTGTAGAGTGCGAAATGTGAGTGATTGTCAACCCGTGGTAATATGGTGAACCAGAGGGATAAAATTATATGGATACGATGGACCACTCTTTATACAGAATGAATGCTCAACATGGTTTTGGTCTCTCAAGGATTAACTTCTGGTAGTGCAGTTCTCGGCGAAAATTCCTGTATTGCAGTTTGGGGCAGCAGAATAGCTACTGAACATCATGCCAGCTAGGGACAGATTGTCGAACCTGTGCTCACAAATTGGGTCCTGCAAATCTGAGTCCAATATTACAAGAATAAGTGAAGAGAAATAATGTAGTGAGATAACCTTAGCAATGACTACCGATGAAAGATTTATGAACTGGATAGACAATGTACTGGAGGAGTTGAGCAAAAAGAAGTTCCTACTGCAATTCAAAAGAAATGTTAAAACCCTGTGTTACAATCAAGAATACACGCCTCCAAATTAATGGATCTTAAAAACCTTTTAAAGAGGTTTTTAAGTACAGGTCTAAACTAATGAATTTACCATGCTTTAGAGTCCTATTATCCCAGTTGCTTCAAAGCAGCTCAGGAAGAAACAGATGGAGTCTTTTCCTTCTCACACATTGGCCACAGAACGCACATTCATCCTGTTTATGGAGTCTGAGCACATCGTTTTCACAGTAATTTGTATAGCAAAATGCATTTTCACTGTAAAGGAGAGATTTGCAAAACCTGTGACTTTTCTTGAGGACTGATGGACCAAGACTAGAAACGCCATCAAACGACTTTAGTTAATAGCAATATTTGATACTTGGTTTCCCAAGAGCTGCAAAGACTCGAGATGAAGAAAACTTGATATGAAGAAACCAAGGTGCCCAGAACAGAGCAGATTTGTGCAACTTCCCACACCAAGTCCATGACGGGCTGAGGAACAGAAATACAGAATTCTTGGACGCCGTGGCTCTTGTTCTACACACTCAGCAACCGAGAAACTGAGCAAAAAAAAAATCAAATTATTTCTTCCTTATTTGTCTAACGGGAGCCATCAATGAACAGACCCAATGCTCTGCAGGCCCATGCCGGCTCTCTGCCAGCCTTTGCAAAGGCAGCGTATTTTCTCTTCAAAACCTTTTCCTGCAAAGCACAGATTGTGGCTGTCAACATCTCCATCTATGGCATATCGAATATGAATTTTCAGCACATAAGGACTTCATTATGCACCACAGGCTCTGGCTTTCCCCTCCCTCCGCCCTTGCCCTCCTCAGCGGTAGCTGAAGTTCAGACTAGATCTGTCACTGGCAGGATCACCTGGATTGGAAAAGCAGAGGCAGGATTTCAGCACACTCACTCCCTTGTTTGCCACCCCTCCACGCCTGCCCCCCACCAGTGGGACAGGGCTTCACCACCCGTGGCAGTGACTTAGCTCCCTCCTCCGGCTCCACCAAGGTTATGGCCAGAGAGAGCCAAGAGGAAATAAAACAAAGAGGAGACATCCTCCTCTGACAAAAGGGCCTCTCAAAATGAACGGATCCTCTTTCAGAGCAGATGGGAAAAAATAAAAGGGGCTTCCGTATCAGTCAGCTCAGCCTGGAGAGATGGAGAATGAAAGCAACCTTTGAAACAACGTTGTGAGGCAGGAGGTAGAGCTCATGGGAACACTTCTAGCACAGTTTGCCCTCTCTCCTCATGGTGACATTGCTTGGAGGTGCCCTGAGGTACCCAAAGCTAGCTGGCCTCTGCCTGACTGCAGCTTTGTTTGGCAGCAGCAGGTGTGAAGAGCTCTCAGGCACAGCTCATTGCCCCACCAAGCTGTACTTCGGATTTCCAGGTCGTCTTGGGTGTGGAGCTTGGTCTCCCCAGTCCCACATGCCATCACCTGAGAAACAGACAACCTATTTCTGCTCCTTTTCCCCATTCCCTGGGTTTCTGTCAGAATTGAAGCAAGTCTTCCTAACAGAAAAGTCCAAACCTGCCTCCAAGCAGCAGACTGGAAGGCTGCATTCCTCTATCTGCTGGGATTTTCCTTTTCTTTCCATGAGCTAACAGCTAAATCCCACAGCAAGGCATGAATAAACAAAAACTAGGAAGGATTAGGATGTACTATTTAGCGAATCATGACTAACACAGCCCTGTCTTGCTTCCTCTGAAAGCGCGCCACAAAAGTTCAACAAATATTATTGTGAAATGAACCACAAAGTCTTTACACACTTTAGAAATGGCATCTTCACCAATTTTCTCTGGCAAAACCCAAATGGATTTAGTTTCTAGCTGATGGGAAAGTCTCTAAATTTAAAACACTTGATAATTGACAGAAGACTGGAGTTTTTCAATTCTTTTCCTGCCTCCTACACCCTTCCTGTATGGCAAATATAATTTAGCAGAAGATTCCAAAAGTCAGAGGGTTTTAATCAAGATGAGAAGCTACTTGCTTTGTTTTTTGCTAAGAAAACACTCAGCAATAACTCCTTCTGTGAAGTGAAATGTTTCGAAGTATTATCAGGACATCCACCTCTTGTGCACATAATTGCCGTAGATGTCAGGGGGAATGGAGCATATATAAAGAGGTGTTTGCTGGTGCACAAGGATGGGGAAAGGAGAAATAATTTCTTGTAATGTGGTCTGTGGTGTTATGAGTGCTGGTATATGAGTGCCTGTATGTGTATGATGTTCTTCTTAAACATAGATGTGTATAGTTTTGAGATGTTGGCCATAAGAAGGTTTGTTCTAAAAAATAATAGTCTGAGTCACTAGCCTTAGGATAGATTAAAAAACCCATTTCCAAAAGAGGTCAGATAAAATGGAAGATGAGGACAGGCTGCAGTTCTAAAATTGCTCATTGCAGCATTACTTGTAAATATTTGTTACAGTACCTTTAAAAAACCCACATCCCCTTGGCAATACAGATAGATCCTTACCCGTGTACATAAATCTAAATGAAGACAGAAGGAAAGAAAGAGCAATCATACCTGGTATTGCTGCAAATCTAATTCCTTTTAGAAATGTGGGTGTTATTATTCCATTCCTCTGGCAGCTATGGATAATTTTGAGCTCCATGAAAACTGATCACAGATTTTTAGCATTTTAGAAACTATGTCTGTGAGTGTCATGGTCTTTCAATACTGGGGAAAAGGCCTAGGAATTTTGGGTTTGCTCAGATATTGCCTACATTGCAGATGAGTATTTTTCTTTCACACATGGGATCAATTCCTTTGTGCTAACAAGGATCCACCCACTCCCATTCCTTGTTCCCTGGCTTAGTATGTACCTCAAATCCTCACATGCGGTTCCCTGTGCCTGAAAGAACCCGATTTTGCAGAAGATAATCCTGAAGGATGGGGAGGGAAATGTGAGAAACTAGTGCTAAAAGTACTGTAGAATAAAAGTTCTGGTTAAACCACCCATTCTCACTGGAGCTTTAACTCTTACAAATGTCAGAGCCTTACTCCAGACTTTTGTTTCCTCTTGGGCCGGAGGAGAGTTGCTGCCCTTTCTTTCCGCAGAAGGTGCACAGTAACTACCTTCAAGCTCCATTTAACAGTAGCCCTTTCGCTATGCTAAGGAAAATTATTCCCTGTTCACAGCTCAAGAGAACCAGGGGACATTTTTTTGTTCTGATGACTCTGTTTTAAGTGAAAACACAATAAAAGACTGAAACAGATGGCAACTTATTTGTCTCTAAAGTTTGCATGTGTGTTCCATGACATTTTTATAAGACTTTAAAGATGCTTCTTTTTCTGTAATCAGTAGTCTGAAATTGCTTTTTCCAATAAAATGAATCTGCTTGACTCTCAGTGATGTTGCAGTCTCAGAAGATGGCTGTCCTTTCTTCATAGTTTTGTGGTGTCATAAGGCTTTCTGTCCCTGTATGTTTTTTAAGACTGCTGTACACTTTGATATTCAGGGGTTAGACCTGTCTGCATGCAGCACTCAACACGGATTCATACTTCACGAAGCTTTCCTCTTCCCCTCTATCCCTTGTGCCTGGAACACAGAGCAGGCACTGCTGGAAAGCTCTTTGCATACTCACTCGTTTAAAGAAATATTTACTATTTCAGCTCGACTTTCACCAAGAAAAGCAGTTCTGAGTCTTCCTTACTAAATCAAATCTTTCCATGTGGCTACTAAGTCTAGATTTTATTATAATTTCCATAGTTTCCTCTATATAGAAGTGAGACTTATTGATCTATATTTCCCCAAATCATTCCTGATAGCTTAAAAATGGTATCACATTTGTTGCTTTCTGTTTCTTTAGGAATGAGATTGATTTTAAGTGACAGATTACACATAACATTTTCACATTGGCATGTGTGTTCTTTCAGAAAACCCGTGCGAACACCATCTGGTCCTTCTGATTTCCTACTTCTCATTTTATAAATTTTATTCAAAAATCTCTTCTGACACTGCAATTTAAAACAACCCATCAGACTCAGCCCTCCATAAAGAAAAGCTGTGGCAGAAACCTCCCTCACTAAGTAAAGATTTAATTTAGTTTTTCTTTAATGATCTTATCTTTCTGGAAAACTTCTTTTACAGCTGAATCTGTCGACTCTACAGACTCCTTGCCATGCTTCTTGCTTCTGATGCATTTGAAACCTTGTTAAGTTTTTATTTCATTCCTTCCTCTATTTCATAAGAATTTTTCATGTTTTGAAAGCTCCCATGAAACTTTAGAACTTATGCTAAGTATGCAGCAAAACATTGCATTTATGACAAGAAAAACTAAAAAAAAAAAAAAAGACAAAAAAGAGAATATGCTAATGCCTTCTCTTCAAACCTAACTCAGTAGATTTTTTTTAAGAAGTGTTCATAATGTACAAGATATAATGACTCTACTGAGAAACTGCTAAAAATATTGATTCTTCACAAATAAAAAATAGTATTATTTGTTCTTCTCTTGGCTAACAAAACCAAGGGATTACAGATATCATTGTGTGTCATGCTCCATAAATGAAAATGTTCCTTTCCATATGCACTGCGCATTACATTAGTTTTGCAATTCATATATGAACTTTCTAGTTTGGCATTAGATCACATATACACTCAGACACACAGGCAGAAAGCTCGAATATAAATACACAGCTTTGCCCCTTTCCAAATGCAAATGCTCAAGGCTCTTCCAGCATCCATTGCAGCCAGTTCCAAAAGTAAGTGTTCTAGCTCATGGAGCTCAATTTGTCATCAAGGAAAATACTGGAGACTGTCATGGGTGAGTGCTGTCATGGGAAGCTAATCTGACTTGGACAAGAGAGAAACTGAATATTAGCTTTTTGGTGAGAGGGAAGAAAGAAAACATACAGTTTATGTTGTTCCACTGCAAGATCTTCCCCATTAAATCTGCTTTATCACGGATGTACCTCCAGACCAAAAAGATGAACTGCCAGGAACTCTATTTGGAGGCCACATGCAGGCTCACAGGAGCTGGATCACAGCAGCTATATACACAGACAGAGATTTATGAACCCTCGTCTCTGGTTTTATTGATTTAGCAGGTTTAGAGCAACTCTGACAATGTTACTGCCTGGAGTTCACATTTCCATCTTGCTTTGCAGCCTATAACCAGATCTAGACTTACTGACAAAGGAGATACCAGCCAGAAGATTAAATGGTAACCACCAATTTAAATACCAATCACTCATTATAGAATGAGTTGCTCCCATGGGACTTAGGGATCAATTACAAAAGCAGATAAAAGCACAGACATGGGGCTGCCCATTTGCTTCCTACACTTCCTCAGATCATGAAGCTAAAACCAGCACCATGCCTTACACCTCTGTGCCCTGCTCCAGCACTGTGGCTCTGCTCACAGCAAGTGCTGGTGTTTCTCAGACACATTTTTTTCTATGCCCACTATGGACATTCGGATTTGGTTCTTCTCAGTTGCACAACTACATTGTACACATAATAAACACACCCACACACACACTCACACAAACTCCTGGCTACCTGAGTTTTTCGATTACGGCTTTACTGAAAAATAGCTCCTGGATTTAATAAGGGCTAATGTGTAAATTATAGAATCTAAATATTCTGTCAGTACTACCTCCAGGCACCACTGTGAAGTGAGCTTTCCTATGATATAAGGTTATTAACAGCTTTTGGCATAGAACTGGCTGTTCTGGTAATATCAAGGACTGGTGTGGGTAGATCCACAAAGATGTCTCAGCCATAGTGCTTGCATATTTAATTTCAGTTTTCCAAAAGCAGAAACGACATGTGTGAGATGCCTACATCTCACCAATCTCACTCCCTCTGTCCCTGCCATCATTGTCCATTTCCTTCTCTCACTCCAAACAGCCATAAATGAAACTATCCCTTCCTGGTTCAACACAAACCTTTTTTCTACCCTGGCCTTTCATATCTTATCCATCTAATCCCTCTCTGAGACAGATGTTGGAACAGAGCATTCCTTCCTGAACATTCCCTAGACAGAAGACAGAACTACAAAGAAAATCACAAGCTAAAGCAAAACTTTCCACATTATATTTCATCTCTGGAAAAAATTATTTTTGCATGACAATGGTCCAGCATTACTTTTACATTCTGAGACTAATCGATTTGTGGAATAAAAAAAGTAATGATTTTTGTTTGTAAAAGTTAAAGTGTTAGGAAGGAAGTTGAAAACAAACACAAAAGAAGCCAGCTAATATCAAACCAGTTATCTATCATCATCTCTAAACACTTCTAGTAGACTCCTTGTTGAAGATAAAGTGAGTCCTGAAAAGATTTTAATTTACCTATGCTCAACAAAATGTCATGGATTTGAACCCTACTTACCAAGATGGTCTAGGTCTCTTTCAAAAGTCCTTTCTTTCCAATATTTATATTTCCAGTATTTATATATATTACCACTATTTGTGTTATTTAGAGATTGTATAAATAATGATTTAAGGTTTTCTCCTGGCTCATTGATAAAAACTGTTTACATTATAGGGCCATGAACTGATTTCTGTGGCCAGGGACAGCTCTTGCTATTGCACTGCAGCAAGTGAAATAAATTTTGCTGTGCACTTCTATATGTTCATAAGAATTCAGACCTGGGGAAATTAGTTTGTTTTACCTATGCTGTAATACAGTAATGAAGAGGCAAAAAAATTAAAAAGTCACTTTTATATTTAGAGTTGATCTAAGAAGAACAATCTTTTCAAAATTAATAGCAATAATGAAAACTTCATCCACTATAGGAAGAAGAGGCTTAGGAGACGCAGTCTAGTAGTCACACCAAGCATTTAGAGCTCATGTCTGAAATTCAGAAGCCTCATTTCTACATTTATTAGGCATGTTATAAAGATGCCTCATTCTCCAAAACAAAATCACTTGACTAGGGTCTTGGAGAAGAGTGAATTTGATAAAAAAACCCTAAACCTGTGTGTTAACTTTGCTAACTGAACCTATTTGTCCTACAAATTTCTAACAACTATTTCAGGGCAATGTACTGTGAAAAGATGAAGCCCACAGACATTTACATTGTGAAAGGGGTATGAACATATAAATGCTGATCAATTATAGAATATTTCCTTTTTTCTTTTCTGTTATCCTACGTAGCTCTGTAGTCTGGCCCTGTAATACACCCGATTTTCTGAGACATCTGAACCCTCAACTCCCTTTTATTGTGTCCAGGTTTGAAATTTCATTTGAAGTCTATTACCCAGTAATTAGTGCATTTAACTTGACCTGTATGTTTCCTATGCTGCAGTGCCTCAGTCAAAATGTTCCACGGTACTAAATCAAATATCTCACCATGGAACTTATTTTAACCCTAGAACTTCTATCAAAAAACCCCATAACCTTATTTTAAAGAGCCCTTTGAGACAGGCTCATGGGAAAAGGCTACACAATAAGAATTCCTCGGAAAGGTCACTTCATTTTTCTTAGGACCGAGGGTAGCTTGCCAGGCCTGCAGACACCTTGTCACCTTGTTTACCCTTTTGAGTAAGCCCATCAGATGGCACTGTTGCACATAAACTCGTAAATGCTCTCTCAGCCCATTTGAGCAAAATTTTAGCCCTGCAAGAAGAGGGTTTTGTTGATTCTTTTTTCCCCCCCAGATCTATGCCCCCAATGGGATCCATGAGATGCAGTCACTGCTCTTTTTCTTGGACTGTCTGTCACAGAAAGTCTTTCACCAGATAGAGCTATCTGACCTTGAGAATTGGGCATAGGCATCTGAACAGTGGTCCTTGAAAGGGAAGAAATTCCTGGAGTGGTGTGTAGGTGTATTATAAACCCAGCTGCATTAAGACAGGACTGTGATACCACTGATGACAGTGGCAAGGTTGCAAAGCCATTTTGAGAAGGGAAGTAATGCTCCCTTTCCTCACTTCTTCCTCTCCTCCATGCCATGTCAGTGGATCTCTGCCATACAGTTGGGCCAGCCTGTTCTTTCCAACCTCTGGGGATATGGTCCCCCTGGGTCAAGGCAGGGGTCCAAGTCTTCATTCAAGACAAACATGGAATATTAGATGTAAGAATCATGGAAAGAAAAAGCAAGGTGCAGCTCAGGAAAAAGTCTGATTTGTTCTACGTGCTTTCAGCCTTTCCCTTGTCTGCCTTAAACCAACTGATGTCACGCATACATTCATTCTGTGTGTGTTCCTTATGGTTGCTTCGTTATTTAAGGGAAGAGGCATTAAAAGTTGATTAAAAAGTGCTGTATTAGCCACTAAGGAACACATGTACAGCCGTATCTTTGCCTATGCTCTTCAGAAATTTCATTATGTTAGAAATCCAGCAGCGAGTTAGTAAACCATCAATATGACCAGAGCAGTCCTACTACCTGCTAGCAACATCTCCTTCTTAGGCTGCCTGTCCTTGGTTTCTTCACCTCATGAAAGCAAACAGGCTTGAAATGTAACTAATAAAGATTCCAAATGTCCCACAAATTGAGTTCCTTTCCTAATATAGCATCACAATGTTATGATTATAATAGAACGTCCTCTGTGGCAGATATTCAGCATCTCAAGAAAAATCCCAATCATGCAAGTTCCTAAAATAAAATGAGGAAATGATGTATGTGTGTGTATATGCACGTGCACTGTGAGTATATAGATCATCTTTTGCCTGAACATTGTATTTTAAAATATCCATTATTTATTAATCCAATCATAAGTTCAGTGATTTAGTTCTCTTTCTTATTTATTGCCAGGAAAAATGCTGTGCTAGTTGGAGAAAGCACAAGAAATAACCTTTACACAAAATTATTTATCCAGTCACATGAGACTTCAATATTCTTTAAGTGAAGGCCTCAACTAGTTTTGATGATGAATGTCAGAGAAATTAAAGTCGAAAATACTGGGTGAGTTCTTCAGCAAGCAGAGTAAGTGTAATTATATGAACATAAACTGGGAAAGAACTGCTTTGCAGAATATATGACATACATAAAAATAGGCTCAATTGAATGCAGTGGGTCAGACAGTAATATTACCGTGGGTTTAGATAAAACAGCAGTCAGGCTCCTCCTAGTTTGACCTGCTTTATTCTGACTTTAACCATCACCTTCATCCATTTGTTTCAAATGAATCAATTCAGGTTTACACCAGTGTGGCAGGAGGAACAGGTTCCTTGCTGTGGCCAGACACTTCAGCAGAGAACTCAGTGATGGATCACAGAGTTATTCTTAAGCAAGAAAACATTTATAAACCATTTGTGGCCCATTTGTTTTGTCTGTAGTCTTGACTTTAAATTAATTCCACGCTCCTTTTTGAAACACTCCTTGACCAGGAAGAGAACTTTGAACTTTTAAATGATCCCATAGCTGCCCAGTTCTGCGTGGGAATTGTATTACTTGTAGCTCGAGGAAAATGACTTGCTGTATCTAATTCACTTTTTTTCATCCCTGAGTTTAAAAAGGATCTTTCCATGTTGCCACTTTCACAGGCCAACGTGAATGCTCTTTTTTCACGATGCCTTCCTTGAAACAGAACCAGGCTCTGAAAAGTCCCCTTGGAAATGTGAATGTGTCTGTCCTGTGTCATGCTTCATGGGGAAGGAGGAACGCCAAGGGTGACTGATGGAGGGTTTGTGTCCTAATGGAAAGGAACAGGCTTCGGGCAAAAGGGGACAGAAGAAAGGGCTTTCCATATGTGGTCTGTTAGGAAAGGTTGGTTATAGTCCCACAGTAAACCTGGATCATGCTCTTCCCACCAGCCCTCATAAGCCCAGAAATCTCAACACTGAATGCAGCAAACGAGTCACCACATACGAGTTAATGTTTTAGCAGTCTCGCAGATGGGCCCTGCGAGGATGTGAGCGCTGCATGGGGCAGGCACAAGGCAGCTGCCTGGTAGGGTTCAGCTGAGCCTGTAGTGTCCTGGCCCCAGTACCAACCATTTTAAACTCACTGTGACCTGAAGATATGAGGTGCTCATTAGAGGCCTTAGTAGCCTAATATCATCAGTAGATTGAACCAAGCTGTTCTAGTCTTTGCCAGCACAAACATTAATAAAAGGGACCATGTCAATAAAACTTTCCAAGATGAACCCATAGAATGAGGCACTTATAGACTATTATAAACAATTTGCCCTTTGGTGGTTGTCCGTTATCAGGCCCAGTCAAAGCCTTGATAAGTCTTGCCTCTTTAGGAATCATTAATTTCCTTGGAAATTTAAACAGCTGTCACTTGTGATACTCTTCAGGTGTACATGTGGGAAAGATTAGCTAGTGTTTATAATCCAATCTGTTCATTAAGTGCCTGCCCATGTGGAACCTCCTTCACAAGCGAAGAGTCCAGCCTGCAAAGCTCCCAGAGATAATTGGAGGCAGCCATGAATTATGCGAATGAGCTGTCGACAACGGGGATCGTGAGGCCTTACTGGTATCAGCTGGCCTCAGGACAACGTTTAAGGATTCCTTGCAAACAAGATCTGGCCTCTCTGGGCCCACGTGCTTAGTCCCCAAAAATGAGGAGAGCCAGGCTGATGGCTTGTGCTTTCTGCTTGGGCTGCTGTCCTTCCAGCTTGCTCCTGCTCTCTGAGATGGCATCTTCCCACAACCCAGTGAAATGACTCCTCCTGGAATCAGGGCCATATGAGGTCACCAACAGGCCTTAGTGGCCCCAGCTGGCCTCACTTGAGATGTTCACCCACATTTCCTTTGCCCAGGGGCTCTCTCTACTGCCATGGATGGGCACTCTGTCCTGTCCTGAGCTAGGTGTGACTATCTCCAGCCCTGCCTCCACAATGGACCTTACTCCTACTCTGTAGCTAGCTTGAGTCCTGGGTGGATCCCTCAGTTGTGTGTTGCAGTTTATCTCCAGATCTGTCTGCAGCTCCTTCTCCTTTTGCTCCCGACTGGAGCCCCTGGGTGGACCCTGGGCCTGGTTTATCCCTTATGTTAGGGGCTGTGAATGGTCCCTGCTACAGACCGTGGGGTATCGTGCCCTGTTGGTGAGGGTGTGATCCGTGCTGGAGTTGCCCTCGGCTGTTGATTTGTCCAACTCCATGGCACAATCCTGTTCTTGCTGCTTTCCGGTTGTAATCCCATGACAGACACAAGCTCCGGGCTCTGTCTGTGCTGAGGCTCTGTCTGTGCTGCTTCATTCCTTGGGAGACAAGAGATGAGCATCCCCTGGGTCACACTCTAGTACTGAAAATGCTTCTGAAGCTGCTGGTTCTATGGCCATTATCGCAGTGAAGGGGATGGGTGTCACCGGGTACCAGTGTTTTGTAAAGCAGTGCCGTAGCTCAAGGAGTCAGGGGCTCGCGCAACCACGTCCTTAAGAACACGAGTACTTTTAAACACCTACTTATTTCCATTCTGGCTCGCTCTGCAATGCCACTTGGGCAGCCAGATCAGACACCATCACAATAGTTGGCAGGTGACCATTTAGCATGAGATCAGTGCTTCAGATGGCACAAGGTTTTGCTAAAGACACAGGGAGCAGCTGGCAAAATACAGCCTCTCCCACTAAAGCTACCGAGAACGGAAGCAGCTAAATGCTTTGCTGAGGATGCAAGTAATTTTCTCAATTTACTCCTTCTTCATTATTTTAAAGAGATAATTTTCAGTTTTTTCCATTCTCCAGCCCTTTCTTGAAGTTCCTAACACTTAGCTTGAATACAATTTTCTTAATTTTCCTTCTCTTTCGCTGCTTATCTTTAAATCATTGCCATCATAATGAAAAGAGAGAGGCTGTATCTCATTTCAGGGTCCACCCAAGCCTGGTTTAGGCAGACTGCAAGAACTGCTGGGCCTTCAGCCAGGGTTTCTCATCTAGGCCAGGGTGGAAGGTTTGGGTTTTGAGTGAGAGTTTTTGAAGGGATGGGTGCAGGTGCATGTCAATACTTCTAAAAGTCATGCTCTGGCTTTGAAGTACTTTTCTGGAGATAAACAGATCTTGCACATACCACACACCGATTCTGGAATTTGTGCTACTGTCTGACCTCCTTGACTAAGGATGATTTATCTTTGATATTCAGATGGGCTCCATTCTTATAGCAAAAGTCTGCTCTGACCCATCACATAGACCAGCACCATAAGCCTGAAATCTCTAAAGGCGTGCCAAGTATCAGACTGGCTCAGAAACACCCAGTTGGAATGAATTGTTTTATTATTTTCTGTGATGTTCATATATTGAAGTAAATAAGTTTCCCACTGAAACACGGAACAGTGGACTCTGGGGTCTATCTTTGAAGAGCAGCCTAGGTTCTCTAGGTCATTACCCTCACTGATTGATTTCAAACAATGGTTAGGAATTCATGTTTTAGACCAAGGACAGGATTTGACTGAAGAACAAATAAGTGAATAAGGCAGATTGCATATTGGACTACATTAAGAGCAGCATGGCTAGTTAATTAAGGAAAGTTAGAATTAAACTAGAATTTACTTGGTGCTCGGGAGGCCATACCTGGGATACAGCATCTCATTTTAGCCCCAGTTCAAGGAGGAGAAACTGGAGAGAGCCCAGAGGGGCTACCAAACAGGTTAGGAGCCCAGAACACATCACCTCTGAGGAGAGGTTGAGGGAGCTGGGCTTGTTTCTTCCTGACAAAGAAAAGCCTTAAGGGTGATTACTAACAATAGAAGTACAGTTACAAAGATGTCAGAGCCAAACTTCTATCTTTTGTGGCAAAGTATGTAAGAAGGATCAGTGGGCACAACATGTGGCTTGGGAGGACACTAGGAAAAAAAATTTTGACTAGGAGGGTAGAACAGGGGAGGGAACAAGGTAGTGTGTTGAGAGCCAGATACTTCCCATTAGTGCCCAGTGAAAGGACAAGAGGCAATAGATGCAAACTGAAGTACAGGAAACTTCGTTTAGACACAGAAAAAACTCTTTTACGGTAAGGATGATCAAACATTGGAACAAGTTGCCCAAAGGGGCTGTGGAAACACCCATTCTTGAATATTTAAAAATCTGACTAGGGAAGGTTCTGGACAACCTGCTCTAACTGACTCTTCCCTGAGCAGGGAGAGCAGACTAGATGACTGTAAAAAGTTACTTCAAACCTCAGCTGTCCTCTGAACCCCTGAAGTTTTTCTGTTGTTGCTAGATTGGTCAGAATTTGGAACAGAGGTTTTTTCCCCCAGCATATCAGTTTTTGATACAGTCAGTTTTTGATCATCCAAAGCAAATTTTCAGGTTGTGTATTAACTATGAAACTTGTGCAGAGACATCAAACCTAGCTCAGTTTGAGTCAGAACATTCTCTGATTTTGTGTGGTGCCATACATCACTAAGCTGGGTTGGCACTACTTGAATGACTTTTCTTGAACATACCCTCAAAGTACAATCTGATAATTTGGATCAGATGTATTTTGACATTGTCTGGCTAGGTTTAGTTCTGTAATAATCTCAAGAAATTAAAACACCTTTATTTAAATCTCCCTACTGATATTGAAACAGTTTGCTTAAAAATCAAGTTCTGTTGGTGTGACATCTGATTTTTCTCTCCCTACGTGTACCAGATTATGCTCAGATTTTAAGAACACAATTTATGAAGGAAGCCATTTCTCATAAGAGGATACAAAATGTAATCTACATTGTCACCATTCTGGAACTCTTACCTGATTCTTCTTCCAGGGGTACCAGTACTGTCACAGGTGTACCACAAGTTGCTTCTGCTGAGTTTTCCTGTAGTTTCTTAAACATAAAAGAAATAACCTATGCAGTTTTACCTAGTCTTCAGTAATTCTTTATTTTCTAGATTATTTCAATTTTAAGGTGCCCAGTTCCCTTTAAAATGTACTACTTTACCATTGCACTATGCACCTGCTGAGGTTCTGAAGCTGCAGACTTGGGAAATTGTTCCTGGTGGGAACACCTTCCAAGCCTGCAGCTATACAGTTATACTGCACGTATAACACAAAACACAGATCTCCACATCTATACTGATGTCAATGCACTGGTATCGCACTACCTCTTGGAAGGAACCTCATTTAAAAAAAAAAAATTAAACAATTGTGCGGGGTAGCATGGAAGTGGTGTGAGTAATGTGAGCGCTGTATTTGCACAGAGCAATTAATGCCAGTTGTGAACACCCAGGAGGCTGAGCCCAGCCACTCCTTTTGACCACAAGTGGGTGGTCGACTTTCTCTCTGCCCCTAAAAACCAGAGTTTTCAGGAAAAGTAGCTTATATCAAATTACCTTAAAAAATTCCAGTTGCCTCCCAAAACTAGCCACTTTGCCTTGACAGAAAGCTCGTCTTAAACCCTGTTTACTTTAACAACAGTAAACAATTTATAAGAACAAATTGGCTGAAAGAGGACCTAACGGCTTCTTCTCATACACTGATGGTATCAGTGCATTCTCACTCAGTGGCGCTGCAGTTACTGACTCGGCTGCTCTGGGGAGCCTCCATCCCAGCTGGAACTCAGAGCTGCACAAGTGCCTCTTTTTGGTCTTTATTGAAGACTCGTAACTAACCTTGTCAATTGAAGGAAAGACACTACCTGACCACTTTTTTTTTTTTTTTTAAATAGGGTTTAGTAACTAGCCCATAAGGGCACTACATATTTAAGGCTTAAGTCAACCCTAATATCATTTCAATGACTCAGCTGCATTATTCCAAGATCACCTGGGGCCAGTCTCTCAGATAGTTAGATGGTCTTCTACTTCACCTGCATGGTCAGACTCCCCCAGGCTACATTAATCTTGTGTTCTTTTATATCTTTTCCCAGAGCATCTAGAGGAAAAGCTGCTGCCAGCACTGGCCATGTTTTCGTGAGTAGCTGGCCATGCTGTGCTACGTGCTGACCTCAGCACACTTACAGGCGCTGGAAGCAGGCTGTAATGGACTGCAGCTGTAGAGAGACATCCTTATTTCTGCATCATGGTAGAGCATAAGTGAGAACACGCCTCACAGCTGAGGACCTGCTCTGGCCGTGCAGGCACTTAGGGAGCTTTAAGACAATGAAAAGGCATAACAGAGGTGCCCAGTAAATTTTAGCTACCTTCACAATAAGGAACTGCCAGATAATAGCAGTCTTCATCACTCTTCTTGGACCTAAGTTTTGTCTACATTGCATTCAACCTGGCTGCTCTCGATCCTTCTAAACAAATTGGAACAATTTTTTTTGGTATAAATGAGTTATATTTTTATACGTTCAGTATAAGAATTTTAATGAAGTTTTGGAATTCTGTTTCCAGGATGAAGTTGGAAATACTGATGTATTTTCTTTTCAGTTCCTCCCTTTCCTTGGCAATCCCCTGCTAGCATTAGATTAAAGTATTTGCCTTTCTGAATTGTAGCCTAAATGGTTACAGCTGTTGAATCATCCCAGGCTAATCAGGATGAATTATGGCATCTGATATTTGAATAGACTTAGCTCTCTCTTCACTTGGCTTTGTAAATCACTTTGCCTATGTCTACACAACCTTTGACATGAAACCATGCTTATGGCATGCTCCCTGACACAGCTGCCTCGCAGGAGGCTCACAAACAGCCTGTCTGGGCAAACCAGGTGGCGAGACCAAGGCTGTGGGATGCCACCTGTTGGGGTGTTCTCCAAGATCACCTGGGGCCAGCCTCTCAGAATGGCTGCCTGGCTGTGGGAACAGTGAAACTGTGCTGTGGTTGGCCACAGTGGGGTCCCTCCAGGCTGTGCTGGGAGCAATGACGTCCAGTGGCAGCAACCAGGGGCCCCCAAGAGTTCAGAACACCTGAAACATCCACATACAACCTTGTACAGATGTTGAGTTTTGAACTCTGAGGTGCTGGAACTGTGCTGCTACATTTTTGTTTTTATTTATAGGCTACAGTGATATTCCTGGTGGTACACCAAAGAGTGACTCCTGACCAAATGAGGCAGATTGGCCTGTTTCTGTACTGCTTCAGCCTTGGCCATTTGGAAGGCTAGATTTTATCCTTGCTGCACATCAGTGGTGTGCACTGTGCTACAAGTACCACCTCTTCCTCCCTCTCCTCACAGACGCCATTGGACATACTAATGGGTACCAGAGTCTTCCCTCGCCTCAGAAAGTGTGAGCCCTCACTCGGGTGAGACGTGGAGAGAGAAATGCGCCAAGAGAACCAGGACTGGGATGGATGATGCTGCCTGCCTAACGTGGACTGGCCTCAGTTAGTGCTTAGATTTTTCATCCAAAAGAGCTGTTGATAAATACTTAAGCAGAGAAGGAGTGCAGACTAAGCAGCATTCAGGGAGAATGTGGAGCTGGCATAGGGATGCAGACTAGTGTTGCACAAAGTGGTTGACAAGGTCCCTGACTTGCAGTGAGAGAGGGGCTTTGGCATATATGTGCATCCAGTGCACAACCCTGCAGCTCACCTGGGTCCTTCAGTCCTCAAGGTTGTGTCTGCATTTCTTCCCTCAGCTTCCCATTTACAACCTCCACGCCTGAGGACCCACAAAGTCACAAGACTTTACTGTCATACTCCTCCTGGCCCTGTCTATGCTGGCTGTTCACAGCTTCTAGGGAAGGAAACTTGATGGGATCTAGTGATGCCTTAGGTTCTAACTTTTTTATTTTTCAAATCCTGTACTGCCTAGTGTGTAACTCTGAAACCTCATATAGCCTGTTAGCTACTGTTCTCTCATGCTGGTTAGACATAACAAACCCTCTCTGGGCCTGAACTCAAGGCCACCTTGTTGTCCCAGGCCCCAAAATATGTAAACTAAAGCCTCTGACAGGAGGAGCAAACTTGGGGTAATTACATTACCACCTGAAATTATAATTGGAGAATTAACCCTGATACGCAAATGGACCAAACATAAAAGTGTGAAAAACCCGTGACCCAGGGTCCATCTTGGGTGGAGCCCTTTGGAGGCTTTTGACTGCCCTGGGTGCACCTTTGAAGGCCCTTCAAATAAACACCTGCTTTTATTCTCTTAATCTTGTCTAGCCTCTGTTTTCAGGTAGCCACTTCAAGGCAGCACTAGTGTTCCCTCACTCTGTCCCTTCCTTTTGGGAAGAGCTCCACTGAGCGATGCCAATTCTTTTGTTTTGAGCTGGATGCCTTGAAGGAGTGGTGATACTATTGGCATGACTCTGCCCCCCCCACACATTCTAGTTTTGACACTTTCCTTCTCTTTGATGACTCATATTTTTGCTGATTTTTTAACTTCATCATCCTTTGCTCTGGCTGGGTAGCTGGTATTAGACATGAATGAAGTATGTTTTTAGGGGGAAATCCATTGAGAACAATGGTCACAAGCAGATGACTCAGGAAAAACAAGAACAGAGCAAGCAAATGAGAGTGCTATGAGAACTCCCAGTTTTATGTAATTGCCAGCTGAGATTTCCAGAATCAGGTAGAGTTTCTATGCATTTAGTACTCTGTAAAGGATTTTTCTTCCATTACCTGGTGTAGTGTTCCCTCAAACCCATCTGTGTACAACATCCACTGCTGCCCACACTGCAAGAAGACCCTCGCTGTCACATTTGTTTGGATCAGAACATGCGGTCTTCGCTTGACGCCTTCCAGGCTTTTCACTGGAGAAAATAGTGAGCAGCTGATCCCTATTCACCTCTATGCCTCTTATGATTACGTAAACTCCTCCTATTTTCCTTTGGTGGTTTATTTTTCAGAATAAAGAAGACTGGCCTACTCAGTCATTCCCTGTAACTGAGTCATCATTTAAAAACACAAGGACTGTTGCTTATAAGCAATTTATCCTTTCTGTAGATAATTAATCTTTTATGGATGTAGAGCCACCATTGTTAAATGTCATCTCCTTGTACTGACTCTATTTACACAGAAAAATACGTAACACCGTCACTTCGGAGGTAGTAGTTTATGATATCCTTTGAACTGTCTTGTAAACAAGGATAACATGAATCTTTTATCCTCCCATCACAGACACATTCCTATTTCTGTAAACTTGGAGGCTTCCTGTAATGCAATACAGTAATTTCACAGTTTAATAGAGTTTTCAGTTTCACTGAAGCAACAAACTAGGAAAAAAAGAGTATGTCTAAAAACTCTTGGAAGGTACAACTTGAGCTACAGTAAGCACAAGCCAAGTGTCTGCAAATGCTCACTTGTGCTGTTTCTCCTGCAGCAATTGCAATAACCATATAATGTGCATGTGAGCCTTCAATGAGGCTTGTCCTGAAGGCTGCAGGAATGGTGGTTCAAGTGCTGCTGCCCATAAAAAACACTGCCTCCCATGATTCAAGTTTGCTGGCTTTGAGCCTTCTGCTCTGATTTTTACTCATTTGTAAAAAAAAAGCCCACGCTGTCAAAGATAATCTATTAGGATGCTCTAAGAGATTTTCTTAACCACAATAGGCTAGAGGATACCTTTTGCATGATCAGTCTTTTTTTGTAAATGACGTTTCTTTTCAATTGGCACATGAAACTCTATTGCTTTTGTCTCTTTAACTATATGATGTGTAAATCATCTTGCTGATACCAGCATCCTAAGAACCAGTTATGTGAAAGAGCTTTCCCAAAAAATGCTTCTTGCCCTTTGACCATTTAAAACCCAACCCAAACAAACAAAAAAATCCTCCTGTAGCTAAGATGTGATCTGTTTAACTCAACAGGAGGTTTCCAGGACTTGGGTGAATTTTAACCATCCTTTTTGACATAAGTCAAGCTGTGCAAAGCAATGAAATTCTGATTGCTGTATGGTGGGATGACTGGATAGTGTTACAGTTCCCTCATTAAGAGGTACTGGAGTTAAGCAGGGGGAGTTGAACTTTCCTCTGTATTAAAACAACAAGCGTGGGAGACGAGGAGAGCAAGCTGGAGAACAGGAGTTCACCTTATAACAACAAAGACTTAACATGCAGTATATCAAGTCTCCTGAACTTTGTCCTGCTTGGTAGTTTATCAGACAACCAAGATGAACAAAATAGCAAAGAGTGATTTAAATCTGTCCTGATTTCAATCTTCTGGCCTAATTTTCAACTTCATTTTTTTTCTGTTCTATCATTTCATTGTTCTGTGTTCCCCCTCCTCAAGAGACGTTCACAGTTTATATTAATCTTAGAGTTCAAAATATATATAGATCCCATTAGTGAAATAAAACACAGTGAAGACGGGTGAGATGTAAGACAGAAGTTTTTCTAACCTAGTGGTGATTTTCCCCTTTTCAGCATTGTATCCAATTTACTCTAAAAAAGAAACATGACTCAAATAGTCTCCACTAATTTTTTGTCAATGTTAACAGTACATAACTACTGTTAAAATCCATGGCAATATATCTGTGGCTTTTTTGAAACAGCAAAGATTTTTCATACCACTAAGATGAGAATAAACCCTATAATATGAACTGACACTCTGAATCAAATTTTACAGACAGCCTGTACGAAAATTGCAAGACATGACAGTTCAGTTCACAAAGTTAAAACTAGGCTATTTTGATTGCGGGGAGTTGGTTCTAGAAAAAGACACCACAGCTCACAAGACCAACATTCAGCCTTGGTGAATTATTTAGAAGCAGCCAGTCATAAAACAGTTTGCTTTGGAAAAAAAAAAGATTGAAGTCTTGATGTTGAGGTAAACCCAAGACACTGAGAAACACTTCTGTTGATTACAGCTGAAGAAAAGCAAGTCAAGGAAGATAATTATGCAATAAGTGGGCAATGGAACTGTAAAACTTGATTTCACAAGGAATTTTGCCCCAGGTTCTGTCCTACTCTCCTTGGGAATGGCAGCTCCTTCTTCATACCTCCTTAGTTTTTCTTTTCCATGTGCTCGGGCGCTGTTACAGCCATGTGTCCACTGATGGCTCCTCTACATACACAGATTGATTAGGTAGAGCTTTAACAGTCTCTTAGCCAGCAACAGCACTAATTCGAGGTTTTGGAAGTGCTTTTGCCAGGACAATAAAGTTAAAACACAGTGGCATACTGTGGTTTATACTGAGAAAATGGTAGAGAAAAGAAGGGAACCTGGTTCACTTACAGTGAGTACGAGTTCCAAACACAGTCAAAGCTTGAGCAAGGCACCAGTTTCCCCAGCCAGACTCTATGACTTCCTAATGGCACCTGCAACAGCCAGCAGCTGCAAGAGTCATCGTCTCTTCTGTCACAGGGCCTTGAACAACACGTAACTTAGTGTCTAAAATGTGCCATGGAGTTAGAATTCAGTAACAGAGGGCTGAAGAGCAGACTAGAGCACCATCTTAATCACATCTTCCCTTCCAAGAAAATAGAAAAATTTTGCTCAATGATACTCCCTCAATGCTTGGAATCATCGTTTCCTAAACAACTTACTCACTTGTGGTTAAGACAGGCTAATGTCTGGGCTAATAGCCAGAGTTACAGGAGGAAAAAGCAGTCATTCGCTTTATTTTTCCTTCTTAATTTTTCTGCTTTTTGATTTATCTTGGTAAGTGTTTCATTGTGGCAAATATAGGGCTCTCCAACTACTTAGCCCTGGTGTGCAGTGCTTGGAGCACGGTGCCCAATTCAGTAGGGCATAAGACTAGCTTCAACTCCTGGATACTGCAGTAGCATAAATATTTAAATAAAATGTTACTCCATTATGCTGTACGTTTGAAGTTTGGCCCACGTACATCCTCTCAGCAGTCTCCAGAGTTTATGCTGAGGAGGCAAATTAGTATGTTTCTCCAACAGAACAAGAATGTATTCTCCATTGCCTTGGGTAACATCACCTGATAAATTCACTGGAAGCGCTTCCAAATGTATTGTGTGACTGGAGCTACCTGCAGTGTTACTAGGAAAAACAGAGAAATTTTTAGCCTGGATGCTTCACCTAGTAAATACTTACGACCTAACATAAGCCCCAATTCAACAAGGTACTTAAGCACATGCCTAAATACCCACATGAATAAAGTCAGCCACGCTTTTAAGTGTCTTGTTGAACCTGGGCCATACAGAAGCTGAACACATCAATCAACTACCCACATCAAGTTCCAGTAAAAGAAAATTGATTTCCAGAGTGTATTCCCTCTGACTGTTAACACTGAAAAAGAGCGAGAGAGAAAATTTCTGCTGCTTCTCCTTCTTGGATAGAGACTGTGCATGTTCTTCCTTTCACTGAAATATTTTCTCTCTGGTATCAAGAGTGATTTATGAATTTTTGGAACTAGACCATATAATGTGAAACAAAGACCCATGTTTTTTGCTATTATTTAGTCCCCGAACCTTTCATAATATCAGAAATAGTCAAATATGAAGATTCTAATCAATACAATAAATAATGAAATAGATGAAAATTAGCAACAGGAAAGCCTGTTGAATTGGGTTGAATTCTGTGGCATGTCTCTTCTCCAAGGGGTTTTGCAGTCAGTGGAGAATCGTTTGGGTTGGAATGCACCTTATACAGCTTCAACGGTGGGGAAAAACTGCTCTGGGATATAATGGTTAGTTGGCCAGTGACTGGTCAGTATTTTGATGTGTGTTTTGTTGCCATTTCGAAAAATATCAGTGCACTACAGTTGTCTAACTTATCACTTACAGATGCTTCATGGATGCAAACCAGAAGACTATCTGTGGATCAGCCATTTATCATACATTCAGAGATAAGTGGAACTTTGGACCACAGCCTTTTCAAATTTTTTAAGGTAACTAAAGTTCTCTCTTAAAGTACATTGAGTGCTGTCTTGAGATTTATACTGGCACTATTGTTCTACAGCATGAACACAGCAAAATCACTGCCTTTACCAAAATAATTACTTACACTGCATTATAAAATAGTCTGGCTGTGTCAAATTGTTAATTCAGAATGCCCTCCAGCTAGTCTGTCTCCAATTAAACCTACTACTAGATCAGATGATAGTGCTACTCCAACTTGCCCTATGGAGCTCAGGGCAATCTTGCTATACAGCAGCGTAGACAAATTCACGATTACCAGGAATGCAACAGCACTACCACTGCAGTTTTATCTGCATTGTGATAGTGCCTATGGACTGGGGAATCATAATTCTCTGTTCTAGCCAAATACAGTTGGATGTCAGTCCCTTCTCAAAAGGGTTTAATCATCCACTTAAAGCAATGATTTAATCAGTGTGTTGAAAGCAGTGGTGATAGTAAAAGAAAAATAGGGTTGTATGGTTTCTTATGATATGCAATTTTTTTTAATGTGTAACCTAGACATAAAAAGCTAAAAGATATTAATGACTCTTGGATGGGATGATAGCCTGGTACCTTCAGGGATTTGATAAAAAAGTGACCTTGTGGATTATGTATGGCTGTAAATGACTGCCTGAGAGAGAGGATGAAATGATTTGGACTTAAAAAATTGCAGGAAACACTCTTTCCACACGTCTTCAGAGGAAGTTCTGTGGCTTGGATCTCCGCAGTTATCTTCAGAGTGGCCCTGCTATATCTATGCCTTCATATTCATGTCTTTGAACTAAACCACCCTTAAGCCATTCTTTTATCAACAACTGCAGTACAGCAATTCTTCATATACAACACAGTTGATCTTTACAGACACCTAAGGAACCAGACATATTTCCTCACTGGCAGCCAAAATGGACCTCATGCCTTACTTCTCTAGTCTTGAATCAAACCTTAAGGGCTTCATTTTGTATCTTCTTGTTGACTCATTGGTCTAGGGAGATCATTCCTGCGAGGAACCTTGTTTCTGCATCGAGCACTGGTAGCTATCATTGACTTTGAGAAACAGCAGCTTGGAAAACTGGACTGCTGTGAGGCTGAGCAAGGACTTTGATCTCAGCTTGTCAAAGAGTGTTCATCTTTCTTGTTATGAAACCTGAGCACATTATTTAGTTTCCAGGTTTACAGTTATGCAATGTTTTCTTAAGACCATTATTTGAATCTTCCTCTGAGCTGTGAATTAAAAGGTAATGCAAAGGTAACATCCATTTCACAATTTCCAATGAACAGGAAGATTTCTGGACATGAAAGGAACTGGTCTCACATTTTTTGGCCAAGGACTCCTGAAACCAGATGGTATAGATTTTGTACCTAAGCTTATTCAGCGTTTACTGCTGGCTGCTGTATTAGTCCTGGCAGCTGCTTGGAAACCTCCTATCCCCCTGAAAATTAACACCTGGTTTCAGAAATACTGAAATACAAGTGATGGAAAAACTATCTAGCTTCATAAAAGGAAAATTCATGCATTATTAAATGGAAATTTGTTAGCCCAGAAGTAACTCGGCTTCTAGAAGAAGCAAAAGGCAAATCTGCTGAAAAAGATAACTTTGTCTCATGGAAAAAATATTCTAAAAAATAAGTAACTTTAAGGGTGTCATTAATAACATTCAGATAAATAAATATTACTATTTGTGCTTTAAGTGTTTGGAAAATAAACACTAACTTACACAATGTTTCCAGACTTGGACATCTATCTCCACAGACCTAAAGTAATACTTCAAAGTTTTCAGTCCCAATAACCTGTTTGTTATTAAGTATGCCTGCACGTGTTCAGACTTTAGGGCAATGGTTTGGTCTTAGTATCTTAAGAATCGGTACCTTGTCCACAAAATGAGGATCATGATTTCTGTTATCAGCTTTACGTAGTTCTGTGATGACTAGATACTTGCTTGCAAAGGTCTCATAAGTGCTAAAGCCATCAATGTATGTGTACAGGGAAAAAAAGGACTAGATTTCATGAAAGGATTGAGACACATTCAATTTTGCTTACTTCAGGAGGAATTAAGAACCATTCTGGATTTTTATTATTTTCTTTATGTGAATTTAGATCAGCGTTAATCCCTCTCAATTTTAGAAAATACGTAGATTTTATGCAAGTGATTATCTAAGGTCTCTTTCTGAAATTCCATGTCCCTAAAATCTCCATATTCTCCCATGCCTGCTCAGCGCCTCTCACCCCCCAAGGCAGCCCTGACAAATGGTCAAGTGCAATGAATGCCAAACTCATAGAGCTTGTGCCTCAGAGACTGTAAAGATTTACAAGCTCCCTCTTGTCAGCTGTTGTCCCTGTTATAACTCCAGCATTTTTTTCACCTCACCTTCCAGTTGTGGAATATGGGCAAGGTCAGGTGTTATTGGTGACTTGAGAGTGAGGAAATGTCTCCTTTTGTCCTCCTTTCCTCTTTTTGCCTCCTTCCCATGGTCCATAGAATCACAGAATCATAGAATCGTTTGGGTTGGAATGCACCTTAAAGATTATCTAGTTCCAACCTCCCTGCCATGGGCAGGGACACCTTCCACTAGACCAGGTTGCTTTAAGTCCCATCCAGCTCGGCCTATGAACCTCAGGCTCTCTCTAGACAGAGATTTTGACGGTGCAGCACATACTCCTCACATCTCTTTTGGCAGGTAATAGAGGATTGTGATATTGTTTGGGTCCCCAGACTACTTTTTCTGAGTAGGGGGCATCCATGTGTCAGGCAGTGACTTAAATTTACAGATCTCTACACAACTTGATTTTGAACTTATCACTTTTAACTACTAATGTATGTCATACAGCCAAGACTTCAGAAAACTTAAACACCAGCGCTAAATTCACATTGTCCATAGTTTGCAAAACTTAATGTGATCAAAATCACGTTTAAAACACAGTTTCACCCTATAAATAAAGTTTTTAGGTAAACTAGTAAGAAAACCACATGCTTTTTCATAGCAGCTGCAATTGTTCTTCCAGCTGTGCAATACATCCACGCAGTAATACAGGGGCTGGTGTTTGGCTCTGCATCTGTTTGCAGAAGCCATACACATTCCTGAGCTGCATTCGGGCACTGTTTCACTGAAATGCAGTTGAGCTGCACAGGAAAGCAACACAGAAAGTGGAGCGTGGTACAGCTTTGTAGCACATATTTGCAAGGATGCCTTTCCAGCGTTCTTGTCCTTGTGCTCCACTATGAATGATGTTTTCTATTTTGGCTTTGACATGTGAATGACTGCTAGGGCTCAGTTCATGTTTTCCTTGCCAAACATTTTACTGCTCTCTAGAGTAAGTGGACAGCTACTCATGCAGCTATTGAGGATTCTTTTTTTAGCATTTTTGTTGCGCTTCAGTTGGAAGTCAATAGGAGAAGACATCTCGTAAAAGGCAAGATGTTTTTATTTAACATATGACATACTGAAGATATTTGTTTACAAAGATAATAGATGCTGAGGTTGCAACTAATCCTGCAAAATTCAAAAAATATCCTGATTTTTTTGTAGACTGTAGATTTTTTTAAAGTTGAGTAAAAAAGAAAGGCTGGTTGTATTTCAAACACAAACTTGATTAACAAGAAATGCAAGACACGATTGTGTATAAAACTTGTTCCTCACTAACTTATGATCACGTTGCTTTACAGAACTGGAAAGGCCCAAGTCTCTGAGACACCAAGTTAGACGTCATGGGCATTTTATCTCTTAAGTTCTATTAATAGTTTTCATTGTTTGTTTCTAAGAGGAAAAGTCAAATACATGAAAAAAATACTGCAAATTATCAGGACCTACCCCATAAAATCTATTGATGTATTTCATGATGGGAGATGAATTAACTAGGGAGTGGAAAAGTCAGCCATTAGCAAAGTATCCTAGGTACCCTCATTGTGTTTTGCATAGGTGCAGGGTGAGAACTTCACTAATAATTTTCAGATGCTTACTAAACTTTAAAGATTGGAGGAATATTTGGGATCACGTGATATTCTTCATGTACTGAAAAATTTATTAAAGTATTAAAATTTCATTGAGATTAAGAAAAGGATCTATATGCCTGGAGCAACAGTTTTCAGGAGGCATGCTAAGAAGAGGTTTTCCTGTTCATGTGTACATAGATTTGTTGACCCAAGCAGATAACAGACAAATCAGGGCTGATACTTGAAAAGTATTTTAGATATGCCAGAATCATATTTATGAATCATATGAATATGAATCATATTTATGATATGCCAGAACACAGGTAATGGTGTATAAAAATGCATTGATCATCTAGTTATGCATATAACAATTCATATCTCTAATAGGTTCAGGCAGACTTTTTTCTATGCATAACACAGCAAATTAATACATTGCAGACTTCAAGCTACCCGAGAAATTCTAGAAATGGAAATATGGAATCAAATCTTCCTCAAGACAGAACTTCCAAACCCCATCTCGTACTTTGTTACGAGTAGGCAATTATGGGCGCAGAATTCAGAAATTCCATTTAATTGCTAAATTCAGCTTTATATACACATGGAAAAGAGTCCCCAGAGGAACACAATCTAAATCAAAACTTCATGTCCAGACACTGCTGCTAGGAGAATTCAGATCTTTTGTATGCACAGCTGTACAAATATATTTAACACATTCTCCCACAAATTTATGCTCAGACCTGCAGTCATTTACTTGCAGATTTAATTTTGTTGCTGTTCTATTGCACTGTTTCCCATTGGAGTAAGGAAAAATAAAATTTTGAAATTAAGCTGTTTCATAGATTTAATACATTTCTTACCCTGTGCTTGCTCCCTGACATCAAGCAACTCTGACTGTTAGACAACATAATTCTGAGCTCTGCTTAAAAACTGAGAGCAGTCTAGTTCCACAACTGATACTGTCTAAACAAAACCATGGCAAAACAAGGAATGAACGAAAAATAATTCTTTACAATGGCTGAAGCACAGGGCAGAACCTGTGGACCAGACTCTGTATAACCAATTGGTATACAACTGGTACTTTCTACGTATTTGTCTCTGTGATGCCTTTGTGATGAGTATATTTGTCCCAGGAAAATGATTTTTGCTGCATTTTCCCATTAAATTTTGGGGCTGAAAACTGCATTCCCCATCTCCCAGAAGCATGCCACAAGGCTGTGGGCATGCAGAGATGCCTACTTCCCATTCTGCATGTTGAAATACTGTTGTTGTAGTGAACAGAGCACGATTAAGGACTAGAAAGAAAAAGCACAAGTGGCTGATATTGTAGGCTAGTGGTCAAGACAGTCTCCAAGGGCAGTGGAGATTCTTATTATGGACCCTGGTCCTGGCTAGCTGGAGCATAAAATAAAAAACAGAAACAATCCTAACATGGACCAGACTCCTTGTTAAGTATGGCCATTGAGCTTTTCTAATTTTGATATGCAACTCCTTGTTCAGGACTCTTAACTTTGAGCCCCACTGACAAGTGCTGCAATCATTGCTGCATTACTCCACAGCTGCATGTGCAGAATGCTAACCCAGGGGCCAGGCACAAAGTCTGGAGGGCAATAGTAGTAACTATTGTGTTTATAGCATGACACTAGCAGGCAGCAGCTCTGGTCTGAGCCAGCAAGCACTCTCCCAGCCAACTCCTGGATAAAGCCCAGAGGCCAGTGTATGGCAGGGACTGTCCCCAACAGTGGCAATTGATTAGATTACCCTATATTTAGGGAGAATTTTGCCATGAGTACCTGAGTGTAGCATGCCTCTTGCTCTCAAACCCACGACTATATCTAACACTACACTCATAAGTACAGAGCTGGCCTACAAGGTCAAAAAGAAGAGTTTTATTCTGAATGAACAATCGGATTCTGCTGGCTCTGCTAGAGGCAACAAACTCCCAAAGAAAGAATAGATGAAAAAAAAAAAAAGACAACTATTTCAAATTGTCCTCTGTGCTGAGAATCACACAGAAAAGGAGTAAGGCTGTGAACTATACATCCGGGTACTGATGTCTGTGGATCTTTACACAAACAGATGTATTTCAGAACCATATTTCAGGCTTGTAGCTAAGGGCAAATGATTTGTCATCCACATATAGAATTCACAAGCGTAAAAACTGTAGCAGAAGGCAGTTGTTAAGTTTATTTTGGAAGTAAAAATCAATTTACTTCTTTGTAAAAAAAAATAATAGGCAAGTACAATCCTGGTAATTATTGAAATGAGTGAGAGTACCAAGTTCACAAAGCACCCAAATTGGATTAATCTGCTCGAAATATAATATTACAAAAAACATTTAAAGGATCTGCATTTATGAACATGTGTTTGTATTGGGCCTGGCTGAGATGGAGTTCAATTTCCCATAACAGTCCTCGCAGTGCTGTGCTTTGCACTGGTAGCTAGAAAGGAGTTGATAACACACCAGGCTGTGGGTGGGCAAAATCCTGGGAGGGGACACAACTAGGGCAGCTGACAAATTAACCAAAGGGATGTTCCATACCATATGATATCAGCTCAAGTATAAAAGCTAAGGAAAGTAGGAAAAGGAGGGGGTGGTGTTATTTGCTATTTACAATGTTTGTACTTCTGAGCAACTGCCACGTGTGCTGAAACCCTGCGTCCCGGGAAGTGGCAGGATGCGGCTTGCTCATGGGTAGTAGACAATAAAAATATTGGTGTTTTTTCTCTTTGCTTTGTGCATGCACAAATTTTTGCTTTAGTAAACTGTCTTATCTCAACCTCAAATTCCTCAAAGGAGTACTTTTCCAGGAAGACTTTCCAGTTATTTTCTTTCCCCTGTCCAGCTGGGAGGGGGAAATGATCGAGTGGGCACCTGGTGCACAGCCAACATCAACCCACTGCAGTCCTTTCTGGAACCTAATGTGAGGCATGAACCCACGACCCTGGGATTAAGAGTTCCATGCTCAGCCAAGGCTGAGCCAGTCAGGAATGATAGTAATGGCTCTGTGATAACATCTTTAAGAAGAAACCGGAGTTACTGTGCAGAAGTAATTGAGGCCAGAGAAGCAGTAGAGTGAGAACGTGTGAGAGGAACACCTCTGCAAACACCAAGGTCAGTGGAGAAGGAGGGGGAGGAGGTGTTCCAGGTGCTGGAGCTGTGCCCCTGCAGACCATGGATGACCATAGGAATGCAGAAATCCATCTGCAGCCCCTGGAGGAGGCCCACACTTGGAGCAGGTGGATGCCTGAGAGGAGGCTTTGAACATGCGTCAGGCTCGTGCTGGAGCAGGGTCCTGGCAGGGACCTGTGGAAAGAGGAGCCCATCCCGGAGCAGGTTTTCTGGTTGGACTTGTGACACTGTGGGGAATCCACATTGGAGCAGGCTATGCTAAAGGACTGCACACCACAGAAAAGTGACCCCCATGGCAGCACTTTGTGGAGAACCGTTGCCCACGGGATGGACTCACGTGGGAGAAGTTTGTGGAGAACTGTCTCCTATGGGAGGGACCCCACACTGGAGCAGGGTAAGGACTCTCTCCCTGAGCGGCGGCAGAAACAATGAGTGATGAACTGACCATAACCCCCATTCCCTATCTCCTTGTGCTGCTGGGCGAGGAGGCAGAGCTTGGGAACGAGGGAGGGGTGGGGGGAAGGTGTTTTAAGGTTTATTTTACTTCTCATTATTCTGCTCTGATTTTGTTAGTAATAAATTCAATTAATATCTGTAATTCGAGCCTGTTTTGTCCATGATAGTATTCAGTGAGTAATCTCTCTTTGTCCTTATCTCAACCTGATATTCGTTATATTTCCTCTCCCCTGTCCATTTTTGGAGGGGAGTGACACAGTGGCTTTGGTGGGTACCTGGCATCCAGCCAGGGTCAACCCACTACAATGTTCTAAGGTTTAATTTTCTTTAATCTTCGGAGGCCTCTTAAAGCCCTCTAAGTTTAATTTTAGACAAACTGGCAAACTTTTACCTGGCTAAAGAATGCTAAATAAAGCCTAAAGAGGGATGGTTAGGATCAGAATTGCTCCTTGTCTCCAGCTACTTTGTTCTGCACTGGTACTGCAAAGAGGTTACAAATGCAATTGGAGAATAGCTGTTTCACTTACTTGTAGCCCTGCAGAATAGTTGAGCATTCCAATGAGCACAGACCTCCCAATGAATGACTTTTACATTAAAATTCCCCCATAAAAACTAGGCCATCTAGGCTCAGTTTACAATATTCTTTACATGCTTGGGTTTTTTCCCTCATTCTCCTGTCCTAGCTGTCTTCCAGGACACTTCGCAATCAGGAGTAGGCCTAGAGATATCACTACATCATCAGATAAAACTGGGAAGAATGCAAGAGAACTGCAAACACATATTTCAAAACAGCAAGTATTTCTAGACCAGTTTGAAAAACATGCTGGAAAAATTTCTCCTGATGACAAGCATAAGCATATTTTTATTCCCTCTACAAGAAGAGCATCATTCCATATCAATGTATTGCCATTCAAAAAAAAAAAAAACAAAACCGAAACCAACTGAAAAAGCACATACCTGCCAAATTTTTAGGCAAAGAGCTGCCCCTGAACAGCAATTTTGTGCTTTTCTTTGTGTTGTTTTATGGCAGCACTGAATAGTTGGTTTGCAAAGGGGCAAAGCACCATCAGTCAGGGTGGAAATGAACAGCAGCTTGAGGCTGATGACCTGCTCCAAGGGAACCATTGCACAGTACAACTGGTAGCTGGTGCATCACTGGTTATGTTAAGGAGCCACAGCTCCTACCCAGGCAAAGGTACTTAAAAAATATCACAGCAACCTTACTTACTATGACAAACATCACTCTATACTGAAAAACCAAACTTAACCTTTGCCAATATCCAGGCAAGGTAGCCTAAATACAAAATGTAAAATACCCAGGCTAAAGATGAAAGACCTTAGAGCTGACCTCTGTTTTCCAAGTGTCAGCTCACATTACAGTATCCTTCCAAAAAATCTTGCATTTGTGTTATGATTCACTCTGTTTTTATGGCATTAGTTTTGTTGTAATTGCATTTGTACTGACGCAAGAGGTGTGGCTTTCAGCTAAAACCAGATATTTTTCTTAGCTTTGTGGTAGTTAAGTTACCCTCTGTAAGCTCAGGTAGGAAGCCTCAATGTGGCTAGAAAATCAGGATTGCACCTCTGTTTACTAAACCAGTTCTACTGGCTGTGGTGCTTCCACATACATTTCTGTAGTTCTTAACAACAGGCTTACAGAGTCACGTAGGGCAGGGGAAGAAAACTTGATACGGCTTCCCGTCCCCACGGTCACTATGGCTGTTCTTGGGTTAAGGTTCCGATGCAGTTTCTTACAGCAGAGAGCAGCATCTTGCCTCTGTGCAAGGCTACAGCTGCTCTCTTTTAGTTTTATTAACCTGAAGCGTTACACCCTCGCTGTTTTCCTTTGTGTCAAGCACTGCTTGAAGAAAGTGTATTTGTTCTGTATGGAAAGAAAAAGATTGTATCAGCAGTTGTTTATTTACAAAACTGTGGTCAAAGTTACATTTATTTAAGTAATACTTACGGTGTTGTTTTACATGCAAAGAAGTATATACACTACCTTTCACTCTGTAAACTACCACTTCCATTTAATTGCATTTGAAACTGCAAATGTTATTATTCCCAGAAGGTGGAATGATCCTAAGCTATTGAAAGAATTTTTAGCTCAACGGATAATTAATATTTGAAGCTTCCTTCCAAACACTATTCAGCAAGATATTAAAAAAACCCCCCAAACCCGAAACTACATTCCTAAGAATAAAATTAGCAGTTAACTAGCTGAAAGGAAAAGGATTTAGTAATTCCTGTACTTCTCCATATTGTCTGAAGAAGTACTTTTCCTTCCTTTATGCTACAGCAGCAGCATTTTAAAACTTTCACTTAGGTACCTTCAGAAAACTACTCATTCTCAATACAATCTGGAATAGTTTCACAGGGGTGGTTTACATTTTGCTAATTATTGCTGTCAAAAAAAAGGTGTTTGCAAATTTGCAGAAAGCATGACAGAGTCAAAGATTTCTGTGCACTCAAAAGAAATGCAAGCATTTCTGTAATGATGAAAACTAAAGAGCAATGCTGTAGTTCTCCAGAGTGCTTAGTTTTTACTAATGCAAACCTAATGTTTTCAATCACTTTTCTTTTCAAAGAAAAAAAAAAGGTAGTTGAACTTTGCATCCCACTCTCCATAGTTTGTATTAGATCATTAATTCCTTAACATAATTTTGAAGACAAATGATTTCATGTCTGCTTCCTAAAGAAAGTGGATCACTAAGGAACCATTTGCAGTAAACTGTTTGGTATAAATTATATTACTTCATTCTCAGGTGACTGTATATTCCTTTTGGCAGTTAATAAATAACTTGTGAAAATCTTCACGGAAAAAACAGACTTTGATTACAGCCTATTTAAATTATTTCCATTTTATCTGAAATCTTCTCTTTTTTAACTCCCTTATTGATTACAATGGTAAAAGAAATTAATACAAATTATTTATATTTCTCCTCCTGTCTTCTTGACAGCACAATACATGCCAACTTTGTGCACGAATGACAACTCCTGTTGTAGGATAGGTGTATTCCATGCACTCCAAAGTCAGTCTTTAAATTCTTGCGTCACTTCAGCGGCCACTCTTCTTTTTTTTCTATCGTGTTCACATGTAACAATAATGTTATGGCTTGGCTTCTGCCACAAAAAGTGGGATTTAGGTAATCAGCAATCATTTCACCTCATCTAAACCTAACCCGTCTGTTGCTTCTCTTTGAATTTAGTTTGCCGAAATCCATCATCAGGGGTACTGGGGCAAACCAGCTGGCAGGCAGGCATCCCACTGGTCATCACCTACCATTTATTAATTTAAAAAATATAATTAAGTGTATTTGTTTTTTGACCTGAGATATACACGTGACCAGTTTCGTAACTGGCTTTAACGTTAACAAATATGCACATATATCCCTTTTTTTAGTACATTCATGGGGTATGGAGGCAGTACCAGTCAAGAAGTGGGCATTTTTCATTTACAGTGGCCTAATGACCACTTCCTGCTCAGCTGTAGGAGAGCTGAGGATTACTGATGGTCTGAAACAGCAGCAAGAGGTTAAGTTTTTGCTTCAGGTGTGGATATCTCAATTTGCGATCACCATTTTCCTCTGCAGCCATGGCCAGAAAATTGGTGGAAAGTTGTACAGCTAAGCAGACCATCCTACAGCACATCAGTTTGTGTTCCAGAGCTGACATAACCCAAAGGAAATCAGTGAAGAGGTAGGAAAATGCTGTTGCATATCACACTTCTAGGGCTTTCTTTCTGACTGAAGAAAAAGCCAACATGGAAAAAACACAGTCCCTGTGGGAGATGAGGCTAAAAGATGTTGCTACCCTTCATGTGAAGAACAAAGTGAAGAAAAAACAACCATCATGCTCAGGCCTTCTTGTGGTCAACACCTCTGATCTGCTCTCCCTGATAAATGCAATTAGAAAGTTGGCAGCTGAGTAATAAGTACCCATCTATGAATCTTAGTTTGAGTTCCTTATTGGCAGCCATTACTATTACATGTTATGCTAATTAGACCAGGTTTTAGTAAAGTAATATCCTGGGGAATATCATTACATTTTGTGCTCTCCTTTCTTCTCTGTTTTAACACATCTGCATAAAATATTTATATTTTTAAGGCAGACAACAGATGTTTTTCAGAATATTGTCTAGGTTTGCAAAAGTTTCTGAAAGAAGGGGGTCTTTTTGGCAGGTCTGGATTAGCTGATCAGAGCAGAGGTGCTGGGAGATCATTCTGGTTTGTATGCAGTCATTGCAAGCACGACATCAGAAGAGAATAAGACTCTGTTCCTTCTGGAATTTGAGGGAGGAAATATGACTGGCATTAAATGGGTGTACTAGATCCAGGAGCAAAATGCAAATAAAAAAAAAAGAGAAAAGTTACGTGAACACAGACAAAGTGGGTATCTGAAGTAATTATTTGTTGTGTAATTTATTCATCTTTATGATTTTCATTGAAAACACCTAAAATAAACATTTTCCTCTTACATAATTTAATAAAGTAATGGACACATACATCAGTGTGATCCCGCATCAAATTACATCAAAAGCAGTGAAACTGATACACTTTTAGTTGATGGCATGTCAAGTGCACAAGGAATATCTCTGAAGGTAAGAGTGACTGCTGAGCTGTGATTTATATGCTTCAGTATGAATGACATTCATTTCATGAATGCAATCAAAGCAGTCACAACAGACAGATGGTGTCTGGCCTGTGGAAGTCAACTGATTTCAGACAGGTTCTTAGAGCCTGATGCACAGAGAGCTGATACACAGAATGTCCTGAAAAACGAAACTGAAGCTTAAATTGTAAGCCTTAAAATCAGCAAATAGTCGGAATTTCAAATATAATTTATGATGTTTTGCCTTTCTTGTTTTTTACTGTTCTGGGCCTGAAACACAGATAGAAATAGAACTAAATAAATAAACCAAAAGTAATGAATATAATTTATTCTAGAGAATTCTCTCCTTTCTTCATGAAAATAAAAGGTGAATGCTAAATACAGTTCTGACTAGTATTTTTTACTGCAATTAAATTATTGTCATTACATCAATAGCGACAGCCATAAGGCAAAAGTTTCTTGTGAAAATTGCCTTTCCCCCTTCTTTTTCAAGCAAGAGATTTTCTTAAGTTTCACAGAGGAGAGGAAAACATACAATTTGCTCCTTTGTATTATCTCTTTTCCTGTTTCTCTGCAAAAGTATTCAACCACACCTGACTTATCCAACAGAAAGAATATACAAATGTAACAGGAGAGTCAGTCTGTGTACCCCAATCACTATGATCAAGCCTATCAACCACATTATAGAAGAGTTTACATTTGCTGAATTGTTATGTTCTGTTTTAGAGATATCTTTTCATCACTGAAGAAAACATCAAAAGATTTTAGGCTTTGACATCCATATCCAGGGTAAGTTTCAAAGTCTTTCATCAACCCCTGAAACTGGATTAGCACCAGAAAGTATTTAACAGTCCCTACCTGACTAGAGAAGAAATCGAGGGACCTCTGGCTTAGCAAGAATTTATAAAATGTGATTATTAATTTCAAGATATCACACGCTTTAAATTGAATTCTTCAGCATTTCTGGAGGGAAGATTGACTTTAAAATTATGATTTGATGAAGAGCTGATGAAGAATTTGACTGAAGATAATGTCAAAATCCAGAAACAAAGTAATTAAACTAACAGTTATGAAGTACAGAGGGGGAGAGCAAATTTAACAAGTTAGGATGTGCTTCTGAAAGTTTCAGGACGGAAAGGAAACATGGCTTTTTAATTTCATTTCCAAATATTACCCTTATTTCAACTTACAGTGCACTAGAGGAGTGGATAAAATTAGTCTTTAAATTCATCTCTTTCCTTACAGAAACAGAGAGCTAAATGTTTACTGGTTTGTGGTTCAGCAGTGATGGCCCCAAACTTGGCCTCTTTTTAGCCACTGAAATGTATGGAAGTGTTTTCAAGAAACTCACATAATCTGGAAAGAAAAGTGACAAAATAATGTCACTGAAATTGCCTGTATTAAAAAAAAAATATAAATAAAAACAAACCTGAAAAAACTGTTTTCCTGAAGAAGTCAAACCTATGGATGGTACTGTTTTAATTGCTGAATTTTCCTTGCTCTAATCATCAGTCCCAGATGATTCCTTTAGTTCTAAAACACAGCTCAGTATTGCTGGAAAACTGGGAAGATGTTGTGCTGCAGCTGAAGTTCACAAAATGAACTAATGTGTGTTTAAAAACTGCAATTGCTAAAAAGTGGAAAAATATGAAATTACTGAAACATTATTTGAGAGCAAGGCAACTGCTTGTAGAAAATGGATTCAAAACTCCTGCAGCTTTTGAACAGGTAAAATATGAAAATCTGCCTATAAGGCACAGAATTGCCTTTTTTATAAAGCTGCACGAGCATGAAAAAATGAGCAATTTCAACTGTCAAAGAATTAATTTAAAATACATTTTAATTATTCTTTTAGCTACTTAAAGATTTCATAATATCATTATAACTGAACATTATGGATTCTATCAGAAAGACAGAAAACAGACATGTTCAAAATCAGAAATACGAGGTTGCAGTTTTCTGATTCACTGTAACGTAATCATTAATCTCCATTTAATACACTGTTAATACAGACCAAATAATTGAAACAGTTGTGATTTAAAAAAAAAATAATTTAGTTAACTTATAAAATAATTTTGTCCATTGCAATACATAATGTATAAAAGTACAACTTTTTCTACAATATTTGTGTATTAAAATTAAGCTACTAAAATCATATTTACAGAAGTATTTATTGAAAAATAGCCTAAAATACAAATTCGAGGAGAAATCTGAAATGCTGAATTTCACGTTTGTTCACTACACCAGAACCTATAATTTATTATTTCTACATTTGACCTCTGTTATCAATTGCTTATTGTCGTAATTTTTTTCAAAACCTAAGAAGTAAGGAAATGTGGTAAATACGTAGATTTGAGTCAGCACTTTAAATTGCTATTTTCTGTGGCTAAAAACAACAACAAAAGTCCACTAGAAATATATACAGAGATATAAATCAGAACCAACAAAACTCTAACAGTATTACACTTAATAGTACATTTCATTATTCAGTCATTGTCTATGCAGCAAGCACATGACTAAAAGATATAGTTACTAGTCTTGAGTCTCTGAATCCGTCATTTTATGCAGGTCACTGCACAGTTTCAAATTTGTGTGGTGTATTTTAATAGTTTTGGACCTACAGTAGAGGCACCTTGGCAATTGTTACAGTTTGTAAAATGTTTGCCCATACCAGTTTCCCACCAACAGTGTGAGATGCCAAGGCCCAGTTCTCAGCTCACGTAAGGTCCAGTGGAACTACTGATCTATCCCAGCTGCAGATTTCAATCTGTTGACATGCTGAGTTATTGTTGATCCCGATGCAAGTTTCTGTGTGTATATTACGAGCACTACAGTACATGACCCTACGTAGCTCCTGAGTCAGAGCCGTTCAGTTAACTGAAAAAACCCAAATGTTTACTCGTAGCAGCACTGCTGAGCCATTAACTGTGATTATTATTAAACTGTACAAAAAAGTTCTGCGTGTTAGAGTGCTTATTCTTTCACAGAAAAAAAGTTAAGACCCTGACTTTAAGATCAACATTGCTGTTGACGATTAATGCCAAGTGACAGTCAAAACTGAAAGAACAAAACATCATTTCCAAATATCTGACCAGCAAATCTTAAATTCTCTCCTCCTGTCAGATATCGTTCTATCTGGACTACATTTTGTGCATATTGTAAAATTAACTAAAATACTAAATCATACAGACTTAAGAACATACTTCAATAAAGCTGATTCGTATCTGGGTGCTCATACTTTTGAACGCATTAAGACAACAGATTTACCTTATCAACATTTAAATTTGCAAGCGTCCCATAGGCCAAAAAAACCAAAAAAGCTAATAAATATGCTGAAAAACCCCATACCTCAGTATGAAATCCTGACCCTTTCTCCAACTAAGTACACACCGTCCAAATACAGTGAGAATGCCAAGCTACAGGGGCCCCTCTGCGGGGAAACCTGTATTTCAGTCAGCAGCATCCGTCAGCTAAAGCAGAAGTGCAGGGACAGATGCTGGAGGAAGGATGACACGTGAAGCGGTGGCCGATTTCAGAACCAATGTGTGTTTCTGCCTACAATTAAGTCAATGCCAGACGTTCACTAAAGCAGGATGTTGTCCAGATTTACGTGCAGAACACAACTATCACTCTAGGCTCATTTCAGTGCAAGATTATGGCACTAATTAGGCTCCTGCAGTCCTGTCCCATCTCCCAGCAGGGTCACACAGCCAAGGGGGGCGCAAGCGCGTTGTACAACGCCCTCGGCTTCTGCGGCAAGGAATACCATCACACTTGGGCGACAATCGCCACCGTAAAGCCCAGAGCCCGAGGCCTGCCCAAGGCAGCGCCGTGCTGCCGGTGCCTCTCACCCGCGCCGCGCTCCCCGCGCTTCGGGAAACCCCCGCATGCGGCAGCGGCCGCGCTCGAGGGCGCGGGAGCGGCAGCCGGGGAACTGCCCGCTCCGGTTCCCGTTCTTTTCATTAAAAAGGCCTGGGGGGAGGCTTGGGTGACTCGCTACAGCCGGGCCTGAAGCCAGCTCTCGGTTCGCTCGCAGGGGAAGCGGACCGGCACGGAGGGGCTCGCGAGGGGAACGGCCGTGGCGGTGTCCACCGGGACCCGCCCGTCCCTCGAGCACCTGCTCGGAGAGCGCCTTTCCCCGCTCGTGCGCCACATCGGCGGCGGGGCCGGGCGCGGCGGGGCCGGTGGGACGCTTTCCCCGCAGCCCCTCGGCGGCCCGGGACGCGCGAGAGCAGCTCCTC
>VZTA01022446.1:295819-359467 GCA_013398855.1 Mohoua ochrocephala
CGGGCGCGCGCGGCTGCGCGAGGGCGGCGGATTCGAACGGCGCAGGGAGCGAGGGCGGCGCGGCGGGAGCGCGGGAGGAGGAGGAAGGAAAGCAGCGGGAGGAGGACAAGGATGAAGCGCACGGCGCCCCGCAGCACTTTGCGGAAAATAATAAAGAAGCACAAGCCGCAGTTGCGCCTGGCGGCGAACGCCGACCTGCTGGTGAGGAAGGAGAGGGGCGGGGGAGAGGCGAGGCTGCGGCTGCCCCGGGGAGTCCGGGAGCGCTCCTGCTTTTGGCCATGGCGGCAGCTGCAGCTGTGCTGGTGCCCCGGGGACAGCCGGCCCTAAACAGGGACGCTTACTCCCTAAATGCTCTGGACAGTGCGCTCTGGAGCGCTTTGGGTGTGACAGGATGTCAAGTTACTGCTAATGGTGCTTCTCCAGGGACCCACGGGCAGAAGGGAGGCAAAGCTTGGGGAGACATAGACGATTGATCTAAGAAAATACGGATAGGCAGAGATTGCCGCGCTCCGCTTTGCTGGTGTAGGTGTTGTAGCTCTTTGGCAGTGGTCTTGGGGATTCAGGGACGGGCTGATGCAAGGCTCTTGCGTCACTCCATGCACACACTGATGTTCCAGGAGTTTGGTGTAGGCACACCGAGAAATAGCAGTTTGGGTTCTGTGGCTGCTAGGTGCAGATGTTTGTTGTTTGTGTAGATCAGTTCGGGTGTACAGGGAGGCAGCTGAGCTGTGATCAATGAGTTTCTAAGCTGCTATGCCATCTTGAATGCTCATATGGTTTTAGAAGGCCATCTAAGTAGGTCTCTGCCCTAAACTGTGGAATGACAAGTCTTGTTAGTAATCTAGTAAGGTGTCGGGGTCCTGGTCATGGTTTAAAAACGCCTGCCAAAAAGATGGGGATAAAAGAGCCAAGTTTGCAAAAACTGAGGCCAACAAAGCTGAATTGCTTCTGACCTGCTCTGAGGGATTTGCTGCACAGGTAGGGTTTGTCTCAGCAAGAGATTATTTGACTACAGCAAGGAAACGTGACCTCAGGAGAGCTTGTGGTAGTTGCTGTATTGAAAAAAAAAAGTGCATAAAAAAATGCTCTTCGAAATAACTTAGTAGACTTAACTTGCTGGACTCTGATGTCCTCTTGTTTACAAATGCATGTGGCTCTCAGAGCATTAAAACATTAACACATGCTGTATGTTAGTATGGCCCCTGACTTGAATTGTAAGTCCACGTTTCGTATGTGTATAAAAGTTGTGTCTTGCAGCATCTTGAAGATTGGCATCTGGATATATGAAGCTAAATGTGAACGTATAAAATTAAAATAAGTAATATGAGATTAAAACGAATGAATTACATGAGAGTATATAGATTTGAATGTAAACATTAAATACTTTTCTAATGGGGCTAATAAAAATATGATCTCTTCCTGATGTTTTTGCTACCTTTGGATTTTTTTATGGACTAAGGACCTGGCCCCTTGCTACTCATACTACTACTACCTACTCAAAGCTTACTCAGTGGAATGCAGTAGTCAACTAATCAAATTCACACAACCACACATTTTTTTTGTAATCCTTGGTAACAGTTGGTCTGTGTTTCCAGGGTAATGAAAATTTGGCTTCAAATTAGTGTGGCTGTCTGAAAAGGGGTAAGTGGGACATCCCTCCAAATCTTGGCCTTTGGTTCCCATCTCTTCCTGGTCGTGGCACTAAAGTTGTCTGAGCTGACAAGACAGTGAATTGAATTGACTGAAACTTATAAACAAGAACAATCAGATCTAGCTTAAAATACGGCTATGCAAGTGTTCATGGCAACACAAAGGATGAGATCAGAATAAATTTTAATAATGTGATGGAAACTTAGATTATCTCTTCTGGTGATGTCAAATTAAACAGGCTTTTATGTTACAAAGCTTGGCTTTTTTATTTTACCTTTAAACAGGAATGTCCAGGTTTGGTGGTTGTCCATGATGTTTTTCAACTAGGCACATGTCTAACAGATCTTTAGCTCTTTAATTCTATGGCTAAATAATCAACACAGCTGAAATTTTGTCTCTTTTAGGCAAAAAAAAAAAAAAAAAGGATCGGGGAGTTTATTGTGTAGTAAGACAAGTAACAAATTTTGAGAGTATTTTTTCCAGTGCCTGAGTTATTCTCTGCAAACCCTGTAAGAGTGATTAGATTGCATACGTCAGAAATTTATATAGTAGCTGTCTTAACGAGACGGAGCCATACACATTTTGAACAGAGAGCTTATGTCTTCTCAAGGGAAGTATGAGAAAAGTGCTAGTTCAATTTCTGGGCTATGCTCCAGAATGATCCATGCTTTATGTCTGAATCTGCTGCAGTATGTGCCCATTCCAGTAAGGTGGTCTGCCTGCCTTAGGAGAAAACCAGATTGCTTTCTTTTTTCCCCCACCTTCCGTGATTTTTTTTACTTGATAAACCAGTGTCTTCTGACACGATCGTAACTAACAAGTTTGAAAGGCATAAGAATTCATATGATTTTGTTAAATATTTGAATGAGGTTTCTTCTTCACTTTTGATCAAGTCTCTTCTTGAAATCTGAAGCTTTGTCAGAACCTGTTTCCTGAGTGTTAACAGCTATCTCTTTGCACAGTCTAGCTATCAAATTTCATCAGTCTTTCTCAGGAAGCTGTTTGTTTTTGGCTTGGTTTTTTTTTGAAGGAGTATGATAATATCTTTGGGTAAAGAGGTGCAAATAGTGTTTCAGGTTTTTTCAAGGCTCTTTTCGAAAATAAGAGGTAAAGATTTTAGTACTGAAGTTCAGATATTCCCCCAATGGTCAGAGAAGAAAATCTGCAAGCTTTGTTCTAGCTTGCAATTATAGAAGAAAAGCAGGATCTTTTATGCTAGAAGGGTTACGTGTGTGTTTCCATTGCAGGAAAAGCTGAAAGTACTCCACTGAATGGCCTCTTTTAAATTTGTTATCACCACAGAATGATTAATAAGTGTACACTGAAGGCGAAATATCAGTCTAAAGAATTGTTTTGAAGTTACGGCAGTAAAACAAAATCACGGTGGTTGTCCCTGCTGTTCCTCAGTTCAGGTGTGTGGAAGCTGAACAGGTGTGTGGAAGTTGCTGTCTAAACAGTGCTGTGAATTTTTTACACATGTTCTTAAAACTTTGCAGCCGTTCTTTTCTGGAAAGTAAACGTTTTGTTTTGTTAGGTGATTTTCATGAGTCGTTAGTTCAAAACTGTTTTAAATGTTATGCAGAAGGACAATAAGTTAGTATGTAGTAAAGCAATGTCTTTAAACAAATACGGTATTGCTTAGCTACTTGTCAGTAACCGTCCTATTCATGGTATTCAGTCACTCTGCCTTTCGCTAGCCTTTCTCAATTGCCTTGAATAACCTGGAATATTTCTTAACCTGTGTGCTCTATTGTGGAATGTTCCGATTTTAGTTATGTGACTGTTTAAATCTGTTGGAGTACAGGGGAAGCTTTTCCACATGCAGCAATTCACTTTGAAACTAGGAAAATAAAGGTCCAGTGATTCTGAGGGAAGATGCAGTTTTTAAAGGCAGTTTTAAAATTAACACTTTTGCCTTTAGGTATCTCAGAAGAAGGACGTGCAAGTATGGAAGGTTTTGTTCCACCTCTCACTTCTCCTCCAGGTTGTTTCCAGAAATCTAATCTCCATGTTGATAAGTTTAATAAAGAGAGTTGTAATATTGAACAATATTTTAGTGCCACTGCTTGATTCTCTTGGAGATAATTTCTGTGTGAGTAACTAAAGACTGGTTCTAAAGCGGCTTTTATATTTTGTGAAATAAATCTGCAAGAACATCTGCTTTTTGTGTAGTAGATGCTTCCAAATAATGTCAGATATTATGTAAATTTATCTGTTGCACTCTGGCTTCATTTTGTTCAGGATATTTAAAAAAACCACCTAAACTGCTTGTCGTATGAACAGAGTTCATACGACAGGAGCATGCCTTGTCACAGATTCTTTGTGCTGCAAACCCACTGCCAAAGTATTTCCTGCAAGCTCTTAATTTGTAACTTTCCATCTTATATTTTTCCAGGCTTTACAGATAAAGTGTGGCAGAATAAATACATCACCTTATTCATACAAATAAAATTTTGATATATTTCAGTAATATTTTTCCGAGGTCTTGATAGAAAAAGTATTTTTGTCCACTTTACGTAGCAGAGGTAATGCTGTTTGAAAGTTTAATTTACAAAAGGTGCAATTATCAGTTTTTCTGGTTGGACTGTTAAAATAGTTCACATAATGTCTGTATAATGCTAGAGGTTTGTATTATAGGTCCCTGGTTAATTACAACACAGGGGTGCTGTTGGCTGGCAGTTTTAGTCCAAGCTGGAGCAGTTCCTTCTTTGCCTGCTGCAATTTTTTTCCTGCCTCTGTATTAGCAGAGCAGCATTCCGTATGGAACGGAATACTGCCCGACCAGTTCTTTTAATGTAAAAAGGCTAAGGGATGAGCTGGGAAAAAATGGATGGAACCTCCTTACACTGGAGAATTCCGAGTTCTGGAGAAATTAATGTCGATGTCCCTTTACACTGGAAAGGGGCAGAAGTCCTTGAACTTGTCTGTGGTCCATTTGGCGATAAGGCAGGGATGAATTTGCTGTTCATAAAAAGTCTGGCAGTTGTAGTTACTCAAAACTGACTATATTTGCTAGTAAGCAAAAAGACTCCTAATTCTCTGATACTTGTATTTACATTTTATTATTAAAAACTGCTAATAAAAATCAGATTCATTCCTCTCAGATCAGCTGTGGTTTGTGTGATCATTTCTAAAGCACATTTACGATTTAAATATACTAAATCTAAACTCTATTTACAAGAGTCTTGTAGGAAGGGAACGTCTTGGAAATTTACTGAGACTTCAACCGAGTGATACATATTTTTTCTGAGAACACGTTTCAGGAGTTTGGAAGCAGTCTAATATGCAGATTCTCTGTTGCAAACAACAAACCTCTGAAAGACCAAACTGTGTTTAAACAGTTTGAATAATTTTTTTTTTCTTCTCTATTTTAAAGGTTCATTTGACATTCTTACTGTTCCTCCATCGGCTAGCAGAAGAAGCCAGGACAAATGCTTTTGAGAAGAAAAGTAAAATAATTAAACCCGAACACACCATATCTGCAGCAAAGGTATTAAAGCACTTTTAATATTTTTCTTCTTTGTATAATGTAAAATGTATTATGACAGCATATACAAAAGCTTTCTGTGTTAAAGTTGATTTTTGATTTATAATCCAAAACCTATAGACACTTAATATTCTTTAGTCCGTCATGGGCAACATTTACTGTTACCAAGACAACTAATTAACTCTTCTTGCCCTATTAAATGTAACCCAATTTTTCTTGATTATTCCCTGTTTAAAGTCATAATTTCAATATATGGATAAGTCTACAAAATGGTCTACCAGCAAGCCTTCATGGCCTGAAAGGCAGACCAAAGTCAGAGGATCCTTATTTCAGCTGATACTACATCAAGGAAGCATGCTGTCTTAACTTCAGTGATCCAAGTGAAGAAACAAGTATGGAACAAGTGAGAAATAGTTCAGAGAGATTCCAATACCTTTCTTACGCCTTCAGTTCTTACCTGCTTAGTCTGAAATAGGTTCGTAGTGGATTCTTGCAGCATTGTGTGGATACTTCTTGAACAGACAGATACTTTGTGTGATGTATTTGGCAAGGAAAGAACTAAGGGAGAATTAGAGTGTGGATTGTTATACGGGTAGTTCAGCATAACAAAAATTGCTGTATTCCTTCTGTGAAGAAGGAATTTGCTGCATTGCAGAGCACGGTGAGTTTTGTGCACATGCAAAAGAAGGGAAAGAGGAACGTGTTATGCAGCTTTGTCTGCCTAGAAAGAATTAGTGTCAAAATATGACTGAAATCCTTTTGTATTCTGTGGCTCATTTCACTCCCTAGGATATGTCTGCTTTACCTTGGTGTCATGAAGGAGCTGTCTCTTTAATTTATCTGTTTAACCACCTTCTTCTGCTGAGCAAATTGGGAGGACAAAACTTGGTGTTACCTGATATTTTGGTCCTGTGGCTTCTGTTTATTTTCGTTATTTTTTTTTCCTTCTGCTGAAAGTTTTAGTTTGATACTTTTCTATTACTATAGTAACAGAAACATATACAGGATATGTAAGGTAGCCAAGTGAATGTTGCAGTTGGAGTCTTACACATTTATAGTTTCTTTTTAACTGCAATCTTAACACTATTTGAACATTTTTGTGCTCCATTTATTTTTTTTAAGATGAGAAGAAAGGAAAAACTGCCTGTATTTTAATAATTTTAACACTTAAGCAGTCCCACTTGGACTTTGAAGTTCATTTTTGAATTTAAACTCCAAACCAAAAAATGTCCTTCCAAAGGTCTGTGCACTCTTGATATAGAAAGAAGTAAGGCATTGCAAACAAAAGTTGAGCATAATAGCTGTATTATTGCAAACCTTATTTTTTCTTTTTGTCTAGGCCCAACAGGGTAAGAACTTCAAGGAATCTACTGATGGCTCAAGAGCACTATTGCCATTTCTCAGCATTAATTTTCAAAATAAGCCTTTTATTTTACAGAATTCTTGCTTATGAATGTTCTCGCTTAAAAAAAACCCCCTCAAATTTGAAACCTTTCTGTATGCTTTTGCTTTATTTCTGATCTTTTCCCTAGAGTATTACCCTTGGCAACTCAGCTCTTGGAAACATATTGGCTAGGTGAACCTTTGGTCTGAGCAGCCTAGTGTTTTGAATCTCTTTCTGCTGCCTGAATTGTATTGGTAAATATACTTTTTTCTTTTTCTTTGCAGGTTATTTTAAAGAAAAGCAGAGGCTAGAAAACAGACCACTGGAACTTTAAAGCACATTTTTCAATGTTTTCTAACTAACTGGAGTTATACTGCGAGCCAGCTTTAGCACTTGTGGAACTATGTGGTTTTGTTGACATCTGTCTCCTGACTGACTATCTTGCTGTTTCTTTAAAAAAAAAAATTAAAAAAATCTTTGTATCTTCATACACTTCATGCATAATTTTAAAATGTTTGTCAGTTGTCACTTAAGACTTTTGATGTACTTTATTTCATAATGATGGAGGAATGCTTGTACCATAGATACTCTTTGGGTACAATGTGGCATTTATTATTAAAAGTGTGAAACTTCTTAAGGGGAACAGTAGTAAAAAAACCCAAACCCCCCAGGTTTCACTAAATCCAGTATAGATTGTACAGTTCAGAGCAGATTTACTAGTTAAACAAAATTATGGCTTTCAAAACAATTGCTGTAGAAACAAGTGTATTAAATACCTTGTCTTCAGTTTATGTCTTGATAATTTTAAAATTACTTTGAAAAACAGGTTAAAACTGCTGTGTTCTGGGGAAAGAATACATACATATTTTGAATCATGGTCTGAACTGTTAAGCTGACCTGTTTGATGTGGCATATGAGACAACGTGGTGGTCTGTAATTCAGTTGGTGTGGACAGATGCACAGTTTATGGAAAAGATCTGGCACAGCTGATGTTTTCAAAGTTAGATCTTGTAAAAGTAACAAAGATAAGTTGTCATGAGTGCCAAGCCGTTTCCTTCCCCCTTTTGAGTGTCATGCTAACTTGTCAAGAAGTCTGGAAATGCACATTATATAAAAATGTCTTCTTAAATTAAGATCATATTCTGTTCCTATCCTGACATTTGTAATCATTTACGGAATACTTTGCTTAATAAATATTAATAAAGTTATTGATGAATCTCACAGTTCGAGCTGATAGCACAGTTTTGTGGAATACATGGTAGCTGATCCTTGATATGCACAGTGAGCTACGCTTAAAGAATCTCTGAAAGCGTGATGTATTGAGTAGTCTAACTTTGTTTGATACCTTACCAAATATATTCTAGAAACTCAGCAAAAAAATTGCATTTTAGAAATATTTTTGTAGTCTAAAGAAACTGTAGCAATGCCAGTATTTTTAATTTCATATCACGTCCATGTACTTTTTGAAATGCTGTATAACCTTTGAAAAATCATCCTCTTCCAGTATGCAGAAAGGAAGCAAAGATTGCTCTCTTGCTTTACGTAACTCACAGAGCTTAGTGTATTCATCTTCTTGTAAGGGTTGACTAGATTCTTTATTCTGCATTTTCTTCTCTTACTCCCTTGGAATCCACAAAGAAAACCAAGAACATACACATGTGGAGGATATTTGGACTTAATAATCTGAAGTACATTCTCAGGAATAAGGAAGATCTGACTAGGTATTTATATTTTTATTTGTAATTACTGTCTTTGATTTAACAATTTTCTTGCAACACTAGATTTTCCTTAGTTAGAAAGGTTTTCTCTTGATTTTCCCTGAAACATTTTTTTACAGTCTTGTATAACCACATACCTTTCCTCATTGTACAATTATAGCTTCTTCTGGAACTTGTTTTGATGTCCACTTTAACTTTTTTGATTTTTCTAGGAGCAAGATCCACTCTGAGCTTAGTGGAATATTCTCATGTAGTAGATTGATTGATGAGCAGCTACCATTGGGGAAGGGAGGCAAGGAAGGGTTAAAACCAACCACCGGTGTACTTTTAAAATATTTTGTACAGTGGTTTTGGCCTGTATTCATGGTTCAGAAGCTGCCTCTTTTCAATAGGAGAGGGACTTTTGATAGTACTTTGTCAATGTTTTGTAATAGCTGGAGCAGGCAGGTATTAAGAAGACCTGGGTAGCTTGGCAGGTGTTCAGGTTTCTCTCCTAAACTTCAAATAAATACTTATTGAAAATTAATGTGGCCGATGCAGTGGGCTTAAGCTTTTAGAAACATAGAATGCTATTGCGTTTTTCTATGATCTTCTTGAATGTTCGCTGTAAGGTTAATTATGTTCCTGTTTGGCAGCTCTTCTGTACTCCTTCATAGAGAGAAGAGAGGTCTCTCTAGGGTCTCTTCTCTATGCAGTATTCCTTACTGGATTTTTGAAATTAAAACTTTCAGCAGTATTGTCTAAATACCCACGATCACTTACAATTAATATGAACTTGGAGGCTATAGCGATAGTTTATTCCCATTGTCATGTCTCTAATGACAAAGTATCAAAGCATGTAGTTCTATAAAATGTTTTTTAAACTAGATGTGCAGTAGAAGGCCTAATGAAGTTGTGTTATTTGAATTCCTGTGTTGATTCTTTGCCATTAGGAGGAAAAAGACAAGGATTTTTGAGGGAAGAGTCATGGTGATGCTCAACTGTTTTCATGAAACCTTGAGAAATTTATAGTTCTGAAACAACTGACTCAATATTGAATTTCCTCTGGTTTTAAACATAAGATTCAAGAGCTTTTTGGAAGGAGAGGTGTTCTGTCAATACAATTACAACTCCTCATTTCCTCTGAAAGCGGGATGGATGTCCTAAAAAATAAAGAGGCTCACTCAGACATCCATTTTTTCTATTCTCTTTGCTTTGCAGCTTTCCCAATGTTCTGTTTCACATCCTACCCTGCCCTTTCACTCTGACCATCAATGTAAGGGGGTAAAGTAATGAGGAAGTAGAATTTGGTAAAAGTGCTTCTGGTGGCCCTTGTCTTGATTTTCAGCTTTTGACGTGGCTAGTGTTAGACCCTGGGCCAGGGTAGTATCATAATTGATTAAGCCACAAAAGAAGAAGGAAAATGTTTCTTGATCAGCAGATGACTGAGGGAAGAGAGTGGTGCTGCTGCTATTTTTGTTTCATCTCACCTAAGGAGTGACTGGTGAGAGGGGATCTGCTGTTTGCCAGCCTGAGTAAGTCTCCTGGTGGGGAGTATGCCCTATTCCATCTCACACTCACAGCATACATTCATGCATACTGTGTTTTGATTTTGTCGAGCATGTAATATTTAATATTTTCTGAGTAGTATAAATCACCTGATTATTAGATTTAAAACTTCTAAAAAGTGTGAATGTTAAGAATAGTAGTATGTCAGTGAAGGTTAGATCTATGGACCTAACTCCTAATGGTGTCAACAGGAATAAATAAACTTGTATACTTTGATGGGTCAGGACCCCATAATCACTGTTCTATTTGAATGTAAAGTTGCATCTGTTGTTTTGAGTCAGAAAAATCAACACAGGTGCTATAGAGGACATTCATGCCTTGGAGTTTCATTGTGCTTTTTTGTGGAGAAGTGAGTGCTGAAAAAGAATCTAAAGTTTCAAAATGCAAATAGTTAGTATTTTCTGGTTATAGCCATACAGTAAAGGAATAATAAATTCAGAAATATGTATGCTGTAATAGAAAAATTCTTTTTCTAGCCATAAGGTGGGGATAGAGCGAAAACTCTTTTTCCCTGTAGTAACTTTCCATTAGAGAAAGTATTCTGTTTATTCCTACTAGAAAGTATGCTATAGATTGTGACACTTTCAGATATTTCTTGAAGACTACTAAGACTACACTGCTGATATATGTAGGGCAATTAATATTAAAAAGAAAAAATGCCATTCACGTCAAAAAAAGGATGTTCTGATCCGTGCTGAGAGGGTGAAAGATATGCGAGGCTTTGAAGCATCTTGAAGATTTTTCTTTATTCGAAGCTTGATGTTTCAGTATCATGTAGTTTTCTTAATTAGAGGTCTATAGTTATTTGGACAAAGTACCCTCGTTTTTAGAAACAGGTATGTTCTATGTGCAGTTTTATGAAGGAAATTCTTGTACAAGACATTGCTTACTTAGCAGCCTTAACTATGAAACATACAGCTCGTATTGGCTGACTTGCCGACTTGGCATTCCATTAGTCTTTATCCGTTTAGAACAACTAATGATAGGGCATGCAAATCCTAAATGCATAGGGTTCTGAGGTGACTTACGAGTATGTATTTAGGAGGTGTGACTTGTATATCAAATAAAAATGCTGATTACATGAAATCAAAATTCCTTTTTCCAGAGCTGTGACATATGTGTCAAATTCAAGTTCATTAGAATGTTTGAAAGCAATGTGTGTAGTAGTTTTTCAGTTCAGTGTGTATCTTATCATGTACTATGGATATGTATTGGCATATAGCTGCCTTCATGTGTTTTAATGGTGCTTTAATGGTAATGTAGCTGCTGTGATAGCTTACTTGAATATGGTAAAAGAGCATAGTAGAACAAATTTCTTACATGTTTGAGTAGTTTCAGTTCCAGGCTGAGAAGATGCTGACAGCATTTTTGTTGTGCTAAATACAGAACTGCAACTTTCTGAAGAAGTTGAAGAGTCTTCCCACCTGACAGTTCATGGTTCTGCAGACATAATCAGTTGGAATTCAGTCATTTACTGTTTGGTGAACGATGTTGGGGGATTGTCAGTTTCTTTGCAGTCCACATTCATCAAATTTACATGGGCTTTGATACATAATATTCTCCTGTGGGCTGGGTTATTAATGTTATCCTGACCAAACTGCTGAAAGATCTTTTCAAGTCATTTGATACCTGTAAGATCAAGTTTCTTACTGAGAAGGTCACTTTCCTGGGGGAATGCTTTCAGGGCATGGAGAACGTGGTGAAGTGTAGAAGAACACCTAAACAGCCCTAAAGTAACTTCTTGTTTAAAAAACCCCAAACGTAGAAACAACCTTACGACTCGATAATAACGTGACTGCGGCAGTTAAATAAAAGCAAGAACACTTCCTCCATCACTGGTTTGCTCTTAACCTTCTGGCACTGGGTCAGCCTCTACAGAAAGACTCCTATTTTGTTTCCTAAGCATGTGGAAAGCACAGAAGGGCATGCTTGGCAATTGGACAGATCCTGAATCAAAATTTATAAAGGGCAAATACTTTGAAATAAATGCAGTCAGGGATAGAGTTGGATTAGCTGGAGTTTCCAGTCCGTTATATCGGGTTTAAATTGGTGTAATTGTATTGGTGCTGACCTCTAAAATTGACAGCCTAATGTGAATTGTTTTCGTTTGTTCAACTTCAGTAGGTAAGTACACACAGAGATTACATTATATAACAAGTTTTAATGAATTGCCGCAAATTTTATAAATGATCCAGATAAAGGAAAACATTTGAGCAACAGGTAAGCTAGTTTTTAAAATTCTATTGCATATCTGAAATCTTAGTACAAGCGAGCCTCTAGTCATAGCTGTTGAAGCTGTTATTCACATAGTAAAAGCTAAAGTTACCAAAAGTGATGGTGGGTTACATTTAAATGTTTAAATTCTTTAGTTGATTTTTGTTCTTCAGAGGAACTTATGTGTGTATCATGCTGCTTCCAGAATTGGTCAACTGTTTAAATATTACTGATTCCTGAAGATTGGCTAGAGTTAAAAGTGAGGTAAAAGACAGTAATTAAAAAAAAAAAAAAGACAGGGAGCAGTCAAGAGAAGGGAAGGATAAGTGCGTGACATAGTTAAGATTGGCCAGATAATAATTTCTTCTGTTTCTGTAGTTTCACCGTTTGTGTTTCATGTTGAAGTTTAACTCTGGGCTCCCACATTTTCCACATTTAAAGGATTGGGTCTTGGTAATGGAAGGCAGTAGCTTTCATGTAGTCTAAGTAACGATATTCTAAAGCTTTTTCCAATAAAGATATGGGATATCTTACTAAATTGCCACTAGAATTCCACACAGTAATTAATTTTGATGATACTTTACCTGTAGCCTATTTTGGAAGTTTTTCCCACAAGTTCATGTGGAATAAACCTTGAAAATTCAGATCAGAACTGGACAAAACTTCATCTTCCTTTGTCTTTTGTTTCCCTTGTTACCCTTTCCATTTCTGGATAAGACTGGAGAGCCATAGTGGAAGTTTATTTTAGGGCAGCGACAGCATTAAAAGTCCAGTACTGCCAAAAGGATGGATTAACTTTCAGTCCTTTTTGAAGGCACATTAGTAGTCACAGAATTAATCACATTGCGGGTAAGGTTGGAAGAGACCACAGTGGGTCATCTGCCCCAGCCTCCCTGCTCACGCGGGGTCATCCCAGAGCGCACGGTACAGGGTTGTATCCTGATGGCTCTTGAGTATCTCCAGTGAGGGAAACTCCACAGCCTCTCCGGGCAGCCTGTTCCAGAGCTCCGTCACCCGCAGTGACCCGCACAGATATTTCTGTGTATGTGTAGCATGAACACAAACTTTGTGAGACCGTGCAAGGAGATCTATGGTTTAATGATACTTCTTGTTGACTGCAATTTTTAAAGTTACGTCTCAACAAAATAGGGAGCAGCTTACTTGCTTGAGAAGCTGTTAATTGTACTGTAATTTTGTACCTGTGAACACAAAGAAATTTTATTGCTGATGTTACCGTTCATGCCACTGCACCTTCTGTTGAACTTTTCTTATTTGCTAAACATCTCGCTGTCAGTGCAGCTATGGCCAAGAGTTGGAGGAATATGCGATGTTAAAAACACAGGACAAGTGCAAGCACAGCAGTTTTACTTTGGCATATTATTTTCATGAACCTAGCATCTTTTGCAAGGTTTTCCTGGAAATAAAAAGAAAACACCTTTCCAAATCATCTTTACTTGGGTAGAATGGATGCTTAATTACACTAAACTTCTCCAAAACAAACGCTCATGTATTGAACTGAATTGTACCTTGGATATTTCTGCTAATGTGTTTTTTTTCTTTGTTCTTGCTTGCCCGCTTACGCTCAAAAGAGAGGATGGGATAAGCTGCGTAGTCCTTTCTCCTAAGGAAGACTCTTATAATGGCTCTCTTTTTTCCCCCTGTAGTTCCTGGTGAAGCAGGAAGCCATGTATCTAAATCGATGTCTTAGGAATTACCAAGAACATATTATTTTGTGTCTACTACCTGTAGTTTAAAACACTTTTTCTGATGTGTGAGGTCTTCCTCTGTACATACTGAATCTTATGCATGTGAATTTTAAATCTCTTTATAAAGCTTGGGTTTTTTCAGTTCAGAAATTCTAGGTATTTTCTAATACATAAGACCCAGATGAAACTTAGACTTGGGGCTCTTTTATTCTCTGAGGAACCCATCAATGTAAAGTATCGGGCTACTCTCTCTTTGAGAATGGAGAGGATTTTTTGTAGATTATTTTACATTTTTGTCCATTTGGTTTTGTTTTTATTTTGTTTTGGGGGTTTTTGTTTGTTTTCTTTGGTGTTTTTTTTTGCTAACTACATGGGCTGCTAGATTAAAGGTTTTTTTGCTAAATATTTGATATCATATTTCTTTATTCAAGCATGAAAATTCAATTATGACTCACCTCCCAGAGGAGTCCTCCAGTTTCCATAACATTCCTAATATTCTTAATTTTGAAGACTAAGCAGAGTTTCTTCCCAGTATTTTCTGTTTCTCTTTTTCCAACCCCTAAGTTCCATGCTAAAGAGAAGGAGAGGATGCTTGTGGTGCCGCAGAGCAATTGTACTGGAACATAAGCAATAATGCCAACAAGTAGCAGGCTTTAAACTGAGAACAGTGTAGGTGAAGGAGATGCTCTGTCTTCCTCACCAAACTTACGTGATCCTTTGGGGAGACAATTCACAAGATGAGCCTTTGTTAGCGATGCTGTTGCCTTTGCTTAAAACTTGTGTAAATACTCCCCCCTCCTTCAAATAAACCCTTTATTTTTGCCCTCCTTGTTAGCAATAAAGAAGAAAGCATCAGATCCAATGTAAACATAAACAATTTCTTATATAATGTGTTGTTTATTGATTTTAAACCAGTTTGTTTAATTTTTTAAATATTTTTTCTCTGAGGAATATATACTCTTTTGAGAAAATGTCTAAAAATTAGAAGCTAAATGTTAAAAGCTGTACCAAAACTGGGACTTTATAAATTGTACTAATACCTTTGTTAAAAAAATAACAATGTGAAGTTATGACACAAGTGAGCAAACTACTCCTAATCGTAAAGAAACACTTTTGAAATATCAGCTTTTTCATGTTTTCTCTTGCAAATTCCATGTAAAATGACGATGTCTGTTAAAAAGATTGTGTGTAGTATTTTTTAAAGCTTAGTAAGTTTAACTCTTGTCTGCATCCCTCTTGAAAAGAAATGTGGACCATGTTTGAGACATAATTTGTGTAACAAAATATCTTTATTTCTGAGTTAATTTAATTTTTACATGCTTGTCTTACAGAGGAAGTCTACTTTTAATAAAAGTCATGTGTTTAGAGCCGTAATTTTTGCATTCAACATAAATTATTTTTATATTGTTGCTGTTTGATGTGAAGTCTATGTTGCTGCTGTTTGATGTAAGGTCTACATTTTCTATGAGTAAACTTAGCAGTTCCAGTATGGATCTCATCTTCCTATATCAGTGCCACCATCTTACCGATCACTACATGGAAAATGCATCTTTAGAAGTAAATATAATGTTTTGAGCAAAACGATGGCTGTAGTTTCAACACGAGATGCACTGACAATCCTTTTTTACCTAGGCTTCATATACTCTCCTTGTAAACTCGAAGAAAAAGACATTTTCCTCTGTTGTTGTAGTTTGCCTTTTAAATGGAGCCTATCACCACATGAAACACTTTCCTGACCTTTAGCATTGTCAGAACATGAAACAGAGGAGGAGGATATCCTATGGTGTATAGTACATTAAGGGGATTACCTCATCAGCATGAAAAGTCCATAACTAATCTACACCAGAGACGTGTAAGCTCTTCGAGCAGGGCATTCTTGGGAGTATAAAGAAACACATCAAAACGTTTTCTCTGAGAGTTGTTCAGCACGTAAGTGGAGCAGCCGGCATGGGAATGAATTTCAGTGTCAAATTTGTGTTCTGTTTACAGTGTTTTCTATTCATAAATCTGCCCAGACCCCAAATTTCCAGGCTGAGGAGGGACTGATAAAAGACACGATAAAAGCCTGCTTCTTATGGAAAGTTGAATTCAGGACAAGGTTATTCCTGGTATTTTCCTTCCAGTGAGAAGCAGTGTTCTCCCTACCTTGTCAACATGGCAGGAGGTAACTGATTAAGAGGGAAGCCTTTTTTTTTCTTCAAACTTCCTAAACTAGTTTGAAACGGTACCTTTAATGTATTTTATTATTTTAATTAGTTTATTAATTAATAATTAGTTTAATGTATTATTTCTCCAGTCGTTCTGAGCTTGTATGGAGCCAGCGGTGAAATGGATCATGATGATTCAAATTCTAGCACGAAGTAAACAAGATGCAGTTCTGCCCATCCACAACATGCAATCCTATAACTGCTGCTGGATTTTTGATGGATTTACTGTAACTTACAGCATATGTACTATCTTAATACATGTTTTTCAGCATATTATCTTTTTTTTTTCCCCTAACACAATGATTGGTGATAAATTTGAAAAATTGACCAAAATCTGTAAATACAGTTTTCTAGCAATAAAGAGCTCATGCAAATGAGTCAACCTAAAGTTTGAATAGCCATGCTTAAATCTTGCAAATAATGTGGTTTCTAAATCATTTGGTTTGGGAACCCTGTTGCAAATCTGTGCACGAATCCTTCTTTAAAATATTCCATAGTATTAAGAGAAAAAAGAACCCAACAATGAATCTATGGAGACTTGCCAAAAATTGTTCAAATTACTCTTATTAGGTAACAATAATCTATTATTCAAACATGCTAGAATTGTTGGCTCATCTACATTGCAATATATTCCTTGAGCTTCAGAAGAGCAAGACAACAGGAGGCATCCTAAGCAACTAAAAAGTAGTTTTTATCCTGTTTTCATATTTTTCAATTTCAGGTATCTTTTTCAACAGTTTATCTGTTGAGGAATTACATTTTGTTACCCTATAAGAGTGTCTTGTGCACTGATTGATCAAATTTTGTAGTGTCTCTGAAATTCTCATCATTAACCGTCTTTTTCAGTTGTATTTATTTTCAACACCAAGTTATCTTATTGAAATTTTTTTTTTCAGCTTGCAGTAGTCTGAGATATTGGTGAGCAAATAATTCACAAAATTTTTCTTCTTTATCATGAGCTAGTGATGTATAATTCAGTTTCTTCAAGTATATTTACCATTCAGAATTGTTTGTGGAATATTCTGTTGAGTATTCTAGGGGACCCTGCTTGAGCAGGGAGATTGGACCTCCAGTTGTCCCTTCCAACCCTACCCATTCTGTGATTCTTAGCAAGTCTTGGATTTTAGCTCACTGAGCAGCCGTCTGTCTTTGCTGATTGCCATTTGAAAGGCAAAAATCTGTAATCAGCCAGTTAGTTTGCTATGTTTCTTCATCCTGGTTGAACATATGTAATAATTCTTAGCTGGAAGCTTACAGAACACAGATGTAAACATGCCTTTCAGTAAACACTTTCTGAAGTGTGCTTAAATTGCTTAAATCCATATTCCTGATGATAAACTTCATTTCATTAACTTGGGAAAAGCGAACCTAAAATATATGTCTCTTCTTAAAAATCTGAATTAGTGCTTGTGGAAAATATTTCACAGTAGTTGATGGGTTTTAGCTGCAGAAATGTATAAGTGTAGTAAATAATGGAGCCTTGTTGAAGTCCAAATACTTTTTTTGTTGTTGTTGAAGTTAAATAATGTATTTGTACAGAACATAAGTAGTAGATGAGAGATTTGACCAAAAGCATTGGGAAAAACCCTTCCCCTTACAAAAAAACCCTTCCCCTTACAGGAAGAACAGATGCAACCTCCAATATAAGCAGTTCTAAGAACTGAAACCTTTTGATCTGAAAGAAAACCAGCTACTAAAAATTTGCAGACAATAACTTCTTTACATTACTATGTCCTCACTTATGATTTAGAGAGGCAATCCGTTTTCTCTGTTTATCTGTTATCTGCTCTGCAGTAGGATCCAAATCTTAGTTCATCTGAGGTAAATAACAGAAGTTTTTAACATTTAAGGGATCAGCATTTAAAAAAAATGCAGAATTGTGTATCTCCTTTTCAGTAATAAGAGGCATTCTTGTCACTGCCTTTAAGCATTAGGTTTTCTTAGGGGCTCAGCTGGGTGGGCATTGCAGTTGCTGAAGGGACATTATCGATTGGGTGAGATAGAGAATTTTTAGGTGAATCTTTTGAAATTTCCATAATTCTTACTTTTCAGGATTTTTAACATGTATGTATTTTTAAGATTGTTAGCATTTTTATTCTTTTTGTCTGTCTGCGGACACATTCTGGGCCAAATTTTACCCGTTTGGATTGGTGTAAAATCAAAGCCATACAGTGATCTATGCTGCTGAAAATGGGAGCAAGGTTTTTGCCCCAGTACTTTTGACTGCTACGTCTTGCTCTGAAGCAGTGTCCCGACTGTGCCTAATTTGTCTGTGATATTCAATGTTAACTAAGTAACAGCATCTGCCCCGCTGCTAAATTGAGGGTTTCGAATGCTCGGCTTCCACACTAGCAGATATTTTTGGCAAGTATGTACCTTTACCACAAAGTTGCTGCTATTATGGGATTGTTTTAATCATATGCTGAAACTCATTTTCTTAAATGCACTTTTAATTCTTTCTTTGTTTGTTTTTATTGTTTGCATAAGAACACCACATGCTAATTCACCACATGATGTGTACGCACAGTCCAAATATCACAAAGTCAGTTCCAAGGTCCAGACATTTACCAGTCTCCCTTTCATAAAGCATATAATGGCAAAATCCTTAGTCCAAATTCAAGTCAACCAGAACTTTGGAGTATCTTCAGAGTAAAATACGCTTCAGAACAGCTGCAGGAATCTTGATATATAACTCACAGTGGGGTGGACATAACCCTCTAATACTGAAAATATACTTTATAATTTACACATGATGACAAGATAAAAGTTTTTATAAGAATTTCTTCAAAAGAAGAAGGAGTAAGAAAACAACTAAAAATAAATAGAAACACTTTCCTGTTCTAAGCCCACATTGGGTACAGCCATGATGGCAGCCAACACCATTTTGGCACAGAGCCCTGCCAGTTGTCTCATCCCAAATTCAGAGACAAAACTCAACTCCTCTTCTGGATCTTTTCCAACCAGTTTGGGAGTTTGCTTTCCTGCAAGAGGCTCGTAGAAGGAGAACATTTAATGCTTTTTCTCTTGCTTCCTGCTTGTTAATAAATTGGAAATTAAATAGTCTACAAACATACACTCACTTTGTGGATTCCATCAAAATGCATAAATCATTAAATGTTTTATACCCATTATTTTGTCTCAGATCACACAGTTCTCTTATGTAAAGTAAAATAAATGCATTTTAATTGCTTACTGTATTTTATGAGGGTGTATTGCAAGCCATATAAAATTATCTATTTAATGTCAAGAAGAAAAAACTTTTTTGGAATTTCCTAGGATCTTATATAGCCAATTTTGCAGCAGCATACATCTTTGATTTGCTAAGGGCTCAGTGCATAACATTTTCAACCAGTTTGTTCTCAGTGTGTCCCAGAATAATAACCCTTAACTCAATAAAATTTCAAGAGCAAAGTATTTAGAGAATTTTTCCTACCAAGAAACAATGCTGCAGAGTTCTTCCAGGACAGAATTAAAAAATACATAAATATTGTAACCTGCACATGAGATAAAGTGAAATTTCTTGAGTGCACGCATACATGCTGACATATATGTGTGGGTACTCCTCTACAATAAGAGTCAGCTCATTGAATGTCTGTCCTGGCAAGACACAGCCTCAGATCCTAGTCCTGTGTTTTCATTCTCATAGCTGAGAACTGTAAACATCTTCTGAGCTAAAAAAAGAGCAAGATTGCAAATGCAGAATATTGAGTTCAAAAGCAGAACACAGGGTCCCAAAGACTCTCTGCTATGCACAACTAGGTGAAAGATATTTGATCTGTTTCTCTAGTTCACTCAGGTCCTTGTATGTCACTCCATGAACAGAAAGAATTAAATTCTGGTCATGGGGACAACCAGATCTGTGCCATCTGGTTTTACTTTCCTGCATTAAAGGTCCTAGCAGAGGGTGAGGTATGAGCTGCTTTTGCTGTAGTTATTCTTATCTGTTGAATGATGTTTTGAGACTATTGACGTGCAGAATACGGTAGAACAATTTCAAAACTTCCCTACCAACCCCAGAAATATTAGGCTGGACATAGCCTGGTCCCCTTTCCTTTCATAGGTCCTCTTTCCTTCTTCGCTTATTTCAGGTGTAGCAGTAGAGATTTTGTCTACTTCCTCTCCAAAAAAATCTTGATCTGTTTTATTTGGATTTTCTAAATTTTGATCTGTGATGACTGGCCATTCACAAGGAATAAAGTGCTCCTCCATGTTCTTATTTGATATTATTAAGGAAATCTGGCATGTGTCCAAGTCAGAATCATTAGAAATTCTGTGGAAAGGATGACTGACTTTACCCCCACTCCCATACTTCCAACTTTTCATCTCCTTATACAAGTGAATTTGTTGAGTGCCAGAAGATTTTACAGTCATTGGTAGTGAGTAAAACATCTTTATTTTGCCAGGATATGTTACTTGGATATGTTATTTTGAATTGAATCATAATTAAAGCAAGATATGGTCTAGGAGAGAGGATTTCTCATCCTTCCTCTGTGGGATATGACTTAATTGTGCTAGCTATGGGGGGGCACATTTGCTGTTTTGAAGCCAAAAAAGGAAAAACTAATTGGTTTCAATAAGAGGTGCTGGAAACTGTCTTGTGTTCAGATACATACAGGTAAATTTTATTTTAAGTCGCCTTTATTAAATATAGTTCCATGCTGTCCATGTTCTGTTTCATTGTATATCCAGAATATCCGGAGAAATCTTAGGATTCTGTAAAGATGAACTGACTAAAGCAGTATTTCTTTATTTCCTATCAGACCTTTTTTTACCAGATTGCTATACTGAACCTACTGGGTTTCAATCACATCTAAAATTTTAGGTTGGTTCATTTGGAGGATCTTGCTGTTCAATGTTTCATATTAAAACCTGGTTCTCTGAATGTTTATGTTACAGAGAGTTAGTTCTTTTTTTTTTTTCAATTTCTAGGTATTACAAATGCTAAGAACATTGTCTGTTGTGAGAAGACATATGAGGAGCTTGTCCTACATGTATTGAGAGACTGGGTTAAAAGGCCAGTCCTTTTATGCCTTAGCTCCTAAAACAGTGAAGTGCGTAAGTCAGCTTTTGGTTACGTTAAGTGGAATTTTCCCAAACATGGCATTTTAAAGATGGGTCTAGACTACAGTTGTTTAAGTAAAACATGCATGGTGTACAGAAAAGAAATAGTGGAAGGCTGGTCTAGACATAGCAAAACATTAATTACAATGGAGCAAACTGTGTTATGAATTTCTTTGTCTTACTGTAAATGTGATGCAATTTACATTTCTGCTATTTTGATTGATCTCACATTCATACTGTGAATGTAGCTTGTAGCATTAAGCCAGTTTCAAAACTTTCATGGATTCTGTCCGTTTTAAAATGTTTTCCTGTTCTATTTTGTTTTGTGAGTTTAAATCTCTCTTTAAAAAGATCATGTAAACTTATACTTCCACACATACATTTTATTAGTTTAGATTGTTTCAAAGCAAAGTAAAGGTTTTTTCATCCCTTGATTTCTACTTCCTCCCAGGTAGACTGGTAGATTTGTTCATCCAGAGTTTTTCAAATTTTAATTAACAGACCACTTGTAATTAACAGACCAATCTTGTTTTGAAAGCAAATGCTACAGAGCCGTGAGATAATTGGATTTCCTTGTTATATTCCTTCTATTTTATGACTTTTTTTTCTCTATAAAGACAGAGGAATGAGATAACAGCAAAACAAAAAATTTGCAATAGTGTTTTAATGAAATAAAACTTATAAAGCAAAAATATTCGGTAAATCTCTGTGCGTGATAGTTCTTTTCCTTTCTTTCTCTCTTTCTCTAAGATATTGGTATCAATGCAGATTGGGGGATGTCCTGCCAAGAAGGACTTGTGAGTGCTGGTGGATGAGAGGCTGGACGTGACCGGGCAATGTGTGCTCACAGCCCAGAAAGCCAGCTGTGTCCTGGGCCGCCTCCAAAGCAGCGTGGCCAGCAGGGCGAGGGAGGGCATTCTGGCCCTCCACTCCACTCCGGTGAGACCCCACCCAGAGTGCTGCATCCCACTCTGGGGTCCCAGGCACAGGAAGCACATGGACATGTTGGAGCAAGTTCGGAGGAGTCCACCAAGATGATTAGAGGGTTGGAGAACCTCTCCTATGAGGAAAAGCTGAGCGAATTTGGTTTGTCCAGCCTGGAGAAGAGATGACTTTGGTGTGACCTAATTGCGGCCCTCCAGTACCTGAAGGGAGTCCTCAAGGAAGATGGAGAGAGGCTTTTTAGGAGACCATGGAGTTACAGGACAAGGGGGAATGGCTTCAAACTGAAAAGAGAGTAAGTTTAGGTTGGATATAAGGAAGAAATTCTTTACTGTGAGGGTGGTGAGGCCCTGGAACAGGTTTCCCAGAGAAGCTGTGAATGCCCCTTTTGTGGAGGTGTTCAAGGCCGGGTTGGATGGGGCCCTGAGCAAACTGGTCTAGTGGAAGGTGTCTCTGCCCACAGCCCGGGGGCTGGAACTAGGTGGTCTTTAATGTCCCTTTCAACCCGAACCATTCTGGGATTCTATGCTATGCAAGAATATTAGTTGGGCGTTCTTAGTACTGGAGCTCTGGATCTTGCTTTTCTAAAGAATCTCAGTTTCTGGGCTCTGCTAGAATTCTTGAAAGCTTTAAATGAGAGCTAGAAATTGAGACAGATATCAAGTCAGAAGAGATTAGCTGTTAATCTGCTGAAAAAATGTTTTGTTTTTGAGTTTAAGCTTTTATATATCTGTTTACTCAAGTGGGGTGCTATCGTAAAAATTAGGTAGGTGGCTCATCACTGCCAGAGACTCCTAAACCCGTAATACGTTGAAGCTGCAAAACCTTATACTCATTTGGAGGTTTTCATGGCTACTGTAACTAAACACATTAGGTATAGCATGAGCAGCTGCATTAAAAACATTGCTGGAAGCAAGGAGAAAATAATGTTATTTGCTAAAGAAGTTACATTGGCATTACTTCTCATTGGGCATACAGAAACAATGGATTATAACGTAGTGGGAAGTAGCTATTATTACAGGCTTTTTTTTTATAATTCAAATAATTATTTTTGTCCTTTTAGAGTTATTTAAACATCTAAAACAGGAACTGTGGTCATATAAATGCAGATGGAAAAATTCCTTTAATCTACTCACCTCTGAAAAGTTTCCATAATTGAATCAAATGCAGTTTTCCTGAAGAAAGAAGGTCAAGAAAGAAAGTGTCTTTACAATGCACTGAGCTTGTTTTGTTGGGGGTTTTTTGATTTGTTTGAGGGGAAGGCTTTTGATTATACACTAGCTTTCGAATACAATGAAAACTCTTTCTGCCAAACAGGTGTAAGAAAATAATTGGGTTACCCACACACTGCATTATTTATGATATATAAATCCTCTTTGCAGAAATATTCAGCTATTTTGTAGTAGAAGAACAGTCAAGGAAATAGTAAAAGTTTCAAGATATGTTTCGGGAATTGATGGTATGGGAAAAAGTAACAAAGGATGAGAATTATTGTTTGGTTCTAGAAGCAGCTTATTAATGTAAGCGAAAGAGTAAAAGAAATTAGCACAGTCCTGAGTCTTTCCTAAGGAAGTTTAGGAGCAGAAAAGCACAAAAAGAGAAAGCTGCTGTGAATTAATGTCAGAAGTTTAGGGAACTTTTACAGAAGTTCAGGGGAGGGAGGCATGAGAGTGGGGAAGGGAATAGTTGATGAGGAGCAACCTCACTTCCATTTTCGTGCAAAATTTGAAGATATTTTTGATTTGTAATGAGAAATAACAATGCAGATAAGAGGGTTATTTAGAACATTATATACCGTTTAATTGAAATTACCACTTCTGCTTCATGACAAAAGCGGGCATATGATAAAGCTGCTATGATGGCATTACTTTGGTGTTTTGTATGGAAATCTTATAAGGAGATCCTTTCCTTTGCTATTTTCTTCCCATATTACAGGCTTCAGTGGATCTGATAGGTATGGTGTGAGTCAACAACATGATTTGTAGGGGCCTGAGTGGGTGAGAGATCTCCAAACTTTTCAGTCATAATTATCAGTCTGCCTTTCTGGAATTTGTGGGTACAGTCCACAAATATTTATTTACCGGGTAAATGTAACGCTTTCAGTCAGACTATGCAGACTGCAGGATTTGGCCCTGTTTTTGAAAGGTTAAGTATCTTATCTGCTGTTATATTTAACTGAAAGTAATTCAGAAAAAAAAAATCAACTTTAACCATTTTAAACCACATGATCCTTTTCATCTGGAGTAAGTTTATCCTTAAAGGGACTGCACAGTGCAGCTCTTATAGTAATACCTCATTAGAAAACATGTATTGAATGACCACATTTTCAAAAGAAGCATTTCAACTGATTGCAGCAATACAGCTGTCCTTGCAAAGTCAGCATGCTAGGGCGGATCATGCAGATTAGCACAGACATAACAATGTGAGCCTTTCGGGTCAGTTTGAGGAAATGGCAAGAGTCGCAGTGGCTGGGTGCACACCTATTCAAGGAGACCACATAATCATTTCATCCTGATGATGTCATTTCATCAGCAAGAGAGTATTTAAGCTGCTGCTTCCTCCACACATTTTACTTATCGAGTTATAGCTTTCTTTAGATGAGCACAATGATAATCTTTTTCTCCTAACAGAAAAGAAACTGGTCCAAACAGGATTCAATTTTCTGTGCAGTAAAGATTAGCTGACGAATTGTTTTTCAATTGAAGAATAAAATGTGGGAAATTTTTCTACCCAGAGACTTCCATGAACTTCCAAGGGAAAAAAAAAAAATCAACAAAAAACCTATTCCATCCCAGCTTTTGAAAAGCTGCTCTCTGCATCCTGTGATGTTAAGATTTCTCTGGTGTTCCACTGAAAATTGCAAATCACCTGGCCACTTGAATTGAATTATTAATCTTCAGAATGTAAGCATAGAGGGGAAAAAAAAAAAGTATGGTTTCTTGTAGCCACATCTAGTTTGATTATATCAGAACCCAAAACACCTCCTGCCATCCACAAATGAGGAAGACTGGTAGTCTATCCTGGTGTGATAACGCAGTGACATGGAGAGGTGCACTTGGACAATGTGTTAGCTGTGTTAAAGCATAGGTCCCATGCCTATTTGGGAAGTTTCTCCTTTTTAGTTTATTTTGAATATGACCAGATATCTGATTTGTTGTAGTAAATGTAGTGCAAGGATCAGAAGGACTTGTAAGGTTAGGAAAGAAACTGGAGAAAATTGCTTCAACTGTCCCTACTGCTGAAACTTGTGAACCCACAGTGGCAAAAGCACAATAAATTAATCTTAGTGAAGTCCTGTGCTGATTTTATATTGTTTCTATTGGCACATGAGTTATCTTTTGGACAGAGAGTTTGAATGTTGCAATGGGCATCACTGCGTAGTAGCTGAAAAGTCTCAGCCTTACTGATCACTCACACATAAGGACAGATAAAGAAATTCCTGTTGGCTTTTTGCAAGGATTTGAGTCCTTTTTAGTACTGAGGTTTATGGCTTTCTATTCTATCCAGATCACCAGCTATGGAGAAGCATGGGGCGAGTGTGTATACTCTGTGCAAATTAGCTAAACCCATGTCACAGCATTATGGCTCATGAAAAAAAGCTTCTTGTACTGATAACTCTTTACACATTTTGTATCAAAAACAGTGAATGTAAACATTTACTGAACTAATTTGTGTGTTGCCATGAAAGATGATGATCAGACCACACAAGATGCTCCTGAGGTTCTCTGTACGTAGAACCATACGTTCTATAATGAGGGAATGGATTTTTCTACCGTCAATTTCTGAGTAACACTCCAGAGGCGAACAGTCTCACAGCTGCTATCAAGCAGAATATGACTGATGGGAATCCAGTAAGTTTAGAAACCAAGCCCCTGAATGACTTTAGTGAATTTTATGGTATGTTTATAAAGGTTGTAGTCATGGTGAGACCGAGGAAAGAATTACATATTGCTTGGAAAAAAACAGTAGGAAGTTCTGTTCCTTTGCAATCTCTAAAAGCAAGTCTCCACCCTCTTGCTTTGGTTTAAAGTTTGTATAGGAGCAGGACTGAAACTGAGTTATCTTTTCTGTAGAAAAAGATAAGCCTGTAATGAAGGAAAAAAGACAGAGATGATTTGTCTAGCTAATAAATAGATATCAAATATTAATTAATGTTTTCTTATAAATTGTTTCTCTGATACTCTTATGTTTATATTTCCAAAAGTTTGACTCCTAAAGTACGATGAAGTAATTCAATTTTTGCCTTTTCATCCAAAATATTCTTTTGTCTCCTAACTTTCAATATTTAATATTAGGACATCCTCTGCTGAAAATTGAACTTACATGTTATTTCTGTATACAAACCTTTAGAGCTGGTAGAATTGATGCAAGTGGTTAGAACCTACTTCTAGGAGGGTAAAAAAAGCACAGTAATGCCCACATCTAAAGAGAACTTTTTTTGCAATGAAGCCTTTATTTTGTTAACATGAAAGAAGTAACTGAACATTAGTGACTTACGAATTCCGAAAAGTTCAAGAGAGTAAAATTAGATGGAATGGCAACAATAGAGAAATGAAAGGTATATAGTGAACTTTTGTATAATGGCATTACTGACATCTCTTCAGATATCCAAATTAGCATTCACAGTGCAATGCTATAAGCACGCATTTATGAAGATACCGAACTCTCAGTTTTGGAAAGGAAGTGATTATTTTGCTTGAGAATTCTGGCTAATCATTCATTTAAATGCCATATATTTCAAGAGAAGATTAGGTCTCAACTGTCCCTTACTGAATTGATGTGGACTTGGCACGTCAGTGCATGACTCCAGCACAAACTTGATACTTGACTCCTTTTTTTTTTTTAAACTTCAGTGAATAAACCAAAATAAATTCTATGAAAATATGTTCAGACACAAAATCTCATCTAATTTTTCCATAAAAGATGAGGGAGTAAAAAGCAGCCAGTGATGTACCTGTTGTACTCATTTGTGGCCATGTACAGAAGCTTACTCAAACACTGCTAGAAATATCTCTTTGGGATGTTGGAGAAGTCTGCCTCTTAGTCTCAAAGGAGCAATGGTCCCTTGATGGTGTTTCCAGGCAGTTTAGGTGCTCTGCAGATTACTTATGGCTGTGAGAAACAAACCAAAAAAAATGTTTAAAACCTATGCCTATTGCTTTTACGACCTGTGTTTAGAGGGAGATGAAAGCATGTCCAAGGCACTGTGCTTGCTTATTCAGTGCTACTGACCCTGAGCTGGCAGAGTTCTCATCCACTGCTCTGGAGCTGTAAGAGTTCAGCCAGTAAATTCACTAGGATCACAGTTTGCCCTTGACAATAGGGAATTGGACAGAAAGGTTCTGCTAAAAGCAGAAAACAGCGAATGGCGCTGTCACTGCCACTCCTTTTACCAACCGAATTTACGGCCGTGTGTCTGTTGGTAAATGCCAGGCAGTGCTGGGATCTGCATGATGAGCCGTGACAGGTCTCTCCGCTGACCTTCCTTAGATCTATTTTCAGAGACTGCCTTTAAAACTAAATATTTAAGTGGTTTGCTGCTTATCTCACAGATACTGGAGCTTTCAAAGACATTGAAAGGGGTTTGTCTTTGAATTTAATGGGTTTAGGAGTTCAAGAGAAGTCTCTAAAGTACCTAGGTAAAGCGGTGTTTAGTGAAACACTGCCTACCCCTTAAGTGGACTACATGTTGTAAAAGTTTCAGTCCCAGGTCAGTTGTCCAGGCTTTGTAATCGTTGTGTCACAGCTAGGCACCCAAGAAACTGGTCTTGGGAAACAAGCAGGGAGTTTCCTATTTCCAGAAGAAGGATGGAGAGGACGGAAGTGAAAGTCTTGCTCCAGGGAATTTTTATCCTCTCGCGTAGCCGGACATGCAGAAAGGTAATTTTACTGTGTGTAAAAACTGAGGAAAAGTGTCTTTGCCTATTAGTAGTGTGGAACAAGAACTCAATCCCTCCGCCCAGAAATTTGTTTCTACGAATGGAACAAATTTGTCAGGAGAGAACAAGAAGGATCTGCTCCTCAGTGGCCACTACCCAAACAGTTAAGTCTCTCAGCTGGGACCAGGCATCTTGGGATCAAGTTCGTGTTCCACTTGGAGCATGGCAGGGGTTTCAAGCAGCTCACCAGCTGTGGCTCATCTGCACGTATACAGACCAGCAGAAATTTAGATCCTCCCTGGATTAAGTGGCAGTCAAGTAGCTGAAGAACATAAAAGAAGCCAAAATGTAATTTAAATGTATAAGTAGGAATGCAGACACCCGTGTATCGTGGAAGATCTGAACCTAAACACTTAAACTTCCTGAGTATTAAATATCCTCAGCAGAAATGCATTGCAAACTCTACAGCTACACTTGGATAAATTCATAAACTATGAATGTTTGCTATCCTGGCAAAAAAGCGTGTAACCAAGAACTTGGTCAGACAAGTGAAATTTTATGTCTTTTATTACCTCCAGTTCGTACTTCTGTTTTAAAATCCCAGAGAACTACTTGTTTTAAAACTATACAGGAAGCCAGACTTTTAAGAGAATCATAATCTGGAATCTTTGTCACAGCGCACTGTAGATAAGTGGTGTTATTGGAAGGAACAGCACATTGAAGAATTGTTTCCAGACTATTATAGAACTTTCTTACTCAGTTTTTCCATGCAAATGCTATGTCTATAGAGTCATCATCTTCACATGAGGATTTTGAGATTTATAGGAAAAACACCATGATAAATGTTGGATAGAGTCCCAGTTATATGAATATGTAATAAAGTTCTATGAAGCCTGATCACAAGATTTCACCCCAAATTATCTTATAGGCAGCAGATTTATCTCACTTACTCAAACAGCATTTGCAAGACAAAAAAAAGTTGGTATCATCATTTGTCTTGGAGGTTTTTCATGTTCAAGAAGATAGAAAAAAAGGTAATTTTGACCCCGAGGAAAAGTTGGACAAAGTCAGTGCTTTCTCAGAGAACATGCCTAAACCTTTTAAGATTTGTGGAATAGCAAGTCCATATAAAAATTTGATTATCTTAGAAACTATTTATACCACATAAACTTGTGATTTCATCTTCCCCCCCTACTCTCCACTCTGCTTCCTAGTAAAAGTTTATTTGTCAGTGCATTAGAGATCTTTTCAAATGTATTTGTTCTCATTAGCTAGTGAATGTTTTTGGTTGTTAAACTCCTGCTGAAGGCCCTGCATCCTACACCCCTTGCTCATATATCACGCCAGCAGACACATTTCCTATTCCTCCAGCAACAGTTCGCTGTAGGAGCTTTCCAACTGCCTGCTCTAACCTGTTTTTCGGGAAGTATCTGACAACTTTGATGTTTACTCTTTCAAATTGACACGTTTCACACAATAATTTAACTACCTTTGTTTTTACAAAGTTACCTTTCCTACTGAATCTGGACAAAGCTAAGGTATCAGGAGTCGGATTGTGCTGGCCTTGGGAGGTACACAAGAATGCAAGGATGCCACACAAGTTGGTTTTCCTCTGATCTGATATCTCACAATGTCCAGTTCTAGGGGGAGAGAATAGTTTAATCTACCTTTCTGCTCACTGAAGCAGCTTTGCTGATGAAAGCTGAAATAGTGTCTTTATAGTCCTGCCTTATGTTCCACAAGCACCTCTCTGGCTGCTCAGTGGCAGTGCTGCCGAGGGTTTTAGACAGCATCCTTCAAACCTGGCAAACACACATCATGAACAGAAACATGCAACACCTGAAAGTTTGTTCAGTACCAGAAGTACTGAAAAGTACATAAAGGGGGCTGCAGGAGAGCTGGAGAGGGACTTTTTGCAAGGGCACGTAGTGATAGGACAAGGAATAATGCCTTTAAACTGAAAGACAGTGCACTTAGGTTAGATATTAGGAAGAAATTCTTTACTATGAGAATGTGAGGCGCTGGAACAGGTTGCCCAGAGAAGCTGGAGACGCCCCATCTCTGGAAGTGTTCAAGGGCACGTTGGATGGGGCTTTGAGCAATCTGGTCTAATGAAAGGTGTCCCTGCCCATGGCACCGGGGTTGGAACTAGATGATCGTTAAGGTCTCTTCCAACCCAAACCATTCTATGATTCTATAAAATTGAAGTTGTGCTTCACTGTCTTCTTCATGATGTTCAGTTTTGTGTTTTGTGATTTGACAGAGAGAGATCCTGAGGAGAAGAATAGGGAAAAGTGTTGCCTCTCAGCTTTTTATCAGTTTTTGTAGTCTGACTGAACAAACATGGGCACCTTAGCAGAAGTAAATGCAAATAAAACACATTTTACTAGGAAAGCATTCTGCAAACCTGGGTCCATCTATACCCAATTACCACAGTATAATATTAGGTGATGTTATGTAGCTTTTAAAACAACTAAAAACTGCTGGTAGAAGTTTTCAAATATCTGTAGACAGCACGTCCCCAGCATTATCCGTGTGTCTCCCAACAAGAAAAGAGTTTGCTCCCGAGGAACAAGTAACAACAGTAAGTAGGGGAGAAAATCAAGCCAAGAATTCTGAAAGATGTTAAGAAGAAAGGAAGGATGTGGGATTGTGCCGAGTGAGGCAGGACACTGTAACTAACAAGAATAACAGTTTTAAATGCAGCATAGGAAAATTAGGCTGATTTATGGGATTTTTTTGCTAATAATGAAGTCTATTAAGCCGTAGAAAGTTTTCCAAGAAAAGTGGTAGAATACCCATCCTTTGGGATATATAAAAAGAGCCTGAACAAAGCTCTCAAACCATAAAATAAGGAGGACTCTGGCATTGCCCTTCAAGATGGAAAAGATGAAGAAATGGCTTTTTCAATAACTAATTTTCACAAGTCTATGACAATATAAAACTAAACATTTAAAGAATAAGTGAGGCAGAAATATTGCTGTAAACATGAGAGATTTATCTGAAAGCACTAACTGATTGTCAATAAATCAGTTCCCTGGTGAGAAGAGAAAACTTGAAAAAATATTTCTACACCACAAAATTGTCCCCAACTGAAAACAAATAGAACTTATTTTTAGCAGTGTATTCATCGACTGTTAATTGAGTGCATATTTTTTTCCTTTGCCCAATGAAATGATGCTTTTTGTTTCCTAATGGTAACCAAAGGAAAAGGTGATCTTTGAAAAATTAACTTTATGAGTAGAAAACGGGACTCTTGGAATACAGATATAAAGGTATTTGTCTCTCTTCTAACAGAAGTGGAAAGCCCTCATGAAGTTCAGCAGTATTTGGACTGCTTAAAAGTCTAAATATCACTTAACAGTCTAGACATCATACAGGACAGCCACTGTGTAAAAGAATGAGATCAGAGAAAGTCTTAAACTGACCGAAAGTTGCCTCTAGTGATAATGATCTCATTTTTTTTCCCACAAGAAAAATTAAATGAAGGAAAAGTTGGCCTTAGAAAACATCATCAAAATAAATACATCATTAGCTCTTTTAGTGTTTGGGGAACTGGTGATGAGGGTGAGATATGAATACTAGGAAAATTATGGTTACTGCAAGTGCTTTGGGAATCTAAAGTCCCTTTTATTATTTTTTTACAATGAGATTAAAGGTATAATAACATTTTATTGACTTGGCATAAAAGGTCTTCAGACACTTGGATTTTAAAGTTCTACCACAGTTGGATGGTACCACCTTTTATTCCTTTCCTGGGCTTTGTGTTGAACAGAGTGCAGCCTCCTCAAGGATTTGGCCCTGAATCTCCTCTGCAAAAGTGAGAAGACCACCAAGGTTTCCCCAAAGCCCCATGAGGTAGTGGTGCCAGCTTGCCACTATTCATTAAATATTTTCATTTTTTTGCAGTATGTATTGAGATCATTTTGGCCACACTTAATGTATTCCAGTTAAATTAGAAAGTACTCTTGCTGAAGGGTGTGAGCAAATTCTCCCCGAGGCTATAAGCATCTCATTTCCCATGATTTCAAATAAAGAAAAATCAGCTAAAAACCGAAGTCAAGGATTAAAAAGAGGGAGTCATGCTCTTTGTCACATCAGCCAGCCCGCTATTGAAATAGACTCCATGAGTTTTCACATCTCCAGCCTATTGGGGAATAGAATTTTAAAGCATTTGAAACTGTTAGTTTAATAATATTAAAAGGTTTTAAGACCATTTTTATTATGAGGTAAAGGATATTGACTCTTCTCATGATTTCCAGTTCCAGCATTCTATTATTAATTAAAACATTGTGTGCCACTGGCTTTTCTTTCCTTTCCCACTTCCCTTTGCTCTTTACTTTTCAGCTGGCCATGGGTTTTATATATTTCAGAGCTGAAAAACATAGGGATTTTTTTCTCATTCTTGCCATGACAAGGAACCAGTTCTATCCTAAAGGGAAATACAACTGTTTAAAAATAATTAGACTAGACTAGACTAGACTAAACTAGAAGAGGCTAGAATAGTTCCAGTTGGAAGGAATCATGAGGTCTGTCTCTACGGCTAGGCATTACCCTTAGCTGGCCGCACTGCAGAGCAGACGTCTCTAAACTCTTTGTTCTCACTCTTCTTCTGAATCACACTCCAAAAGAGTATTTTACTAATGACCACTGTGGGTAGGACCAAAAGGATGATTGAAAAAGAGGCTTGAGTTGAATTGATGGCAATACAGGTGAGGATAGGAAAACTTTTTTGACACTAAGAACTATGAACTGTTTGGTTGCCTTGGGAGGTTGTGAAGCTTTCACCTTCAATGATGGGTTCTGGTGGTACCACTGCATAAATAAAGGCTGATTTCATTTCAGGATAAGAAACAAGCTAGGTGATCTCTGAAGGCCCTTTCCTATTTTTGAATAAACCTCTGGGCCTGATTTCTTTAGTTGCCTAGAAAGGAGTTGCTGACTGGTTTAGCTGCCCAAGGCTGGGTGATGGGAATACTCTCCATGCAGGTCTAGCACTTCAGTAGATTCTGTTACTGCACTGTGCCATGAAATTTCAAGGATATCTGCTGGATGCAAAGTGTTCTTCTCATTCATGTCTAGAGGCCCATGCTCACAGACTAGAGCAGCCTTCTATTTCTCCCTCTTACTCCATCCACTTAATTTACTTCTGCCTATAGTCCTGTTTCCAGAACATCAGTGTTAGTTCAGTACAGTGAGTGGAGCTGCTCTGGAAATTAATCAGGCTTGATAGTGATTACCTAAAAGGCCCGATCTTAGCAGAAGGTCGAAAGGGCTGCCAAAATCACAAGCATATTTACATTATGAAGGTGTTAGCTGCAATAAAGAATTGGATTCTTTCTTTGCATCTGCTACAAAGGGATTAGGTGGTGAAGGTTTCATTTATTCCCAGTCTTTTACATGTAGTTACTGCACATGCATGACTCATTTTCTCCATCTCAGACAGAAGAGCATAAGCTCTGATTTGCAGAAAAGTTGAGTCCTCATATGCGTCACTGGAATCTCTGATCCTTGTGCTTTCAGCATATGAAGACTTATGCAATACTTAATATGTTGAAAAAATTGGCCAGTAAAGTCTTAAGTTTGACACCAGAAAGTGATGGTTTGTTTTCTTTTACATCTATGACTCAGTTGCATGGAAGTAAATTCTCTTCTAGTAATTTAGGGAGCAGACACGAGTGATAAAAACTACAGATAAGCTCATAACAAAGGGGTGTAACCTTTTAAATTCAGCATCTAACATTAAGTTGCCTCTTGCAGACAGGGAAGGATAATGCTATCTTGTCTTTCCATCAAAACCACTGTATCCTACAGGAGACTTTATACAGAAATTCAGCCACCTATCTTTGAAAGAGCTTATGTTTCTCCTTTAACTTGCTGGAGGACCTGCATCAATGAGCGGGCGGTTTTGAGAAGTGCAGTGAGAAAGAAAGATGCGAGTACAGTAGAAGCTAAATTTACTGCCATTTCCAGTTACCAACATCTTTGTGCTCCACCTGCAAGACAGGAGAATTGAATATGTATTCTGTGAAAGCCAAGGTTGATGCTTAAGGAAATTAGACCAATGTTGATTTGCAGAACACATGAAAATTATCCTGAACTGAAATCTGTCTAGGAGTTCCTTCTTCTTACCCAGGTAGAAACTGTTGCCTAATATTTCTTTGAACTAAATGTACGGAGAGCACAAGAATTACCTTGCCTTTGACTACTTCAATGAATTTCAATATGGTCTTTTAAAATTCTTGCGATAGGTGAGGGATTTGGTACTGCTGGCCCCCCAGAATTAGACTCCGAAATGAAGTTTTTGGTCTAGAAAATTAGAAAGTGGTCTCCAGCAGTATGCTGGATGCTGAGCAGTTTGCCTGAGGGAGGACGTGTCAGCGAGGGAAGGAGGATGAGCAGTTCTGTTTCCTGCTACGTCTCCTGGACAGGGCGGTTGTTTTGGTGCCCATCACTGAGAGCATAAACGATAAGCTTTGAAAATCAAAGGTATGTCTTCTTACAAGGAAAGGACTTTTGGCAACTTTGTGCTAATTTTAGTTAGTTTATAGTCCTCACTTCCTTCTTGTCTGAACTACCATTTATACTGACTAGAAATAGAAGTTCGCTTTTTTTTTTTTTGTGAAAAGATATTATTTTAAAAAGTTTTTGGGGGGGATATATTTTGGGTAAAAGACTTTCACTGTGTCATTTTGTAAACACACCCACACGTGCACATGCCTTTATAAAAGCTTGATTTAACTCCCTGTTTCCTTCTGCTACGTTTTCTTCTGTAACCATGGCAGCAATTGTGTAAGAGACGGTGGTTATCACCAGCAGTGTTGCTATCTTTTAGTCTTCAGAATCAGCCCTTTTTTTTTTTGTGAATCTTGGCTCCATCAGCACCAAGAAATCTGTATCTTGTCAGATTTCTTGGCTGATGTGCTCCTTACTGTGACCTCTCACTCTGAGATGTGCCAGTGACATTGAGTTCCAGTGCAAAGCGTACTATAAAGTTGTGGGATCACCACAATGTGACACCACAGCAGGGCTCTTTTAAGCTGAGAAGATTTTCCTAACTGATGAGTTAACAAGATGATAGACCAAAAATGCCCTGGGACAGATTCAGTTCCATATGCTGGCCTCTCTGTGCCTCAGGAATTCAGTTGTATCTGGCCAAATGAATATTTCCCAGCAGAAGGGAGTGCTTAGTAGACATTAGATTGGCATGGTCCTGAATCTTACCAGTCTCAGCCTATAAAATAAGAAAGCCAGAGGTTGGAGAGGATGGGACCTGAGTGCTACTATGCTCCAGAAAAATTCCATCTGGCTCCCTTAACTGTCATCTTGTGTAAGTTGGACCAGCCTGAGAGCTGCTCTAACACACGCTGTCTCTGTGGCCAGTGCTGGTGGAGAATCAGAGTCGTAACCAAATCTTCCCAATTTCTCCCTTTCTCTCCTGCACTGATCAGCTCTAGGCCATAGGAACAATTTGCCTCTGTGTGCTCAAGAGCTGCTCTCCAGACAATTGTAGCAATGTTCAGTATAGTGGGTGGAAATCAGAAGTGGAGCTAGGTAGGAAAATGGCTTTTTCACCCTGCAAACAGTATATTAATTAAAAGGCCTTTTCTACCCCAAGGAAAACTCAGAATTTTTTTTAATGGCTCATGGACAGTAACGTAACTGAAAGTGTAGACTAGGCTTGGATTTAGGAGACTCATCTGAGGTGTAGAAACTTAGTTTTGCCTGTTCCTGTATAGGAACATGAAACAGATCTTTCCTTCTCTGAAGTTAGGTGTGTTCCTCTCTTTCTTTACCTATACTTGGAATACTGTTCAACAGGTGAGAAACTTTCTTTCATTAAAAAAGAGTTCAAATTATGATGTTTCTGCTGAAAACTTAGATTTAACTAAAGTAGCAGGTTTCAATGCGTGCACATAAAAATTGCAAAACAAAAATATCCTGACTTGCTTCAATTTGAAGATCTGGATTCTTTTCTAAGGTCTAATTTATCCCATGGCTCTTGCCAAGTTGATTTTACTTCAGCTGCACAAGGGAGAGTACAGATGCTGACTTTTCTCTCAGTGAAAAAGGGATGCTACTTATTTTTTATTCTTGTGCCCTGAGTGCTGAAGGAATCAGGCTAATCCTTTGAACTAAGAAGGAACACGATCTGCTGCTGTTTGTGGCACTGGAAGAAGGTGAGGAACAAACTTCAGAAACTTCCACTTGTGGTTTAGATAACTGTGATATATACTGAGAGGAGAGATTGATAATATAAATTTTTACCTTTCTTTCACTGATTGCTTCCATCCAGATGACTCAGTTCCTTCCTGTCTTTCCTGTCACCTCCTAGTGTGTTGATGGAGGTGCTGGGGCTTTGTTTCTTCTTTCAAGGGTATTTTGGTCCCTGGTTCTGTACAACAAGAACTTGGCCGATACTTTTTTAGCTGCTTTAAAGTCCCACGGCTCTTTTATTACTATGTATAGCTCACATTTTAGAGCAGGTAAAAGCCTTGGAAATGGAGGGAAACAAGCATTTTGCACCCTACTGCTTTTACAGTCTCTCTCCATGGTAAGCATCACAACCTACTTCGCAGGGCCAGCAAGTCACTGTGGGAACTCAGCTGGAAGGTTTCTGTGTCCAATTCCAAAGCAACCAGGCGTGTCCTGAAGAAGATCTGTGGCAAGAAGGGACCAGTTTTCTTTGCTGTAGTGCTCCAAAGGAAGGTATCAGGTATTGTTTCCTTTCCTCACAATATGTCGGAGGACTACCTGCGCTCTTCAACCCAAAACTTTAAAATTAATATAACATATTCCTGCATCAGCCACTTCTGCTTTTGTAACACATTCAACACCTAACCTAAGGCTCTGTACTTTTGTATCCTCAGTTGGCATTGCAACAGTAGCTTCACTTCTCTTACCAGAAATCCAGCAAGTTTTACTGGGAGTGCTTTTTAACCAGTCATGATTCAGGCTCAGCTTTACAGTTTCTTTTTCAGACATTTAAAATCTGAACAAATAGTGAAAGGAATAGTGCAAAGAGCTATAGATTTTAATATCACAAGTCAACAATAAATGGGAAATAGGTACTTAAAACTAGAATTTTGTCCCAAGTAGAGCTGTGCAGAAAAATTAATGCAGAGTGAAAAAACAGAGCAACTTCTGTTTTACTGAAGAAATTTTGTATTATGTTTCATGCCGCTGAGAAACACCTGTACAACTGTTTGTTTCAAGAGGGGGAAAGCGTGCTGTTTTATGAACCAAAGTGAGCCTAGAAGCTCGCATTTGGTCATTCAGAAAATGCTCCCCATATTAGAACTACAAAGTCAGATCAAGATAATACCATATACGTATGTGGAGTCTTAAGTGAATTCTGGATGTCAAAATCCAAATTTCTGTCTTGCAAATTGAAAATTTAATTGACTTTAATTGTCTACATTCCCAAAACTACACCAGTCCTGACAGCCTGCTTAACTCCTGACTCACATCCGTGCCTTTTTTTGGGAAGAATGAATATTGCAACATCTATGTTAATAAATACCGTGTTGGGAATGTTCCTGGATATAATAACTCAGTCATCTAAATGTTAAATTGTTAGAAGGGTTCCTAGTATGGTTTTGACCTGGACCAGCGAGCACTATCCCAAACAATTGCTGAGTAGAGTAAGGATTTCCAGAGGCCAAAGGTCATTCAGAGATCACAGGCAATTTGGCTGCTGCTAGCATGTTTTGGAAGATGAGAATTTAGGAGTATGGATGCTGCTCCATGCCAGTTGGACTCAGTGACAGAAAACAGTCCCACGCTCATTTGATTTACTAGTATATATGGAGCCAATGCGTTTTCTATCTGTCTCCCAGAGAGGCTATAGTTTAGTAGGTGTTATTGAGAAAACTAAACACTTCCCAAAGTTGGGATTTTCAGAAAATGAAGTTATTCTTGACACTTTATGTCCATCCACAGTGTTCCGTTTTTCCCTCTCCCACTACCTTATGCTGGTGTAAAATACTCGGTTGCCTCCTGACTTAGTTCCTAAGGGAATACCAGTCTGCATTCCCAAAGCAACCCAAGGCAACCCTCAAAACAGCCTTTAGGGGAAGCAATTGAGCAGAAGCTGAGGCAGACATCACCAATTTTTGTTTCTTTAGAGTAGCATCCCAGTGCATAGAATTTGTTCTGTCTAAAGAGAACATTAAGGCACAGGGGCAGAAGGCTGACACGTAGCCTAGTGAAGAAAAAAAATCTGTGTGTGATGGGAAGATTGGTGTTCCAGGCCTTGCTTCCAACATCATCCCTCTGTTTTTGCGGTCATGGGGATGTAAGGCAGAAGCACAGATCTCACTCCCCTAAAACAAACTTTGAACACGTAGGAGTTTCTCTTACCTCCACTAACTTTGTAGCTCTGGCTGTGAGTTGGATGTGAAGCTGCATCTATCTTTATTTTACTGAAGAAAAATCTTCACAGAAAAATGTAGTAAGAGGAAAGTGGAATGAAGTCAAGTGTCCAAAACCTCTTAGCCATAGCAGGCCCTATGGTGTTTCCAGAGAAGAGCTGTGTTATTTATGATGAGAATACTGACTTTGGTAGATCCAGTGTCACTCCTAAATAGTTTATATCAGCAATATTTTTCTATTTATCTAAAGTAGATGCTGAGTGTCTATATCCAAAGTTACAATCAAGTGCTGCTGTTTAATAAAGAAAGTGTGGATGTCACAGACACTTCAAATTTATATTTTAAAATACTAAAATGCTTTATTAATTTTTTAGAAGAATACTTTAAAAGCAAGTTTTAAATTTTTTTTAAAAAAAACAGAATTAAGTCTTCACATGACTTAATTTAGCTGTGTTTTCATATGCAATCAAGAATTTGCTATTTTCATGTGTCTTTATTGAATAAATTTTCCCTGAGGCTGAATATCCTCTCTTTTCTTCTTCTGGAGTGATCCAAAGCACCCGATATGTTGAAAGTTTAAACTGTAAATGCCCACAGCAGTTCAAGTGCATGGGTTAACAGACCCAAACTATTCACCTTGGAATACTTTATGTGTAATTTTAATGTTATCTTGTTTAACAGGATGCTGGTTTCTCCCATCCAGCTGAAGCCTGGAGAGAACTCAGCCTGTATCATGTGTTATTCTTTCCAGTAGACTTTTAGCTCATACAGCTTGACTGCAAACAAAAACCACAACCTGATTAGTACGGAAAAAAATTAAACTAATTAGAAACTGTGTTTCTTTTAATAAAATTTGCTACGCCAGCCGTACATCATGCCATACTCTTCACAACATGATAGCCTTATGTGCACTATCCATGTCTTTGTGTTTGACCCAGATGAGGGTGGTTGCTTAGCTGCAGCCTTGGGGCCCCCAAGGATGGGCCAAAACAGACAATAAACATACATCTCTGTCTCCTTGGTCACTCGAACAACTTTGCACCATTGGACCTTTGGTTTGAGAAGGAAAACAAATTCTGAAATGGTGTCTCCTGGATTTCTTCACCCAGCTCAGACTTCAAATAGTAATAAATTCATGTATTTACTGTATCACTGAGGCCCACTTTAAAAAGTGTTTACTCTGTGTTTCCAAGAAAAAAGTTGTACAAGTGGTTACTATGACAACCACTGGCTCTGAAAAAGCATTTAGCTTTATAACCTTTTGATTCTCATTTTAATCATCCTCCCAGATTTTCTTCTAATCTCAATTTAACTTTGTGTGTTTTGAGGGCTTCTCTACTGAAAGAAACACCTCAGTTGGAAATGCCGTACTTTGTACATCGGCGGTGACGGTCGTATTGCAGGTGGTGACAGGTGTGGTACCATCTCTGGGTACACAGTTTGTGCCTCCCTCTGGTCAGATGGGATGCAGAGGACGTGAAAGTTACTGGGGTTAAATAAGAAAAAGAACTGCATGTCTGTAGCGGGCATCTATTGCATATTTTTTTTATTCTGATGGTAGACTGTAGAGCTTTTGACAATCCTCTTTTCAGTAGATTATATTTCTTTTAATCTCAGTTCTGTGCTAACTTGCAATGTTTCACAGACATGACCTCACAAGCACTAACCTCCGAGCCACAAATCAAAAGAAAGTCAGAATACGTGATGGTGGGCTAATATATTGCTGTTTTTAAAGACATGCAAGGATTCCAATATTTAGTTCTTAAGCCAGAACCCATGTTTAGAGCTAAGTGGTTTTATTCTTGCTGGTGACCAGCAGCTTTCATTGTGGTGGTGTCCTTACTATGGGTCAACAATTGGAGTACTTCAGGCACCCTCTGTGTTCGCTTCTCTTCCTGGACATGCCTTGGGTTGACACCTTCTCCTCAGCAGATGATGTGGGCCCCTGTGATTGCTTTATAGCCCTGCTTTACAGCTGACTAGGTTCAAGTCACCATTGACATACTGCTTCTGACTGAGAGATAGATTGTTCTTCTGAAGGGGTGTACTTCCCTGTACCCTTGTACCTGTGCTTTCCTGGATGTCTTCACTGTCCCGCCCTGTTTTCATCTGACAGCTAAAGCCTCAGCAAACAGGAAACAGGGAGACAGCATAAGAGTTTGTTCCCTCTTGCTATCTGTGCACTGGGTAACTAAAGGAAACCAAACCCCTGTCCCTCTGAAGCAGTTTCTCTGAAATCACTGGTACTGCCTGAGTGAAGGTCTGTAGGGTATGCCTGAGTATGTTTAAAAAGAAATTACGCTTAACATCCTTTAAAAGACTTATCAAAAGCTTTTCCCAGAGGATTCCCTCTCCAATAAGTGAGCTTCATACCTCCTAATGAGCGTTCAAGAGCCAACTCCTTTAGCATAAGAAACACTTCTCTGAAGTCATTGCTAAACAAAGATCTGCAATCAGACATTTATCAAGTGACCCCCACTGACAACTTCTTGAATCCAACAGTCATGAACCCAAACCCTTCCACAACCAAGGACTTCCTTAAAGGGGATCCAGGATGGTAGGAATAAAAAAACAAGGTGAGATTCAGGCAGTCACATACAACCTAAGTAGGTGAGGTCTCTTCTCACATCTCTAGAGGAACATATCCGCATAATGTTTTGTGTGTGTATTTACCCCAAAATTTACAACAGGTTCTGCTGAGGTTTGTTTTCCGCACTGGAAACATACCAACATCATAGCTACTGAAACTAAAATTCTTAGGTAAAAAACAAATGGGATTTTTATTAAGTGACAATATTTACATAATTAAGCAAAAGAAACTTTAAAAGATACTGTCAACACCATAGCTTTGAAAGAAAAAAATCACATTTATCTCTTCTAATCAAAACAATATATGGGTCAATGTTTCAATAAAATTATTTATTGAAGGCTTGTCTAATGCAGATTGATGATTTTCAGATTTTGGGACTATGATGCCCCCAAGAAAGGAAGAGTATAAAAGACAAAAGATATCAAAGAAAAAATTGTCACTGCTTTCAAAAGTATCTTTTCCAAAAATGTGACCAAAATTACAGCATCTTTGGGCCAAAATATATTGTGTACCCATATGTGTGTGTATATAATATGTATGGAATATATATTATCATTTTAAGCCATGAATAAAATTCTCGGAGTCCAGCACCCTCACCCACACCTGCCTCACATTTCACTGTGAAGCTGTTCTTCCCACATCCATCATAGTGTCTGGCTCTGTTCCAAACTGAAGGAGAAGGACACACTGCCATGGCTTCATGGGGAGCTCAGGACCCAGCTCTTTCAGCCCCTGTGCCTTGGAGACTTTATTAATGAAGCTGCCCAGGCAGTAATAGCTTGATTTAAAATAAGTGTATAATGAAATTAAAGTCATTATGGAAGAAAGTGACTGGCTGAATTTATGTGTCAGAAGTGAAATCAGTTGTATTCTCAGTTTACAGGGAAAAAGAGGAAAGCAAGAAAGTATAGCTCATCACCCTTTGGAAATGATTTGTTGTCCATAGCCCTGACAGTGAGACTCTAACTCACTGCCAGGAGCACTTACACTCCAGCTGTGCCCCAAGGAGCCTGCTCAATCCAATTTCATCCCCACCCCCTTACTTTAAAACAGTCCTCTGCACACACACGTGTGCAAAATACTGCATGGGCTCACTGTTTTCTCTGGGAAGGGATCTTCTGATGCCAAGACCATCTAATAGTAATTGACAGTGACCGAACCTGGACACCAGCTTGCTTGCACAGTGCATTCTGGCTTGTGCTCCCTCGCTTAGGTTAAGTTTTGGGGTTTTTTGAGTCATGCAAACAAGTTGTCATTTGATAGAAAAAAAACTTGTTATGATCAGGTGTTCATAATTCCCTCATCACAACCTAATTAAAATCCTTAATTGCCTATGAATGGGCTCAGTGCCTCTATCTTCTTCTCCTCTCCTTCAGCTTTTCCTTATATTAAGCTGGAGATGCCACCAGTACCTTAGTGTTGGTTCAGGATGCCTCTTTGTAAAGGTTGTTAAAATGCCCTACGAAAGCTTGGCTTTCTTTTGCACTGAGACACTTACATGAGTTGCTATAAAGCTGTTTGATCTTCAGGCATTTGTCTCTATTGGTTTAGGCTGAATAAGCTGTTTTATTTATGTTTATATGTATGTATATAACTACTAATAACAAAAGAACACCGTATGCCAAGTCCCTAAAATTGTGAATTTGGGTAATACTGTTTATTTCATTAATTAGTGAACATTTATCAACATTTATTGAATTTTTTTTTGATAAATACATTACATTTTTAAGATGTAGACCTTCTACTTTAGAATGAAAGAAAAGAAAGATTGTTATTAAAATACCCTTTTAAAATTATGTTTCCCAAAGGAAAATGAATTAAGGATCCTGGAAAATGTTTCGGTCCCTTTCTTGTACGATAATCTAATCCTGAAGGACGCTCTTTGATTCCCTTCTATAATACTTTGGTTTTTTCCTTCTTGTTATTTTATTGTACTTATTCCCACAGCCAGCTTCAAATGACCTCAAGAACACAGGGCAGCTAAAAGATTGCTTAAACTTCTTAATACTTTTAATCCTTACTTGTTATAATTTGATTACTGAGACAGATTTTCTCTCTGGGCCTCATATTAAATCACTTTCAAGTTGAAACAAACCAGAAATCCTTTCAACTTAACAGAGCTTGTACTCAATATGAGCTAGTCAGATGTAGCACAGAGACTGTGAGATGTTGCATCACATTCTTCCTGGATTTTAATGCAAGGAAAGCAAACTTCAATCAATGTTACATATGATTTTACCTTCGTAGGGTATCTATTTTTCAAGGGCAAACATGAGGAAGTATAGTTTTGGAAGTGCATGTGTATGCATGTGTGTAAATGTGATGTATCTGTACACAGGCAGATACAGATTTCTATGCAATAGATATCACTTTGCTGATACTATAATCTCTGGAATTATAAGACCTTATTTATTGTGATAAGAATGAATCCCTAAAAAGATTTACTGTCATGAAAATCATTCTTTTCTTTGTCAACTCTATAGAAAAGAAAAAAAATTACTTTTTCCAGGACAGTGGTTTAGTTAACTACATAGTGTCATTTAAAAGTGATAAATTCCTAATTTTCTCAAGAAAGATACGGTAAAACAAGAGGGATTGAAATTCGGCTGTAAATAGAAATGGTGGAATTGTTTCTCCTTCGCAAAGGAACTTTGATGGGTTTGCCATCAAGTTTCATTCTGAAGCTTTTGCATGAAAATATTTCTGAGAATGTGAGTTTCCCCTACTCAGCCTCCCTGGTTGATCAGGACAACATGCAAGCACGCTTTGTGTAGCTTTGTGGTACCCAGAGGCAATGGGTTCACAAGGTTCAGGTCAAGTGCTGATCTTAATCAAAATTGCATTCTGCTAAGGAGAGGCTGAGGAAAAGAGGTATCCAGAAAGGGGAGAATTCAATGAAAACTTAAGGGGATTCATTTACTGGAGCAATCCCTGGGGAAGGGGAATGTCAGGAGCTGAAAATTCCAGCAGTAACCTGTAGGTAAATTAGTTTTAATAAGGTAGTCAGTTAACAATCACCTGAAGATAAGCATTAACTGAGTGCTCCTGTCCCTCACCACAGCCTCCCTTGTCCACCTCTGACCTCCTCTGCCACCACCTCCTCTTTCTGTGTAGGCTCTGGGGGCAGGGGATCGCCTGCAGCCTAGGCTCTTGGTGCTGATGACCACAGAGACTCTGATTATTGTCCCACCTATTGAAAATCCAGGTTTAAAAAACCATAAAGCTGTAGCAAGAACCTCGCATTTCCAATAAGCTGCCCGGAGGCCGAATATCTGTCTCCCCCTGCTGCTGAGGGCTCTGACACCAGAGGCTGGTGCTGCAGGGGTGTTCAGGAGGGCAGAGCCGAAGCGTTGCTGCAGTGAACTCACTTGGTCCTCTCTGAGCTCAGGCTGCAGCTGGTGTGGCTCGCTCTGCCTCGGAAGACTGGCTGTGCTGGGGCGCTCTGTCGCAGTGGAGATCTCTCTGAGCTAAGCTGCTTCCAGAATTGAGGCCATGTTCGCTAGTGAAGTCTACAGCTGCAAGAGAAATGCAAATCCCTGCAGCCCTATACTCTCATCTTGGCAGAAGAAAAGCCCTTTCACCTTTAAAATAAATTACAAGAAATGGGCTCAGATTAAATCCCTCGATCCAAACCCACTGAACTCTCAGAATGATTGAATCCAGACTCAGGCTTTGCTGGTTGGGCCCCTCACTGATATCTGTACATCACTTATAAACACACGCAGGTGCTCTGTGAAAAATGAGGGAACCTGAGGTCTGTAAGCAAATACACTGATACACCTTTTAAGGGATTTCCATCCACTCGCGAGTTGCATCAAGGCACCAATGAGAAAAGTCTCTTCTTGAATGGTGTCTGTGTGTTTCTTATGTGGCTATAACTTAAAGGAGGCCAAAGAGATCCCTTTGAAAATCTGAAGCAGAAAAATTGTTTCCAGGCTCAAAAATTCCATGCCAAGTTCCTTCTGTAGTCTAAAATTTGGGCAAAAAAAGGAATTTTAATGAAAGCAATAACCAGCTATTAAGTTTAATGGTATTGGTAGGTGTTGCCATCATTTACCTATTGGGATTGAATTAGGAATACTTAAAGGAATTAATGACTGCAAACTCTAGGTAATAGAAATTTAATCATGTTTATGGATCAGGTCCTGCAGTTTCCTCATTGGCAAAGCTACAGTGAAGGTCAGTGGATTTTTGCTGGGTTGAAGGCAGTTAACAGAACTTAATAGTGCTTTTTAATAATAATAAAAAAATCTAGCTTTCTGAATATCTAAAAAATAATGAATTTTCTTGGTGTTTATTTGTTTGGTTTTTTTTCAAATTGCACTAGCTAACTATTTTGCTTCTAAATATGAATGTACTTCCCCTGGTTTTGTGAAGCCAGTGTCCTCTCAGATTACTAAAATTTAATTAGAGACTGTTTTTTTATTCATCTTCTACACATGTCAAAGAGCACGACGAATGTTTCCATGCAGGAACCTTCTTTGGTCCCATCGCCCGCACGTGCCAGGCCCACAACTGGAGTATTGCTGTGTTGTTGGGGAGTACCCGAGTCAGACCGGGAAGACTGGGAGCTGTCACCCGTAGCAGGATGGCTGTGTTTGCGTGCCTGCTCCAGCTCCCTGGGAATTCCACCTGGGAGCATTGACCACCCTCTCTGTGCTCAGAGTCATGCCAAACCATGGATGGGCTCCTGGCACCCAGTGCCTCGCCAGCGCCCTGCACCCAGCTAAGAACCAGAAGTGTCTTCCTACATGCTGGTCTTGTAACTGAATTAAGTGCCTAAAGAAAGACAGCTGGGATGCAACAGGGCTGAGGACAGTCCATCCTGGCTTCAGCACCTACCACAGTGCTTAAATTCTGACCATGCCTCCTGGGTCAGGCTTTGCGCAGTGGATGCCCTGTATGTTATAATTTTTTCCACTCCAGCGGCTCAGTAGCTCTTACCACACTGCAAACATATGTTGTACACATTGAAGGATGCTCTGGGCCTGGGATGTCTAAAGCCTCCCTCTTACAATTTTGTGTGAACGGGCAACCATTTTACATTTGTGCCTGCTGGCAGTCAAGTAGTATGAGCACAACAATACAGGGCATTAGAATCAGTTTTCCATTTGAGTGAGAAGACTGATCTCCTTCCAATTAATACTTAATTTCATAGATATTAAACAGTAATTTTCTTATGGCTCCAGATTTGTGTCTCTGCTCTCCCAAATGCGTATCTTAACTGAGCCATAGAGCTGGCTATTTTCACTTCTTATTCCCTCACCAGCTGTATGTGAAAGCATTTTCTCCAGTCTTTGAATTGGATTTTTCTTCCTTTCCCCTTCCCACTGATTTGCCATCTTTCTAAAACATGCACCAGAGCATCGTGCATTGCTCTAAAATGAATAGGACATGTGACATATGAGGGATAAATTAATTTCCATAATCCCATGGGTTCCCCCCACAGGGCATTGGTTCCCTCCTTACACATGGAAGGATTGCATTTGCCCTTTTATTGTAAGCTGGGTACGAAGTTCAGTCTCAGCTCTCCACCTGCTGATTCATCGGTACTTTTCAGGCCCTTGTTTCTTGGATACTCTTTGCCATTTGTGGGTCTGACTTATGGCTGCTGTTTTTAGAAGTTGAAGTTTTCCCATTATCATAATCAAAACGTGCAGCTGCTTTTATTTTTACCTTAATAATTTGTTGACTACCATCTGAACTAATGAGGTTCCTTGGAATCTCACCAAGAATGACAATGAAATTGTGATACCCTATTGGAAACTGCATTTTTGAATGTTTCAGCTCTCTCATTCTTGATGTATTTCGCACATGCTATTGTATTGACTTTGAGATTTTTATTCTATTGAAGCAGCTGAAGAGTAAAGATTTTATTATGTTACTTTTCACAGATCACAGAATATTCTGCACTGAAAAGAACCCACAAGGATCCTCAAGTCCGATTCTAAAGTGAATGGCCCATATGGGGATTGAAGCCACAACCTTGGTTTTATCAGCACCATGCTTTAACCAGCTGAGCTAAGTCAGGGTAGTGAGAAAATTAGTGAATCCTTTAAGTCAGCATGATCAATTGATTGGTGGACACATATTCATGTTTTTGTTAAATTATTATTCGTTAGTTCTTCGGTAGATTCCTGGTCATTAAAAGCAAGAAAGTCCCAATAGCTTGTTCAATGAAGTCCACCAACTCATTAAGAACATGTATTAATCTGATACCAAAGACTAATGCCTATAAATAATTTATTGTAGGGAATTGCTTTGAAAACAAATCCCTATGGTATAAAGAGTAGGACACTGCTGCTAACCTTTGTCCTTTCACATGCTTTGTGATAAGATTATGAGCTTTTTGAGATGTACCAGGGATTCAGAGAAAACCTTTGCTTTCACTGACTTCTACAAAAGTTTTGTCTCCTAAGTGGACAAAAAGAGAGTTTATGGGATAGATAAAGTAACAGTTTTATTTCAAGCACGTGTTTTTATTAGACAGGACTAATAAAATCTTCAGTGGATTCTGTGTATACGTGTAGAAATCTGTAAATGCCACCCGAAATTATGAATCAGAGGTGATTAGAGTTAATGGGCTACTCCAAAGGAAACTTGAAACTACAAGATCTGTTTACATGTGATTTAAATTACTTTGAAACCTTAGTTTCAGAGAGAGAGAGGGAGCATGCGAAGGAGAGAGGAAGGCATAGGTTTCTGGATGTACTATGGGAAGGGAGTACAGGAGGGTGACTGAAGCCAGTAAGCTTACAACAATTCCTGTTATCACCTATATCAAGTCAGAAAAGGCCAGGGAGTTATCAAAGAGTTTCTGATTTGCTTGCAAATTTTTTTTTTTCTTTACTCATATATTTCTTATTTTTCCCACTTGTAACACCAACCTAGTCCCCTGCCCTGGCACTGCATGCTATGCCAGAATCACTTCCCAGCTTTTAACATTGTTCTGCAGGCAGTGAGCAATTCTTTTATTGATTGGGAAATCCGTATGTGACTCACTGGTCTTATGGTTCTGGTGAAAATAAAAAAATCTGGAAATCAAAATTTCACTGAGGGAGAAAAAACATATTTTCTGAGCAGCTACAGTCTAAAAGCAAAACACCAGGGAGCTGACGAAGATGAAAATATTGCATTAATTGAAACTAAACCAAATATTTACACAAATAAATGCAAACTGATGGTAGCAGGTTATCATGACTCTAAGCTGTCCTAGAATTTCAATATTATCTTCTTAACCAGAGAAATAAAATGCAGTTATAAAATCAACAGGACAACTTTTTAAAAACCTGGCACGAAAATCTATCTAGATATAGTGTGACTGACAGAAAACATACTGAGTTGGAGTTTGCTTTCAACATTTGTGTGGCTGCCAGAGTACTATGCTCAGAGATATTTAGGCCAGAAGGGACATTAGATCATGTAGCCTGACCTTCTGTGTATCACAGGCCATTGCATGTTACCTAACTGCTCCTGCATTGAGTCCATCTAATCTGGCTTCAGCTGCCATCACTGGTTCTTGTTAAACCTTTCTTTACTAGCTTACAAAGAAAGTCTTTTAAGGATTTTTTTTTTTTTAATTTCTTAGTCCTGATTTTCAAGCTATAGAACTTTCATAATGCATTTTTTTTTTTTTTTTATTGTGAAGGTTTATTTCCTTGTAATGGTCACAATTCATCATGGTATCAAAATTTCAAACAGACCAAGACCCTGAAAAAAACCCACATAAAAGGCCATACTTTGTCAGAGCAAGGAGTGATCTAACCCAATGTGTTGTTTCCAGCTGTGGCCTGAAGCAAATATCCCCAAAAGAGTAAGGACAATTCAAGCATATTTGCTATTTTTCCAGATTCCTGCTAGTTTCAGTCAGGACATTTCTTGACTCTATTGGGTTTTTTCCTCTTTATTCTCAACAGATCTCTCTTCTGAGTCCTATCCCAAGATAACTTTGAACAAGGGGCTCCACAGATCTTCTTCCTTGTTCATCAAGACCCTTCTTTTGCTAAATTTGAAGCTGGCTTGTATTAGCTCCACTGGATGATATTCAGTAGAAGGGATGGAAAAGTGCAGATCCTGCTTCAGTCATGAATCTGGTGCACCTTGGCCATAACACTCTTCTATTCACCTCTTTTCCAGGCTGCAGAATCAACTCTGCTCAGCCGTTTTCCCCTCCTAGGAGCCATTCCATACCTTTGGTCACCTCTGTCACGCCTCTGAAACTCTGCCATTTCTACTCTGTTCTTTCTGAAACGACAACTGCAGACACTGTTCAAGAAACACAAGTTTATACAGCTGCATAGCTATGTTTGCTCTCTACTCTTTCCCTAATAATTCCTTACTTTCCATTTGCTTTTTTGATTGCTAGGAAGGAGTTGTTTTTATAGAACATAATCCCGGGGTCTTTCTCTTGAGTGGTAACAGTCAGCTCAAAGCCCATTATTTTACATATGAGGTTAAGATTACTTTCCCCCTATCACTTTACATATAAATCCATGAATTTATTCTGCTGTTTTATTGTTTGCTCAGTCTCACAAGATCCTTCTGCATTATCTCAGTCTGGCCATACAAATATTTCCATACATGTTTTATTTCCCACACAGCGTGGAGTCACATTGACACGAAGGGAGCAGCCCTCGTCTGCAGAGGTAAGCACTTTCAGAGCTGCACAGGTTTGACCAGCTTGAACTATGGCTGGAAAAAACCATCACGGTTTAAAGAAGCTGCCAGCTCATGATGCAGCCTCCAAAAGTAATTTAACCCAACCTGCCAGTGACAACATAAGCATAGGTAAATTTATTGTGCCTTGAGGTCTGCAGTGCTCAGTGTGTTTGTACTGTATGAAGAAAGACCCACGCTGCTCCCAGTGCTACATGAGAGACAGACAAGAGACCACGCATCTAAATTAAAATAAGGGAAGTGCAGACTGGATAGAGGGAGAAACCCTCTCCCCTGAGGCTGGGGGGTAGAGGTTCAGACCATCCTGGGAGTCTGGGGGGGATCCAGCCCCGAGGGGGCACAGCCCTGAGCAGCCCTATCTGCCCTTGGTGCTAAGCACATCTGATCTCCTGAGGTCCTTGGAGGAGCTTGAGCTCTCCTGCAACCAGCTTGGATGTTAAATGCACACTAGCACAGGTTACTGTTAATTTGAAATCTTCTTTTGGAGGCAAAACTAAATATAAGGGTGTTTTTTCCTTTTTTTTTTTCCTTAATAGACAGATATTGAAAGAAGTGATTATCAGCCTCTTTCCAAACGGTCTGGAATAAAGGCATCACTGGTTTAGACTTGATTGAGACTCATGAAGACTAAAGCAGAGTGCATAGCTTGAGAATAGCACTATGAAATGTAAATAAATTCACTTCTTTTTCAAAATTGCTCTGTATCTGGCCCATTTTGATCCCAGGTGGACAAAGCAGTTTGTTCCTCTTGGTACCTGTCTGTATAGAAATACCCTATATTTAGCCTAATATTTGAAAAAAGGTAATTTTAAATTAAACCTTAGAATCTTATGGGAGTTCTTTAATTTTCCTTTCTCAAAAGTGGTCAAACTGGATAAAAATATTTACCAGACTTCAAAATTATATATGTTTGCTGAAAGGGAAGACATGTTTTTCTCCCAAACTTAAGAGCGTATTTTCTCTGTTGCTAGTGAGACATTACTGTGACCAGAGAAGGGTGTACCTGTACACAGATCACATAGCAAAGCTTCCTTTTCACCCCAAATAGCTTTGAAACGAATATCAGATGGAAAACACAGAGACAAAAAGGCAATCTGTAGAGTGTCTCATTTAGCTGCTCTCTCAGCCTACTTGGGACAGTCCTAACCTACTTTACATTGATTAGAAAAGTCTGAATAATTACCTGCACTAGATACAGCTTTCCTCAGTGCAGACCTTTGTATCTTTTATAAATTCATAGCTTGACTTCAATTATTTTTGCCCCTGGACTCCTCACCCAGGCACCCCTGGGTGTGAGGATAGGGGAGAGACAGGAAGTGTGGGTATCTTCCATAACCAGGCAAGGGTGTTCAGACACAAATCCCTGAGTGGAGTGCTGCACAGTCCTCAGTGTGAAGGTGTTACTGAGGTTGTATAAAAGTGTTGCTGAACCGTGGACAAAAGCTGTCAGGGGCAGTGTCTTCCTTGCCAGTGGCTGGTCAGCCCAACAGTTTGGATACATTCATGGGAAAGGAGTGAACATCAGGAATGCTTTGACCTTGCTTCCTTAGGCTGTGAAGGATGGTCATAAACAGAGGAGGTTTGTGTGGGACCAGAACCGTGTTTCAGTGCTATGGGGCTCTGTAGTCTCCTGGGAAAGGCTTTGAGGCTACCTTCAGCAAACTGTTTTCCTCTGAGGCTGCAGCAGGTGCCTCGGCAGGAGAAGTTCCCTTTATCCAGCACTGACATGTCAGCCAGAAAGCCACCAAGCGAAGGTGGACTGACCAGGGTCTCCCATCCCATCCTACTGGACATGGATCTGAGCCCCCGACTTATCAACACCGCATCACAGGCTGTGATGGAAATGAGGGGGGAAGAGGAGAGGGGGCAGCAGGCACACCTGGGATGAATGCAGAACTTAGCCCAGAGACTTGGGGAACAATTAAAGGACTTCAGTGAAGGTGGTGGTGGGATGGGTGTTTTACTTGCTAGCGGTGTAAATCCTTGCTCTGCCTTTCCAGCTTGATGTCATGCTCATTGCCAGCTCCAGGTTTTGCAGGCCATTTTTATATACTGATTCAAAGCTTGCAAATATGGAAGCACTTACTTGCAAATGTGGATGCATAGGCAGGTGCCCAATTTTCATAGAAATATAGAACTGTTTGGGTTGGAAGGGACCTTAAAGATCATCTGTTTCCAACACCTCTGCCATGGGCAGGGATACCTTCCACTGGACCAGGCTGCTCAAAGCCCCATCCAACCTGGCCTTGAACACTTCCAGGGATGGGCATCTGCAACTTTTACCCAGATTCCTCCGGGAAGCATTCTGATGTTAGGAACTTCATTATTTTTAAGTGAAATATTTAAAAATTTAAACCTGGCTCTTCTTTTTTTTTTTTCCTGGCAGGAGGAATAGAGCTGTGGGAATAATACTAAATCTATCCATGTCCTAAATACCCCCAAAAAATGTTTGTTGTGGTATGTACAACCAAAGTTTACTGACGGGATTTTAATTCAGACCCTGGTCTAGGTAGTCTGGCCCCATCTCTAGTTATTTCTTATGCATGAACCTAAACAATCTGGTTTCTATTGTATGCCAAAATGTAGTGGTTCATTTTCAGGTTGGCTATATCTTCTCATCTACAGAAATATTACTTTTTAAATTGCATAAAGAAGATATATATATAAGTCTTTTGGTTCACAAAAAACAAGCCTTAGGAAATATTGCGGATTCTGATTGTAAAAAAAAAAAATATTATGCATTTGAATAGAAAAAAAAAAAAACCCAACAGTTGCCCAGCTTAGTTTTGGGTCATTACTAAATTTTTAAAGAAATTTAGCTTTTGAAGTTGCTTGCTCGAGAAAGTTGTCAAGAAAACAGATCTTATGCTGGAGCAACAATAAATATAAGTAAAATAAATGTTGAATTTGCTTTGTGAACTTTAAACCAGAAAAGTAGTTGCATGTAACCACTCAGAGAAAGAAAGCATATCATCTGGTAATTTTAACTTTCAACCTCAATTAAGGTAAAAGAGGATGACAAAATCATGCTTTGGAATGATGAATATATTATGTAAAATAAGAATCTCTTCACCATCATCTGATTATGAATAGAAAAAAACCAGGTCTATCAGATGACAAGTCCAAGGAAATCCAAGCTGCTTGGAAATGAAGTTTGTGTGAAGAAGAAAGAATTTGGACATTTCTCTGCGTGCGCAACTGATGTGCACACGGTGCAGTCTAACCAGTCTGGAATACATTTGCTTGGATGTGCCTGTGCATCTCCGCAGTGTGCACAAAATGAGCTCAATGCCTCCTGTATCACCTGCAATGCATGAGTTTGCACGGTGTGCATGCCACACGTGGCTGCAGTTCCATCCGAAATTCTCACCTCTGGGAACCCCAAGAACAGAAAGGAAGAAAGTTTTTACACCGACGCTTTTCTGTAGTGAGAACACACAAGCGAGGCATTATTTCTTTCTTTAGGGACTGCATTTTGTAGTTAGCACTTCAGTGGAACTTTCTCTCATAACCTGTTGATGCTCACCGAACCACTTTTTTTTGCAGGTGGACTCACATTAGTCCTTTAGGATTTCATTCTGCGTGTCTGAACCACATAAGACTCTTACATTAAACTGTTGAGTTACAGAAATCTGCATACCTGTCATCAGTTAATTTTTGCATCGTTTATTCTCCTAATGAGCATGAGATATGCTGAAGCTGCTTTTCAGTTTTTGTTTAGTTTAGCTTGTGCTTCACACAACTGGGAGCACTGTAGCTACTTTTTCTAGTTAAATGTTAATACTGAACAATCAAACATGGCTTGCAATAGAGAAACAAATTATTTCCATATGCATAGAAAATCCCTAAACAAATCTATCAAATATGTTGTCTCAACTATTTCTCTTCCAGCACTGAGAGAATACTGGCACACAGTTAGTATACAGCATCTGGTTAGCTGAGAACACATCAATATCTCTGAAGTTTTAAAACTTTTTATTTGAAAAGCAAGTCTTTCCCACAAAGTATGAAACCATCCATCTACGGCATTTGACTGTGATACTGATTCCCCAGACTTTTAGTACACTTGACAGGCATTTTAGGTAGGTTTACGTGCAGAAGGTAGCTAAGAAATGATTTCGGAGCTAGGAAAAATGGATATTTTTGTAATTTGTTCTTTGGAAATTATAAGTGCCGTATTAAATATTTGTATTTCATGTCATCTATGTATAGTTTATGATCACGGGGCTAGAGAAAATGGCATGTTCTTTGCTAAATAGACTATTTTTTATAATTTGTAAGTGTTCGCGTTCTAGCTCTAAATAGGAGCTCTTGGCATTGCTGAAGCCAATAGCGAAATTCCCAGAGGCTTCAGCAGCAGTTGACCTCTATTTCACCATAGGAATTCAAGACTGGATTCCAAATGGGATATAGCTCTATGTCCAAAATTTAGATCATCAAAATCTCCGTTCAGATGCCACTCTAGGCACCTCCATTTCTGTTGTAGAACCCCTCCATCTGTCTGTACAAGTCTCCAGCTGGCTGTTACCTTTGCCTGTAGGTCACTAAACCAGTTGGTGACTATTTTATACCTGCACCTCAGAAAGAATCACGCATGAGTGTTCTCCAAACTCTGTTACCCACACTGCTCAGCCTGGTACCAATTTCAGGGAGGGCCTGAACTTTGATAGACTGAATTGTGTATTTGAGGGTAAAGGTCCTTTCCTCATCTGCTGCTCCACTTCCCTTTGCTGCTACTTCTCTCCCTTTCGAGAGATGTTGTAGCGCTACCTTAGGGCCATCGGATCATGACTTTGTGGGGTCTAACTGATGACAGGACAGAGAAACAGGGGAAGACCACATGGAAACATGGTGTTGGAAGGACACCTGGCTTTTGGTTACTCCCTTTGCTCTGCTGCATGTGTTTTATTCAGGGAGGTTTAACATCAGACTATGCACACTGTCCTTGGAGCAGGGACAGAAATCTTTTCCTGAGTCTCTGATGAGTGCTTGCTAGACTCCAGAATTACTCTAACAGCAGCTCTATCTCTCTTGCCAAAATTTGTTTAATTATTCCCTGTAAAGCGAAACAGCTTCCTGTCTCTGAGTACCCAGAAGCTTGGCAGTTAATAGGTCAGGCATTTTTGCAGATGAAGTGGGAGTTCAAAGCTCCTAATGGATGGAAGAGGAATGAACTTTTGGCTCCCAGCCTGCGTACCTGTGGTGCTACTGGGAGAAAGTGGCTTTCGCAGTGCTCAGAGGTGCCTGGATCTCCCCCTTGCCCAACAGCAGCACTGCGCTGATGCAGAGCCCGAGGGGCTTCTCCCCATCACCCCAGCACCCTGTCCCGCAGGGGCACCAGCTGAGGAAAGACAGCTGTGTAGTGAATTAACAGCGGGAAGTTACGGAGGAAACATGTTTGTGGAGAAACAGCACTGTGTGCTGGGGGGTGTGGGGGGAAGTCCTGCTGGAAGAGATGGTTGGGGTGCCAGCTAATGCTTACCAGACTGTTAATTCTTTTTATTTCTGACCTTGTTGAGATCCCAAGGCACCCAAAAGACAAAGTTTGGAAACTATGCTGTAAGCTGGTACCTTTAAAGAGCAAGCAAACAATGAACACATAGTCTAATTACACCAGGAATTTTCCAGACTTTTCAGCTGTTATGTAAAACATTTTGCCCCTCTAATAATAATTATAAACTTCTTAACTAGACTGATTTACCCAGGAACAATAAAGTTTAGTCTAAATTTATATGTTATTCAAAGGAAAGCAGCTCAGGGACTTGCTGTTCAAAGGGAAATTTGTAGTGCTGTTTAATACGAAGCTAAAATTAAAAAGAAAGAAAAGAAGTCTGTGTTTTACATTAAACCAAACCTTTTTGATAAGAATGCTGGCCTGGAGCAATTTAAGCCATGAAAAATGAACTCCCTGAGCACTCCTGTCAGAGTCCAGTGATGGAAGGATCCCTGTAAATTCTTAATCTGCCTTTCTTCGTGGCAGGACAATATAGTTCTATAGAAAGGAAGGTCAAGGAACTGAACCCCCACAGTAGGTATCCAAAAAAGCAATCAAGCTAAACTAGCAGGGAGTGGATTCCAGCTGAACTCTGTAGTGCGGAGCTTTTCTCTTCCACCACAGGTACCTTATAGAAAGGAAGATTCCTGGGACTAGTGGTTTAATTTCTCTGGCTACCATGCTAATCACATACGTCCCATAATTACTGTCTTTCTTTCTTTCCCCCAGACTGTCATTCTTCTGTCTCTCAGCTCCATCCAACAGGCAGACAATGTGGACACAAAGGCTGTGCAAGCTGGCGAGGCACCTGATGGAACTCCGAAGCTCCGTGACACGCTACCCTGTGCCCCACTCTTTCAAATATTTAATTTGCATTCTTTCCCAGCAATAGCCAAATGCTCAGGGGCTGCTTTCCATTTTCACCTCATTAGATTATATGTCTGAACATAAAAATGACTGAGAGCTGTGAACCAAATCAAGCTCCTGCAATGTGTGCTGCAAACATGCCAATCACAGTGATGACACAAGGCGAGGATTTGGCAAAAGTCATGCATGGCATTAATGTTAATTCTGTATTTGCAGGTTAGACCAATGTCAGCTTTATAGTGAACTCATTATCTTATTTAGGGAACAATGATGGGTTCCCCAGAAGGCAGAAAAAATAATCCCACAGCAGGCTGTGAAGAAGAGGGGTCTCTGAGCAGAGGAAACAACACAGCACCGGTCAAAGGAAATGGTCAAGAGATGGTGGCTTCCTCCACCCTAGTCAAACACATGGGCCACCTTCTGTGGCTACATAAGACAGAGGAAAAAGATACAAATCAGACTAAACCCTAAAAGTTGGGAAAGCTCTCCAAGAGGCTTTCAGATGGGTTCAGAGAGTCACTGCCTTAGGGAAGCACTTTGCTGACAGGGTGGGGGCCTGTCAGATATTTGTTATGGCCACGAGTGGGAATGCTGTCCTCGCCCTGTGACCATTCCCAGCTGCCCACCTTCCCAGGCAGTTCACTTTGCACCAGCAGCTGAGGGCCCATGGCTGCTTCCACGCAGGCCACAGCCTGCAAATAAAGAAAACAGGGAGGGCTCTGCATCTGAGAGTCATTCATGTAAGTGTGCAGGGTCTACTTCTAAATTCAGAGAAACATGTTTCAGAGATGGCTTTACACAGTGTGGTGTCCCACATAGGGGTCCCCTCGGTGAGCACTCCTACAACCTGAGTTTTAAACTGAAGGAGGAAATTGAGAGGCTTTGTTAATAAGTGTGGGATACTTATACAGTGATTCCTTTTGCAGTCTACCATCTTTATAAGAAGGTAAGACAATTAGGAGGTACATACCATCGTATAATCAGGTTAAAAAAAGTGGCAGAGGATTTTCTTTTTCTTTCCCCTCCTTTTCAATTGTATACTTGGTTTTAAAACTTTAATTAATTTCAATAAAATTCAATTTAAAACATCAGTTCTTGTGTGACAATATCTGGAGAAGTGCATCTCATATAATGAAAGAAAATGAGAAAATTAGAAACCAAAAAATCTGTGATAAGAAGATGTACATTGTACTTAGTTTCTTGGGAGAAAGGGGGCAGCCTGAAACGTAAGAGAAGGAACGTGGAAGGGAGAAACCCACCCTGTGCCTAGCTAGCCTTGCTCTCTGGGATTTCATAAGGACTGTAGTTAGAGTGGCAGGAAAGCTTTTCTCTTCGTCTTTGAAAAATGTGCCTGCAGCCTTCCTGGGAACCCTGATTAGGCAGCTGATTTGAAACTAATCTGCTGTGTGCGTTATCTGTGAAAATATACCTTCAAGCATCCGGCAGTTTTCTGCCTGGTTTGTGGAAGATGTGGCCCTCAATTTGCACAATTTGGATTGTAATTTTCCTGTAGCTCTAGGATATGTATATTTAAGGGTCTGATAAGAAGCAGCTTCTGTACACTGGGGCAGAGAGTTTGTTGCTGGTGGGTGTGTGACAAGATGGGCGGGAGGCAGGGGGGCAGCACGGGGGGGTGTTGGGAAGAGAAAGCAGTTCCCAATGATCCTGTGCAGGATAATGGAAACCTTTTGGTCTAGGGGAGCACTTTATTTAGGAGCTTGAGCAGGGGGTTATGGTCATAGAATAGTGAGCAACTGTGATCAGTGGGAGTTTTGTATGTCCCACATTTCTGCGTCTGGGGCTGCCTCAAGCCCTTACCCGCATTCCGAGTTCACTGGAGCTTACCAGTGGGGTCCGAACTTCCCGTCTGTGTGTGAGCTGGCACACACACGCAACTCGACTCCTTCCTCATGGGTGAGCTCAGCTGAAAGTTGTGATCCGCAAACCTTCCCGCTACGGAACAAAGATGTGCTCAGGTCCTCTTTGCTGCATTATAGATGACAGCTCCACGCAGGAACACTTGCCCCTTGGCTCCTTTGAGTGGGAATTGGGACAATATTGGAGTGGCACAAGCTAAGAGCTTGCATAAAGAGAGTGTTGACAGCATAGCTTATAATTATACTTTTAAATTTTTGCTGCTTTCCTACTTTCATATCAGAATTTTCCATGGATATTAGTAAAACTCTCCATAGCTTGCAAGCTTAAAGAGCTTTCTTTTAAGGAAAAGAGCTTGCTTGCTTGGTGAGATTTCTCCAAGCTAAGCTGCATCAGCTCTACTATAAATCTAAATTCTTGCATTTTGCTTTATATTCTTTGGAGAGGGCTCACTTGTATTCCTAGATTCTTAAAGCCAGGTTGAGGGAAAGAGCTGAATATGTAAATGGCTCCTTGGCTGAAAATCTAGGCCAGAAATTTCAAAGCATGCTTTGTCAAAATCCTTTAAACTACAAAATCATCAGTGAGCCACTTGCCTATAACAAAACTATCTTCTAGTATTTTACTTTATCATTGAGCACTATCGTCTTTTAAGTGACTACTGAGACTGGCCAGCTTTATTAATGACCTCATAGCTGATAAATTTTGCAGCTAAGTGTCTTACTGCCTATGAGGTAAGGCTGGGGAAGCAGATAAGTGCGTCTGTCTGACTGACCGTAAGAATTGCACTTTTGTGAGCTTCCCTCTTAATTCTTTCCTTTAAGGAACGCTATAGCCAATTTTTTTTTTATCTGCGCTGTTAACTACAGTTCTCCAGGGCATGTTATAAACAGAATGTATAATATATTTAGTGTTCTGGTTGAACTGTAGATGGGCTCCCTCATAAATGTAAGAAGGCACTCAGCAAGTTTTAAACAAGAGGAGGAAATGCTGCTGAAAGGAATGAGCAGGCTTGCAAACCGTGACATAAAAGTCATCTGACTAAGTAAACACAGTAAAAAAAGTACAAAGAGATGGCTAGACCTATGTCAGCAGAGGAAACTGGGGACCTCTGGAAGTGTTTCAGTGAAAACTATCTCCAAAAGAGGTCTCTCCAAGCAGTAAGATTATGGATGAGGGAGTTGTTGGATTGGGAGCCAAATTTTTAATTATTCTGAAAGAGCAAAAGCAAAGGTTTGGGGACAGAGAGTGCAGGGGAAATGGGTCTTCCAGCAATGAAGCCTGCAAAACATATCCACTACTTCATGAGCAGTGCACAGTAGCCGAGACAGGATCAAACAGCAGCAGGCCGACTGTCTGTCCATTCATACACTACCTGTTTCTGAGTGGCATCAAACATTTCACAGGAAAAGTAGATAAAATGCCATAGCAGGCAGTCCAGAGTAACTCATTTGGAGAGAAAGTCTCTCCCTAATCAATAATGTATGGCTTATGCGCTACATGGTATCTTTTGTTTTGTAAATGTTTTCTATGGAAACTCTTTGCCCATTTTAAATATCTCATCTGGTTTTGATTCCTAGGAAAACTCTGGACTGAGCTGAAACTTATGGCTCTACTTGCCTTTATTGGTGCTAAATATTTTGCCTGATAATTTTGTTGGATATCCTTCTTTCTTTTATTTTTTTTTCAAGTGAATGAGTAGTAGGAATATAGTTGGCCACAGCTCTATTAATAAAACCAAATTCAAGTAGAGAATGTATTTTTGCTGGAATGAAAATTGCTTAATAAAACTGTCAGATTCACTATAATTTTGTTACAAAAGAAAACTGGAAAAAATGTTCCAGAAACACAAAAAGTCCCATCTTGCATTTCATTTTGAAATCTTATTTCATTTCAACATTATTTGATTTTATATTATGTTTTTGGAGTCTCGGATTAAATATTCTGATACTCCTGGATCAAGTTGTATTTTCAGAATGCTCATTTGTGAAAGACTTGGAAATTTTCAGTTGTTACTGTGATTCAGAACAGCAGCTTTGCAATACAAAACAGGGCATCCCGAAATGGAGACTTTATCCTCAGCTACAGCTTTGCTACAAATCGTAGAATCACAGAGTGGTTTGAGTTAGAGACCATCTCCTTAGAGATCATCTACTTCCAGCCCCCTGCCATGGACAGGGACATTTTCCACTATACCAGGTTGCTCAAAGCCCCATCCAACCTGGCCTTGAAAAATTCCAGGGTCGGGGCACCCACAGCTTGTCTGGGCAACATGTTCCAGCGCCTCACCATCCTTGGAAGGGTTTCATACTAAGAATTTCATCCTAATATCTTATATAGTACAATATCTAAACATACCTTGTTACAGTTTAAAGGCATTCCCCCTTGTCCTCTCACTCCGTGCCTTTGCAAAATGTCCCTCTCCAGCTCTCTTGCAGGCCCCCTTTGGGTACTGGAAGGGTGCAAGGAGGTCAGTCAGAAGCCTTCTCTTCTCCAGGCTGAACAAGTCCAGCTCTCTCAGCCTGTCTTCTCAGGAGAAGTGCTCCAGCCCTCCGTTCATGCTCATGGCCTTCCTCTGGACCCTCTCCAACACATCAATATCTTTCCTGTGCTGGGATCGCAGAGCTGGATGCAGCTCTCCAGGTGGGGTCTCACCAGAGTGCAGCTATAGAAGCTTTCTTTGTTGCCCTTGATGTCTCTGGCCAGATGTAACACTGTCAGGGCTTTAGCTTTCTTAAATTGTCTCAGCAGCCAGACCCCTAGATGCTCAGACAATTTCTGTCCTTGCCTCCCCTCCCTGTAATATGCACCAGTCATTGTGTCCTCTCTGTCCTTGCTTTCAGTATTAATTTTTTGACTGCCATTGAAAGGGAATTATCCTGTGTGCTTAACAATAATTAACACCCATCTCTGGACTTCTGTTTTCACTCTATTATTCTGGTATAAATTGTCCAGAACCAAGCAAAGTTATTCCAGATATTAATGACATATAAGGTTATTCACATCTTCATAACTTTGTCATAATTTTTATATTATCTTTCCTAAATTTGATTATATAAGATGATTTGAGCTTATAGACCTTCATTAAATAAGCCATATCACATGCACACATATACACACAGCTTACTCTGTAGCTTTACTGTCCCAGAGAGAAGCTGAGATATTTTTCTTGGATGCTTATTCATGGACACCTTACTTTTGATCTTCTTTGGATGCTACTTGACATTTATCACCTCTGACTTTTATGTGCCTTTTCTTGCCAAGGCGGGAAATTTTTATAAGTGTTACTCCTGGCTATATATTGTTTTTCTGCTCAAGAGAATGGGGTGAATATTTATCCTGGAATTCCCACTTAACAATTGTCCATCCCCACAGTATTATGTCGTGGTTTGTATTTAGTATTTCTAACTTCTTTTTCAGGATTTCTGTCAATGCACCTCGTTTTTCACCATCATGTTTTCCTGAATAGTGCTTACGGAGCGTGTTATCCCTCTTAGGGTACTGAGGATGATGCTTCCAAACTCCTCTCAGCTCTGGAAATAGATACTCATTGCACTTTATCTAACCTAGATCTAGACAGCAGAAAAATGAATTGCATAGTACAGCTATGTGCACTTAATGAGGAGGCTGACATAATACAGGCCTTGGTTGTGAAATGCCTTCTTAAAAAGAATTTATTTATAGACCAGCTGAGTGCCTATCTCCATGGTCACCTGCCTCATGTTGACACTACATCCCATCCAGCAGAGGATCTGTCTATTATTCAGCATTACTTCCAGTATGTGGCTTGGGCGTGTAGGCCTCTTGCTGGCTGCGTTTCCCAGATGGACACACAACTGTCTGCTGAAATTGGTGTCCGAGTTCTTGAGCGGGGTGTGAGACCCTCTCCCTCTCCCTCTCCCTCTCCCTCTCCCTCTCCCTCTCCCTTGAGCTGCTCTGGTATTACAACCTCAGGTATTACACACTGGCATTACATCCTNCCTCTCCCTCTCCCTCTCCCTCTCCCTGTCCCTTTGCCTCTCCCTTTGCCTGTCCCTGTCCCTGTCCGTGTCCCTGTCCCTGTCCTGTCCCTCTTGTCTCCCTCTCCCTCCTCTTTAAAATTATCAGGTCCTACTTTTTCTTGTTTTGTGTTGACATGCCACCAATACAGTTCAGAATTTTGGATGGAGAAAGTGACTGAGTTGTCCCAAAATTTCTCTCACAAGAGCCAGATATACAGAATACTCATACGCTGTGGAAATCTCCATCTGGAGTTAGTCCCTGGCTCAGCCAGAGCAGAATTACTGTTAGGTGACTGTCCCAACAACAAGGTTTTATTTAGTATGGGATGGTCATGAATGATTGTCTTGTCCTTCAGTCTCGTGCGCCTGGGAAACTCCACTAAGTGCACAGTCTCTAAAGCTGACATAGTCCTGCAGGAGATTTCATGTAAGGTGAATCAAGATTTAAAAAATCCCCGACAGTGTTTCAGAGGTATTTCAGACTTCTATTAATTACTGGCTTGCACATGAGTTACTTACTCACCCTGCTGCTTACACATGCCACATTCCACACCTCTGCACCAGATTGTGGAGCTTCAGCTTCTTGTCTAATTCCTTTGCTGCGCTCAGCAAAGAAATATAATACATAAAGTGAATCATTCACTTTTGCAGCATGTGGGAGTTAAATATCATACTGTAAACAAGTCTTGAGACTCTGAGCCCTCAAGCCTGATCTCATTCTCTCCCTAATATATAGACGTGACAGGGCTACTGATGTGCTCAGGCCACTCTATACCCTGCCAATGAAAAATGCTTTACGCCTCCCAGCACTCCTGCCTGCTTTAATTAGTTCATAATCTCATTGGAAGGTTGTGGCAGTGCTGGCTGCAATGGGGTTCCTAGTCTGTAGCTAAGGTTCAGTGAAACACTGATGTAACCAGCAGTAATTTTCAGAGAAGAAAGCCAGCAAGCCTCCTGGTCCCTTCCATTTACAAATCTTCAAAGTCAGTGGTGGCACTGTGTAGTGAAGGACCAGAACCCTGCTTTCCTGTAGGGTTTCCCCTACGCAGTGCTTGTACTCCACAGGAGCAGAGCAGCCACAGGGAGAGAAAGGTGGGCATTTCTGAGCATATCTGGATAGATACAGAATCTGCCTTCTTCTTCCAGTCTTGCTAGACTGGGCTAGTTTTATTTTAGGGGCTGCAGAGTAGCTTTGCTTGGTAGTTTGAGATTGGTGGTGTACTAGTGTGTGAGTGTGTGTCTTTTGCAGGCAGAGTTTGTTGCACGTGTGTTCTGGAGACTGCAAAACTGCAGCAAGGAACGCACTGAGCCTCAACTAATAAGCGCTGTCTGGCAGTACAATGCAAATTGTATAGACAAGGAGAGGCCAGAACCCAGACCTTTATGAGAAAGGCAGGACAGAGATCTAAAGCGCTGTTGTTTTTTGTTTTCTGTTTCTTTCAAAAATGACTCTGTGCCACAGTAAACATGGCTAACAGCTCTGCCTGCTAGTTCAGAGTGCTGGCTAAGGGAGCTCACATCTGCCTGCAATCGACTGTGTAGACATATCCTACGTGGCTTCTGTACTGGAGCTGGCTCCTCTCCTCCCAGCTCTGAATACAGGCAGAGTTCACTTGTGTCCCTCTACACCCGCACCTATAAGCATTCCCAAACAGAGAGGATGAAGGCTTTATGGGAATTAGCCTTTTCCTGAGGTGTGAAAAATCTTTTTGGGTCCGGCAGCCATATGAATTCAGTGTAATAGGTTGTAATTGGGCATGTCCTGGCTTGTTTGCACTCTTAATACAACACAGCCTTCATAATTTGACACAGATATAACCCATTCTGTCACAATGGTAGTTTGCCAAGATTTATTCTTGTTTTAACAAGGAACACAGATTCTTCTAATGTCTGAAAGCTAATGAGGAAGGCTTTTCCAAGTGCAATGTGATTACATAGAAATGCTTTGTCTTTTTTCTTTTTTCTTTTTTCTTTTT